>JAEQBH010002034.1:0-155797 GCA_016808115.1 Tetrastigma voinierianum | reverse complement strand
ATCAATATGGTTTTTAGCCTAGTGGATGTTGAGTACCCAGATCGAGAGTTGAGTACCTAGATCAAAGCCATTTTTGGTCCGTAGGATGGGGGCACGCAGAAAAGTTAAGTACTCTGCAGATCGAAAGTCAGTACCCCAGACTATGGTTTTCGTCCAGAGGATACCGAGTACTAGTATTGAAAGTTAAGTACTCGGCACTCGTTTTAAGGTCCGAGTACCGTCCTACAATCCTGCTTTGTTCCATCTCTTCCGTTACTCCGAACAGTGCGTCGCGACATGTATAAAAGTTTATGAAAAGTGCTCACCACGGGCGAAGCTCCCGTCAGCTGGGAAAACATTGTTTCGCCTTCGCTAGTGATTAAGAATAAAATATTATTCGGGCCCATGTAATTTCTCGCCATTCTAGAATTGGCTTTTCTCCCCTAATGGACGGAAAACATCTTCATTAAAATGATAATTCAAATCCAACAAGTAAAAACCTCACCTGTGAGAGGCTCAATAGTTAATAATAGACGAAGATTGAAAACAAACATAAATACCAAGACGACATTGAGGACCTAGTTTAGTTCGATGGGTGGGTGCAAGGGGAACATAAACAGCACAACCAAAAACACGTAAATGTGAAATATTAGGTTGATAACTTAGAACAAGTTATAATGGGGATAAATCTTGATTGGCCGGTATAGACTAAGGCTTAATGAAATTCGCAGCGATGAATAATAGCATTCCCTATGGATAAAGGCATTTTTGGTGTTCAAAAGTAATGGTCTAGTACTAATTGCAAAGTTTCATAAAGGATTCAGCCAACTCATTTTGAGTAAGAACATGAGCAATTGAGTATTGAACATCTATTCCAATGGACATACAATAATCAGAACCCCCGCATCTGATGTTCCTAGTAGTTTATTACATGTTCGGGGTATAATAAAGTCAAATCAGATTTTTCGAAAATTTGGTTATACTAAGGGTAAATTAGTACTCTTCAATTAATGACCCAAGTGAAATATGATGAAAAGATGATATGCTATTGTAGGAATTTAGATAAGTTCATTTGCAAATAGACGGGAGTTGAAGGACTAAATGGAAAAATGGGAGTTAGGCCAAAATGGGATAAGACTAAACAGGTCTTGGTAAATCTTCATTTTGTTGGCTTTGAAGGTTAGGGGCATTCTGGTGGGGAGAAAGAAAAAAGAATATGGAAGAAGGGAAAAGAGAAGAAGAAGAAATCCAAGTTCGAACTTTGTTCAACATCTCGTTTGGAATATTTCTTTTCGGGTATGGAAAGTATGGAACCTATGTATGGATTCATTTTGGTTAGAAACTACTCCTAACTCTTTCTTTGTCTATGTTTGGGTTAGTAAACCCTAACTCTTCAATACATGTGTATTTTTGTTGGTTCAAGTCAATTTGTGGGATGGTTTTGAGTTGTTTTAGTTTTGCTGAAGATTTCCTGAAAATGGCAAGAACTCGCTACTTATAATCCCATGTGAGTATCGATATTGGAAAGCTACGAGTACCTGTAGTCAAAGTGGTTTTTAGCCTGGTGGATGTTGAGTACCGGTACTAAGAGTTGAGTACTGGTACTTAAAGCTGCTTTTGGTCCAGAGAATGTTAAGTACCGGTACTGAAAGTTGAGTACCGGTACTCAAAATGGTTTAAGGTCCAGAGGATGCTGAGTACTGGTATTGAAAGTTAAGTATCGGGTACTGCCGTCGAGGTCCGAAAAATCCGTCCAACAATCCCCGCTTTGTTCCATTCCTTCCTCGCTAAACCGGAATGAAAGGGTCGCACATGTATAAAAAGTAAATGAAAAATGCTCAGACTCGCCACCGAGGCGAACCTCCTGGTCAGGCTGGGAAAACATTGTTTCGCTCCTTCTTTGCTAGTGGGATTATGAATAAAAATATGATTCACCCATGTAATTTCTCACTATTTCTCCATGTTTAGAATTGGCTTTTCTCCCCCTACTGGTGGGAAAACATCTTCATTAAAATGATAATCTGCAAATCGAACAAGCAAAACCTCACCCGTGAGAGGTTCAATATAGTTAATAATAGATGAAGATTGAAAACAAACATAAATACCACAAGACGACGTCAGGACCTAGTTTAGTTCGATGGGTGGGTGTGGGAACATAAACAACACAATCCAAAAAACACGTAAACGTGAAATATAAGGTTGATAACTTAGAAATGTTGTAAGGGGATAAATCTTTGATTGGTCAGAGGATCTAAGGTGAATTAAATTCGCAAGATGAATAATAGTACGCCCTGGCGCCGATAAAGGCAATTTTGGTGTTCAAAAAGTAATGGTCTGCGAATTAATTGCAAACGTTTCATAAAGGATTCTGCAAACCCATTCTGAGTATGAACATGATCAATTGAGTATTGAACATCTATTCCAATGGACATACAATAATTGTAACACCCCACACTATACCCTAGTATTTTATTACATGTTTGGGGTATAATAAAAGTCAAAATTGTATTTTTTGAAAATTTAAGTACTAAGGGTAAATTGGTAATTTGCCAATCAATGAACCAAATCAAATAAGATGAAAATATGATATGCTATTGTAGGAAATTAGATAAGTTCATTTGAAAATAGATGGGAGTCATGACCAATTGGAAAAAATGGAAAGTTAGGCCAAAATGGGATCAGACCAAACATGGTCTTAGAAATATTCATTCTTTTTTTTGCTTTGAAGGTTTGGGCATGCTGGTGGGGAGAAAGAGAGAAAAGAAGAAGGAAGAAAAGAAGAAGAAGAAAATCCTGTGCTCAAACATTTGTTTTGAACATCTCTTGGTTTTGAATATTTCTTGTAATGGAAAGTATGGAACCTATGTATGGATTCGTTGGTTAGGAAACTACCCTTAACTCCTTTCTTTGTCTTATGTTTAAGTTAGGAAACCATAACTCTTCAATACACATGTGTATTTTGGTTGGTTCAAGTCCTGTTTTGTGGATGGTTTTGGGCTTATTTAATTTTCGTCGGAAGATTTCCTGCGTGAAATGGCAAGAACTCGCCATTTCTCGCGTAATCCAATGAGTATCGGCATCGAAGGAGTACCTGACTCAAGTATGGTTTTTAGCCTATTGATGTTGAGTACCGGTATTCGAGAGTCGAAAGTAAATTCCGCATCAGTTATTTTCGTCCAGAGCACCCGGTGACTTCCAAAGCCATACCCAGACAAAGTCGAAAGTACCCAGACTCATGGTTTAAGGTCCAGAGGATACTGAGTACTAGTATTGAAAGTTAAGTACTGGTACTCAAGGTTTTTAAGGTCCGAGTACCTGTCCTACAATCCTGTTTTGTTCCATTCTTCCGTTAATTCCGAATGAAAAGGTCAGTACATGTATAAAAAGTTTATGAAAAGGGTTTCGTACTCCGCCGCCGGGCTAAGCTCCCGCCGCTGGGAAAACATTGTTCGCCTTCTTTGCTAGTGATTAAGAATAAAAATATTATTCAGTCCATGTAATTTCTCGCCATTCTAGAATTGGCTTTCTCCTCTAATGGATTTAAACATCTTCATTAAAATGATAATCTTCAAATCCAACAAAGAAAAACCTCACCCGTGAGAGGCTCAATATTAATAATAGACGAAGATTGAAAACAACATAAATACCAAGATCGACATTGAGGACCTAGTTTAGTTCGATGGGTGGTGCAAGGAACATAAACAAAGACAACCAAAAACAATGTGAAATGTGAAATATTAAAGTTGATAACTTAGAACAAGTTATAATGGGATACAATCTGACGGGTCAGATCTAAGGCGAATGAAATTCGCAAAGATGAATAATAGCATTCCCCTATGCGGATAAAGGCATTTTTGGTGTTCAAAAGTAATGGTCTAGTAATTAATTGCAAAGTTTCATAAAGGATTCAAATCAACTCATTTCGAAGAAATACGAGCAATCGGTATCAACATCTATTCCAATGGACATACAATAATTGTAAACCCCCTTTACTCATACCCCTAGTAGTTTATTACATGTCTGGGGTATAATAAAAAGTCAAAATTGTATTTTTCGAAAAATTTAAGTACTATGGTAAATTAGTAATTTTCCAATTAATGACCCAAGGAAATATGATGAAAAGATGATATGCTATTGTAGGAATTTAGATAAGTTCATTCAGAATAGACGTGGGAGTTGAAGGACCAAATAAAAATGGAAAGTTAGGCCAAAATGGGATAAGACTAAACAGAATCTTAGAAATCTTCATTTTTGTTTCGCTTCAAGGTTAGGGGCATTCGGGTGGGGAGAAAGAAAAAAGAATATGGAAGAAGGAAAAGAGAAGAAGAAGAAAATCCAAGTTTGGAACTTTGTTCGAAACATCTCTTTCTTCTGGTTTGGAATATTTCTTTTTGGGTATGGAAAGTATGGAACCTATTATGGATTTGTTGGTGCCAGGAAAACTACCTCTAACTCTTTCTTTGTCTATGTTTAAGTTAGTAAAACTCTAACTTTCAATACATGTGTATTTATATTCAAATCACTTGTGGATGGTTTTGAGCATTTAGTTATGAGATTTCGTGAAAGATGCAACTGCTATTATGCAGAATCAGTGTGGAGTGTCGAGGTTGAAAGCTGAAATATAATGTGGTTTTCTGGTGACGTTTTATACCGTACAGAGTTGCATCGCACCCAGTCGCTGTCCGCAGAATGTTGGCAACGGTGACCAAAGTCGAGCACGGTGATCAAAATGGCTTTAAGGTCCGAGGATGTCGAGCACGCATTGGAAAGTTAGCATCGGTACTCAAGGTTGTCGAGGTCCGGCAATTCGTCCAACAATCCCGCTTTGTTCCATTCTTCCGTTAAACCGGACGAAAGGGTCAGTACATGTATGCAAGTAAAATGAAAATGCTCTGCACCGCCACCGAGGCGAACCTCCCGCCGCTGGGAAAACATTGTTTCGCTTCATAGCCAAAGGACATGAATAAAATATGATTCATCTACGTAATTTCTCGCCATTCTTCTAGAATCATTTTCTCCCCTACGGTGGAAAACATCTTCATTAAAAATGATAACTGCAAATCGAACGCAAAAACCTCACCCGTGAGAGGCTCAACAGTTAATACGTATGAAGATCAAAACAAACATACAAATACCAAGACGACGCGTTTGAGGACCTAGTTTAGTTCAAGGAAGGGTGTAAGGAACATAAACAACCAACCAAAACACGTAAACGTGAAATATAAGGTTGATAACTTAGAACAAGTTGTAAAGGGATAAATCTCTTGACCGTCATAGGATCTAAGGTGAATTAAATTACAAAGATGAATAATAAAGTACGCCTCACGCCGATAAAGGCAATTTGCGTTCAAAGTACGGTCTAGTAATTAATTGCAAATCAAGCTTCATAAAGGATTCGCAGTAAAACCCATTCTCGAGTATGAACATGATCATTGAGTATTGAACATCTATTCCAATGGACATACAATAATTGTAACACCTTCTACACTATACCCTAGTATTTTATTACATGCTTCAAAGATAATAAAAGTCAAAATTGTATTTCAAAATTTAAGTACTAAGGGTAAATTGGTAATTTGCCAATCAATGAACCAAATCAAATAAGATGAAAATATGATATGCTATTGTAGGAAATTAGATAAGTTCATTTGAAAATAGATGGGAGTTGAAGGACCAATTGGAAAAAATGGAAAGTTAGGCCAATGGGATCGCACTCAAAAACATGTCTAGAAATATTCTTTCTTTTTTTTGCTTTTAAGGTTTGGGCATGCTGGTGGGGAGAAAGAGAGAAAAGAAGAAGGAAGAAAAGAAGAAGAAGAAAATCCAGGTTTGGAACATTTGTTTTGAACATCTCGGCCTTTAAACATTTTTCTGTAATGGAAAGTATGGAACCTACGTATGGATTCGTTGGTCAGAAACTACCCTAACTCTTTCTTTGTCTATACTCGGGGTTGGGAAAACTATAACTCTTTCAATACATGTGTATTTTGGGTTGGTTCAAGTCCTGCTTGGTGGAGGCTTTAGTTGGTTTAATTTTTACCGAAGATTCTAAGTGAAAATGGCAAGAACTCGCCATTTCCAGTAATCCAATGTGAGTATCAGATCGCAAAGCTGAGCACGGTGACTAATATGGTTTTTAGCCCAGTGGATGTCGAGTACCAGACCGAGAGTCGAGCACCTGCATCAAAGCCATTTTCGTCCAGAGGATGTAAAGTAACGGTGATCGAAAAGCTAAGTACTCCAGATCAAAGTTGAGTACCTAGCACTCATAGTGGTTTCTAGGTCCAGAGGATACCGAGCAATTAGGCATTGAAAGTTAAGTACTGGTACTCAAGGTTTTGGCTAGTCGAGCACTGGCCCTACAATCCTCTGCTTTGTTCCATTCCTTCCGCTACTCAATGAAAAGCGCGGCCCACATGTATAAAAGCCTATTTGAAAGTGCTCGTGACCCCGCCGGGCGGCTCCCGTCATGGGAAAACATTGTTTCGCCTTCGTTAGTGTGATTAAGAATAAAAATATTATTCGGCCCATGTAATTCTCGCCATTCTTCTAGAATTGGCTTTCTCCCCTAATGGACTAAAACATCTTCATTAAAATGATAATCTTCAAATCCTAACAAAGAAAAAACCTCACCCGTGGAGAGGCTCAATATAGTTAATAATAGATGAAGATTGGAAAATCAAAACATAAATAAATATTCCATGACATTTATGACTTTAGTTTGGTTCGATGGTGGTATGGAACATAACAAAGACAACCAAAACACGTAAATGTGAAGATAAAGGTTGATAACTCAGAACAAGTTATAACGGGATAAATCTGATTGTCAGAGGGACTTACAAGTAATGAAATTGCAAAGTATGAATAATAGCATTCCCTACGCGATAAAGGCATTCGTGTTCAAAAGTAATGGTCTAGCAATTAATCGTTAGTGTTTCATAAAGGATTCAAATAACTCATTTTGAGTGTTAACGCTGAGCAATTGAGTATTGAACATCTATTCCAATGGACATACACAATTGTAACCCCCTGCACTATACCCTAGCAGTTTATTACATGTTTGGGGTATAATAAAAGTCAAAATTGTATTTTTCAGTAACTAAGTACTAAGGGTAAATTAGTAATTTTTCCAATTAATGACCCAAGTGAATATGATGAAAAGATGATATGCTATTGTAGGAATTTAGATAAGTTCATTTGGTAACAGATGGGAGTTGAAGGACCAAAATGGAAATTCCGAAAGTTAGCTAAATGGATAAGACTAAACAGTGGTCTTAGAAATCTTCATTTTTGTTGCCAAGGTTAGGCATTCTGTGGGGAGAAAGGAAAAAAAGAATATGGAAGAAGGTGCTAAGAGAATAGTTAAAAGAAAATCCAAGTTTGGAACTTTTGTTTGGAACATCTCTTCGTTTGGAATATTTCTTTGGTATGGAAAGTATGGAACCTATGTATGGATTTGTTGGTTAGGGAACCACCCTAACTCTTTTCTTTTGTCTATGTTTAAGCTGTGGAAAACCCTAACTCTTCAATACATGTGTATTTTTGTTGGTTCAAGTCAATTTTATGGATGGCTTTGAGTTGTTTAGTTTTGGTTGAAGATTTCGATGAAAATGGCAAGAACCGGCCATTTATGCAGAATCCCATGTGAGTATCGATATTGAAAGTTGAGTACTGGTAGTCAAAGGTTTAGCCTGTGGATGTCGTAGTACCGCATTTGGGCAGTTGAGTACCGGTACCAAAGCTGCTTTTGTCCGTGAGATTGTTAAGTACCAGATCGAAAAGTTGAGTACCTGCATCAAAGTGGTTTAAGGTCCAAAGAGACGCCGAAAACGCATTGAAAGTTAAGTGATCGGGTACTCAAGGTTGTTGAGGTCCGCACCGTCCAACAACTCGCTTTGTTCCATTCTTCCGTTAAACCGAACACGAAAGCGGTCGGAGACATGTATAAAAAAGTAAATGAAAATGCTCGCATCTCGCCACCCAGGCGAACCTCCTGGCCGCCGAAAACATTGTTTCGCCCTTCGCTGGGCGTGATTATGAATAAAAATATGATTCGCCCATGTAATTTCGCCATTCTTCTAGAATCGCTTTTCTCCCCCATCAGCGGAAAACATCTTCATTAAAATGATAATCTGTAAATCGAACGGTAAAAACCTCACATGTGAGAGGCGTAATATAGTTAATAATAGATGAAGATTAAAAACCAACATAAATACCAAGACGACGTTAAGGACCTAGTTTAGATCGATGAGTGGGTGCAAGGGGAACATAAACAACACAACTAAAACATCGTGAACGTGAAATATTAGGTTGATAACTTAACAAGTCAGAAGGGATAAATCTTGATCAATGTAGGACGAAGGTGAATTAAATTGGCAGATGAATAATAGCATGCCCCCCATGCCGATAAAAGGCAATTTGGTGTCTAAAAGTAATGGTCTAGTAATTAATCGCAAACGTTTCATAAAGGATTCCCGCAAACCCATTCTCAGTATGAACATGATCAATCGAGTATTGAACATCTATTCCAATGGACATACACAATTTGTAACAATCTACACTATACCCTAGTATTTTATTACACAAGCTAGTGATAATAAAAGTCAAAATCGTATTTTTTGAAATTTAAGCAATTAAGGGTAAATTGGTAATTTGCCAATCAATGAACCAAATCAAATAAGATTAAAATATGATATTCTTATCAGAGGAAATTAGATAAGTTCATTTGAAAATAGATGGGAGTTGAAGGACCAAATGGAAAATGGGAAAGAAGCCAAACGGGATCACTGCACTCAAACACTTCGCCCTTTAAATATTCATTCTCGCCTCGAAGGTTCGGGGCATTCCTGGGAGAAAGAGAGAAAAGAAGCAAGGAAGAAGAGAAGAAGAAGAAAACTATGTGCTCGGGAACATTTGTTTGGAACATCTCTTGGTTTTGAATATTTCTTTGTTATGGGAAAGTATGGAACCTATGTATGGATTTGTTAGTTAGAAACTAACCTAACTCTTCTTTGTCTATGTTTAAGTTAGGAAACCATAACTCTTCAATACATGTGTATTTTGGTTGGTTCAAGTCTGTTTTGTGGATGGTTTTTAGTTGGTTTAATTTTGACTGGAAGATTTCCGGTGAAAATGGCAAGAATTGGCCATTTCTCGTTAATCTAATGTGAGTATTTCCAGATCAAAGTTGGAGTAATCACTAATATGGTTTTAGCTCAGATGTTGAGTACCGGTATTCGAGAGCCGAAAATTCCGCACTCAAAGCTATTTTTTGTCCAGAGGATGTTAAGTACCGGAGATCGAAAGCTAAGTACCTGGTATCGAAAAGTTGAGTACCCACTCAAAGTGGTTTAAGGTCCGCAGGATACAGAGACTAGTGTCACGCCCTCGATCCCTGACCGACCCGACATGGATCCGAACCAAGTCCGGGGCGCGATAATTATCTTATACTATATATTTACTGACTCTATTGACCCGTTCTTTCGTAGTCATTTGTACTGGGTATACAAACAATTTCTGTAATAACAAAAATCATTTATTATATATATACAAAAGAACTACCACCGGAGTGGTGTCCATAAAAATCTATACACATATACAAGAGTCCCTTTACTTGTACTATTACAATTTTACTATTACAAACTTCGTAGATCATGAAGCAACGCTGATGAGCACCTATCTCCGAGCCCGCCTCTTGCCGATGTGGAATGTCCTTTCCTCTATCCTTGTCTTCTCGCCGCAGACCTACACCCGATTGAACACCCGTATAAGCTTTACGCCTTAGTGGAACATGCTAAGCATGGACAACCACCACGGCTGACTGCCACAAGCTTATACATATGCATTATATATCTCTAAACATATTTCTATAACTTAAATTCCTTATCATCTATATTCCTATTGCATGTCAAACTTTTCTATTACATGTTCTATATCTTTGGCATATCCTTTACTTATACTTTTTTTTTGTATTTCTATTTCGAGTACTTTACATATTCCTATATTTATCATGTCTCTAGTCTATGTCTTTTTCATCTTTCGGTTCTATGTCTTTTATTGCATTCGTTGTACTATTACGTATATCATATCATTCCTTATCTATCACAAATACTTTGCTTATTTCTTGTCACTTGCTTATATCGTATACTTGATCTATTTCATCTTATTTCTTGTATCATGTTCTTTGCAAGTTTCCTATGCTTTCATGTCCTCAGATAATTTTCATAAAACCTATCTTATACTATCCTGCATCGCTTATCTACATTCTTATACTTTTCATATAATCGTTTCTTTCATATGTCTTTACTCATTTCTACTTTTTTCATGTTGTAAGTCATAATTTCGTATTTCTATGTCTTTGGTATGTTATATCTATACTTTTCATATGTTTTGATATATTTTCATATATATGCTCATATATTATGCTTTTCCGATACTTTTCATATACTATACTTTTCATATGATTTTCATATGCTTTTCTCTTTTATACACTGTACTGTTCATATACTTTTCATGTACTGTCATCTTGTACATTACCTCTTGTTCTTGTAATCGTTTTATACTTTCATCGTATAAAGAAGTATGCTTCACATATCATGTCATTTCCTTTTGGTTTCATGTCTCGCAAATACCTTAGAAGCGGATGATGGAATCTATGTGTACCCTGGGGTGTACTAATACTATACAAGGCAAAGGATCTCTCGTCATATCACCTTAAGGTATCGTCACCGCACGAGACGCTGACCTATGCCATATGCTACCTGCACTGAAGGTACCATCACCCGTATTTCCAGGCAAAGGATCTTCTCGTCTATCGCGGGTGGGACCCTGCGGGCCACCGATCCAAACGGATCTATGTCATCGACCCAAATCCGGGCCTGGAGATCCTGCCTATGAATATGTCATAGCCAGATTTCCTATAGGCATGCCTATCTATCCTCTACTGTGTCCTAAGGCACAATCGCCTTTTTATTACATTTTTCTCGTATTAAATCTCATAAAGACGTAATAATCGTCAAGTTATCATATTTGCTTACGCATATACTATCATTACTTTACTCGTATTAGTTCTCATAACTCGAGTTTCACATTCTCGGCTCTCATATATCTATATAATACATATATTCATATCTTTTTTCTTTATCATTTAGTTTCTTTGTCTATCATATATTCCTAGCGTGTTCCATCTTATTCTTTCTGCATGTCTATCTATACTCATATCTTTTACGATTCCTATCATTTGTTCTTAGCATGTTCTATCTATTCATTTAAGTATATCTATCATATAACTTATCATACACGCTTATATTCATATCATTTAATCTTATATGCATATGTGCCTATCATTCGGTACTTAGACTATCATATCTATGACATGTTCTATCATATCTTATCATATTTTTATGACTTATACTTCATCATATCTTATGAAATATTCCTATACCTTTCTATACTTGTACATTATGCAACCTATGTATTCTTATTCCTCTATGAATCTACTTTATTTAGAAATTGGAATCAATCCAATCGGATCATCCAAACTAAAGTTATGGCATTTTCATGCCAACTAGTCATTTTACCGATTTTTCTAGTGACAGTTTGTATTACTCATTTTTCCGGGGTCTTAACTTTATATTTTGACACTATGTCCTTATAATCATTTAAATCTAAGGTTCTAAGGGTTCTATTCCAACTGGAATCACCCAATTCGAGCACCTAACTGGTTGTCCGAAACAACTCGACTTCTATGTTCAACACTGAAACCAGAATTTGGTTTGCACATGGTCTCACTTCGAGTGGATTTTTGGGCGACTTAGAGTCATAATTTGACGATGTATATTTCTATATGGATGGTTCTCCTTGAAGTCTATTTTAATTGATCACTTGAATCACTCAAATCGGATAAGAAATGATAAAGTTTATTGGGCCAAAATACAAAAACCTACGAAATTGAAAATAGAGTGTTAGTGTGGGTTTCGCACACCCCTAAAGTGTACCGGTACACTTTGGCCAAAAACGACCATAACACAATGTGTACCGGTACAAGTTCAAAGTGTACCGGTACACATGACCCGGGAATGCTCAGAATGTGTGTTTTCTCCTTTTTTTTCATGCCCTTTCATCCATGGATCACTCCTATACTTCCTACACACATCAAAATCATTCCATATTGCTCTTATAACCTCTTTTCTACTCATTTCATCTTTCAATACTTATCTTATTTCCAAAACATATCACATGAAATCCTTCCAAAACAATTTTAATATGGGTCATATCCTATACATGATCCAAACATAGAGAGTTGTTAGGGTTTGTTCTAAACCCTAACTTCATTATACACACTTTAACCATGAATTCAACCTAACAAGGGAATTCCTTACTTATCTTATTCCTTGTGGGTTTACCAACCTTAATTTCAAGAAATCTAAGGTTAAGATGCAATTCAATCAAACCCTAGATTCGGGAGACAAGCCTTTAATCATATAAAGCCTTACAATTCCATGTGATTCATACAAAATCCAGTTCCATACCTTAGCTTGATATCGGGGCTTCTCTTCCTCTTCCTCTTCTTTCTTTCTTCTTCTTCTCTTCTCTTCTCCTCTTCTTCCTTTTGGCCTTCACGTTTTCTTCCTCTCTTTGGAGACCAAATTTTGGTCTTAAATCCAACTTTTTTAGTTAAGGCCATGTTCGCCAAGTAAAAATACATTTTTGACTTTAACTTTTCATTTTTGCATCTGTCCCCCCATTTTCCTCTATTTGCACCAAAACTTATTCCCACCCTAGTTTGGCATATATCTTTGGCTTTATTTCTTTGGGGTCCTCAAATTAAATTTTACCACTTTGCCCTTCCTTCTTCATATATAAATTCTGATTTATCGCTTTAATCTCGAAAATCTATTTAGCTTTTAATATAATTCCTAAACAAGTCCGAAAACTGTTAGGGTATATTTCGGGATGTTACAACTAGTATTGAAAATTAAGTACTGGTACTCAAGGTTTTTAAGGTCCGAGTAATTGGTCTCTGCATAACCCTGCTTTGTTCCATTCTTCCGTTACTCGAACGGAAAAGGTCACACATGTATAAAAAGTTTATGAAAAGTGCTCAGACTCGCCGGGCTAAGCTCCCGTCAGTTGGGAAAACATTGTTTCTCGCTCTTCTTGCTAGGTGTGATTAAGAATAAAAATATTATTCGGGCCCATGTACTCGCCATTCTAATTGGCTTTCTCCCTAATGGACGGAAAACATCTTCATTAAAAATGATAATCTTCAAACTAACAAAGTAAAAACCTCACCCGGGTGAGAGGCTCAATATAGTTAATAATATGAAGATTGAAAACAAACATAAATACTAGATGACATCGAGGACCTAGTTTAGTCTCCTCGATGGGTGGGTGCAAGGGAACATAAACAAGACAACCAAAAACACGTGAATGTGAAATATTAGGCTGATAACTTAGAACAAGTTATAATAGATAAATCTTGATTGGTCAGTAGTGATCTAAGGCTAATGAAATTCGCAAAGATGAATAATAGCATTCCCCCCACGCGATAAAGGCATTTTGTGTTCAAAAGTAATGGCTCAAAGAATTAATCAAGTAAAAGTTTCATAAAGGATTCAGCCAACCCATTTTGAGTAAGCACATGAGCAATTGAGTATTGAACATCTATTCCAATGAACATACAATAATTGTAAATCCCCCCAGACTATACCCTAGTAATTTATTACATGTTCGGGGATATACTAAAAGTCAAAATCAGATTTTTCGAAAATTTAAGTACTAAGGGTAAATTTGTAATTTTCCAATTAATGACCCGTAAAGTGAAATATGATGAAAGATGATATGCTATTGTAGGAATTTAGATAAGTTCATATTTGAAAATAGATGGGAGTTGGAATAATCAAATGGCAAATGGTTAGGCCAAAATGGGATAAGACCAAACAGTGGTCTTAGAAATCTTCATTTTTGTTTTTGGCTTTGAAGGTTAGGCATTCTGGTGGGAGAAAGAAAAAAAGAATATGAAGAAGGAAGAAGCAGTATAGCTAAGAAAATCAAAGTTTGGAACTTTGTTCGGGAACATCTCTTTGGTTTGGAATATTTCTTTTAGTATGGAAAGTATGGAACCTATGTATGGATTTGTTGGTTAGGAAACTACCCTAACTCTTTCTTTGTCTATGTTTGGGTTAGGAAAACACTAACTCTTCAATACATGTGTATTTTGGTTGGTTCAAGTCAGTTTTGTGGATGGTTTTGAGTTGTTTTAGTTTTGGTTGGAAGATTTCTGGTGAAAATGGCAAGAACTGGCCATTTATGTAGAATCCCATGTGAGTATCGGTACTTAAAGTTGAGTACTGGTAGTCAAAGTGGTTTTTAGCTTGGTGGATGTTGAGTACCGGTACTAAGAGTTGAGTACTGGTACTTAAAGCTGCTTTTGGTCCAGAGAATGTTAAGTACTCGTATCGAAAGTCGAAAATTTCCAGATTCAAGTGGCTTAAGGTCCGTAGGATGTCGAAGTACCGGTATTGAAAGTTGGCATCGCACTCAAGGTTGTTGAGGTCCGAGTACCTGTCCAACAATCCTGTTTTGTTCCATTCTTCCATTAATCTTCAATGAGCGTCAAGATACGTATAAAAGTAAATGAAAGACGCTCCAGACTCGCCGCCGTCGCAAGCTCCCGTCGTTTGGGAAACATTGTTTCGCCTTCTTTGCTAGTGTGATTAAGAATAAAAATATGATCTCGGCCCATGTAATTTCTCGCCTCTTCTTCTAGAATTGGCTTTTCTCCCTAATGGTGGGAAAACATCTTTCATTAAAATGATAATCCGTTAAATCAAATGTTAAAAACCTCACCCGTGAGAGGCTCAACAGTTAATAATAGATGAAGATTGAAAACAAACATGTTAAATACCAAGACGACTGAGGACCTAGGGGCTTGGGCCTCGAAGTGGGTGGGTAAGGAACATAAGCAAGACAACCAAAAACACGTGAATGTGAAATATTAGTTTGATAACTTAGAACAAGTCAGAAGGGATAAATCTCTGATTTGGCTCAGAGATCTAAGGCGAATTAAATTCGCAGCATGAATAATAGCATGCCCCCATGCCGATAAAGGCAATTTGGTGTTCAAAAGTAATGGTCTAGTAATTAATTGCAAACGTTTCATAAAGGATTCAACCAACCCATTCTGAGTATGAAATGAGCAATTGAGTATCGAAAATCTATTCCAATGGACATACAATAATTGTAACACCCCACATTATACCCTAGTATTTTATTACATGTTTATGGTATAATAAAAGTCAAAATTGTATTTTTTTTAAATTTAAGTACTAAGGGTAAATTGGTAATTTGCCAATTAATGACCCAAATCAAATAAGATGAAAAGATGATATGCTATTATAGGAATTTAGATAAGTTCATTTGAAAATAGATGGGAGTTGAAGGACCAAATGGCAAAATGGTTAATGTAATGGGATAAGACCAAACATGGTCTTAAAAATCTTCATTCTTTAGCCAAGGTTAGGGCATTCTCGTGGGGGAGAAAGAGAGAAAAGAAGAAAGAAGAAGCAGAGTTAAGAAAATCCAGTTTGGAACTTTTTGTTTGGAACATCTTTGCTTGGAATATTTCTTTGTTAAGTGGAAAGTATGGAACCTTATGTATGGATTTGTTGGTTAGGAAACTACCCTAACTCTTTCTTTTTTGTCTATATTTGGGTTAGGAAAACCCTAACTCTTGAATACATGTGTATTTTGGTTGGTTCAAGTTAGTTTTTTGGATGGTTTTTAGTTGGTTTAATTTTGGTTGGAAGATTTCCGGTGAAAATGGCAAGAACTAGCCAATTCCTGCAGAATCCCATGTGAGTATCCGTGATCGAAAGCTGAGTACCTGCATCAATATGGTTTTTTTAGCCTAGTGGAAGCTGAGCACCTGATCGAGTCAGTACCGGTACTCAAAGCCAATTTCAACCAAAGGATGTTACACCGTACGTAAAGTCGAGCACGGTACCGGAAGTTGAGTACCTGTACTCAAAGTGGTTTAAGGTCCGTGAGGATACCGAGTAATTAGCACAGTTATACCGGGTACTCATGGTTGTTAAGGTCTGAAAGTACCGTCCCATAACTCGTTCTTTTTTTTCATTCTTCCTACACTCGAATGAAAGGATCGCGACATGTATAAAAGTATATGAAAATGCTCACTCGCCACGGGGCGAAGCTCCTATCGTTGAAAAACATTGTTTTCGCCTTCTTGTTAGTGATTTAGAATAAAAAAATATGATTCAATCCATCTAATTTCCGCCATTCTAGAATTGGCTTTTCTCCCTACTTACGGAAAACATCTTCATTAAAATGATAATCTTCAAATCGAACAAGAAACATCACCTGTGAGAGGCTCAATATAGTTAATAATATGAAGATTGAAAACAAACATAAATCACAAGACGACATTGAGACCTATTTAGTTCGACGTGGTGGGTGTAAGGGGAAACATAAATGTGAAGACAATCAAAAACTCAGAATGTGAAATATTAGGTTGATAACTTAGAACAAGTTATAATGGGGATAAATCTTGATTGGTTGTAGGGACGAAGGCTTAATGAAATTCGCAAGATGAATAATACATGCCCCTACGTCACGATAAAGGCAATTTGGTGTTCAGCAATGGTCTAGTAATTAATCGCAAAACGCTTTCATAAAGGATTCAAACAACCCATTCGAGTATGAACATGAGTAATTGAGTATTGAAACATCTTTACACTACAAGAAAAATACCAGAGACTGAGCTGGCCTTCAGTCTCTAATCCGCCCCGAAACTCAACCCCGGACGGATTAGAGACTTTAATTTTCGCCTTTAAACGGTATCTAATCATGTCCGTCATCTGCTTCTAATTGCAGACTAAATATTCCTCGGGCCTCCGATCGTAGAGACGTAATTATTTCCGTCTCTAATTAGAGACGGAAATAATTCGCCTCTCGATCAGACGGATTTGATTCCCGTCACTCCAGATCTAAAAATTCCGGCCCCTAATTGGGGACATTACAATTCTTCCGCCCCACCCACCTGGCACATACGGAGCCACTTTTCGACGCGTGGCGTTTTAATAATGCTTTTTTATAATTGAACCTATTATGACTGAAGATTTCACTATATGTACTATAAAGTTCTAGATTTAAGAATTAAATTAATGAGATGTCATTAAATAAGTCAACCACTATATTTTTTCATTAATTATAAAATCAATAGTACACGTGGATAACAAAATAGTAATATTAATGTCAAATGTACTAAATACAATATACTAACTACTAATCAAACTACAAATTCTTAGTGTCCTCAGGAACATTCTTCCAAGTATACTCGTCCTTATGAAGTCGCTCCTTAAAATCTTGGTGGCTTTCTATGAGCATTCTTCATGGGTAGCAACTTGTGATGAAAAATTACTTTTCTTGTTAATTACATTATAAGCATAGAAATTACCATCATTAAAACTTTATTTTATTTTAATAAAAGTAATGAAATGCACAACTGGCCAAACTAAAGTTGTTTATCTATAATTACTCAAAATCATTTATTACTATACAAATTTATAAGAAATTGTTGACTCATAATTATGATTAATTAGTACACTTATGGAACCTACATATTTGTGGGTGCAAGCAAATTATTTACAATTGAGGAGAAATATTTCTACAACAAGTAGTTATTTTGGGTGGCTGGGTCCTTCTTGGCCTCACGCTAAAAGCAAGAAAGTGAGAGAGCGCTCCTATAGAATCACACATCAAGATAGCCTACAAACATAAAATATAGATGATTTCAAGTATACATCTATAATCACTATGTTCTTCGTGAGACAAAAAATCATGAAAGGCATGTATCACTTAAGAGATACCCAATGCCTCCTTCAAGCATGTTGAGTGAACAATACAGTGGAACCACCAGATTGCTTGACTTTTGACAACTTGGAAGTGCACAACCTACAACACATGGTGATCACAAGAAAATAAGACTTTATACAAATAATCGCATAGAAACCGAGAATGGAATTGTATAGAACCACTAAGCATGAAAATGCTTAGCATGTAGTTTTATCTATGACAGTACTACTGAACAAGAGCGAAAAGCAAGATTGAGGAGCGCCGAGTCATAAAGAAAGACCATGAGTATGTTCCGACATATGCATTCACCCCATATCTCTTTTGAACATTGGATATTTTGCGGTAAAAACAATTTCAACTCTGAATATCTATTTTGTAAATCATTTGAAAAGGCTTGATATGCCTTTATAGTAATTGTACTTTTGCATGAATGAAATGAAATGGGCTTACCCCTTTAAAAACGCTTCTGCATATATGAAAATGATTTTATGCCAACTGAAGTGTAACACAACGACATGTTTTTGATAAATGATTTTGATAAGGTGATTGAGTGAGAGATTGGGAGTAACCCGACTCTGCTCGACCGCCTAAACTGGCCTGCCGGAAAGGTGCTACAACTTCCCCACTTTGATACATTTATAATTTGATGCTCCAGATTCAGCTTCTTTTTAATCTCCATCAACTTTATTTCGACCTCAGATCGAGCCTCCCTTTCAAACTCCCCCGTATTTATTTAAATACCTTGCCATAGCCTCAAGATTATCTGTTATCAAATCCCAAAGCCCTCGCGTCTATTCGTACTCCCGCTTCATGAGCCATCTCTAGGACCAAATTAGTTATCTTGATTGTCTAAAAATACATCTTCTATCATTGATTTTTATATATATGTGCCAATGCATGTGCATATTTGAAGTATCATGGAGTAACCAATCGTGATCCAAGATAAAGGGTGAGCGACGACTTTCCTTTCTTCCCATCCATTGTTTGATTATGGGAATTAGCCATTTCTTTTGAGTGTGATGATATTGTTACATGCTGGAAAACAAAAATACTAATAAGAGTAAGGCATTGAAATGGTTATGGAAATGTCACTAAGAAATCTCTTGAATCTCAAAGAGGCACATGGATTGCAATTGGATTCCTAAAGAAATGGATGTATCTAATGCATATATTCCCCGTCTCGTACTAAGTTCATAGCACTTGCATGCATCCATAAATACGTTTATTAAAATATCCATTTCATAGCTTCTGTGGTAATATTTTTCTATCATTATTTTTTCTATTTCTTAATGAAGCTAGTTTCATTATTTCACTAGAGAATACCGTGAATCTTGTTTACAGAGAGAAGTCATGGATGTTTACTCGTAAATTGCTGCTAGTCATTGTCTCATGTGATAATTCTTCTCACTTTTATGCCTTCCTTTTCCAAAAAGTACACTGGGTGCTATGAAATCTTGCATGCTTTAAATGCCATGCTTTTATGAACAACTCCGTTTATTGTTCTACAACCTAAAAAATCATGGAGCCCAATTCCTTGTGGCTACACCGAGAGACTTTTTGAGCCTAGCTTCCTTGAAGGCTATTGGACATATATGGTCTCCTTATTAAAACAATTCTTACCTTTTCATAAATGCAAACATACCCGGGCATGGTGTTCTTTTATTTGTTTACTTTTTTTCAATTTCAACTTGACTATTTTTAACACAAGAAAATGAACTAGATATCTTTGGTGGATGTATTTTCTCACAACTAAGGCTAAAACATGAGAATGAGATGGAAATGGATTAATATGATTATTTATTGCCCCCACATAGCGTTGATTATGGGATATTTTGTGGAACTGGATGGGCATGCATACATTTTTGAGAAACAAGATTATCATACAATATTGAACTACTACACCCTTTTTTTAAATTTATCTTTTTTGAAGCCAAGTAGTAGTGAAGTTTGTTGTCATATCTAATTCACATTTATGTTGAGCAAGAAGCCTGAAATGGCTACAAGCAGGAAAATGGCGTTGTTCAACATGAAACACCCGCCAAATAGTAGTTAAAATGATCAAGACAAAACTTTTCGTATGTCCTAGGTGACATTGCTTAAAGTGTTTTTGTGTCGTGTACATAGAGATAGTATGAATGGGGCGTAAGAAGAAAACCAAAGAAATGGTTGCATTCCATAACAAAATCCGAGGTTGAAATCCTAGATGACTGAGTGGAAGTACCTGAAAAGGAAGATGGGTAGCGAACACCTAAACTAAGGTACAAGACCGTAGCAATCAAATGAAAGAAAAAAATGTACCCTAAATAAAACGAATTCTCTTTTTCCTCCTAATCAGGTCCCTAATAGTTTTGTTTATTATTGCTATTATTAATCTTTTCATTTTGTTTATTTTTTCTCGCTAAACTAAAATATATATTTCCTGCATACTTTTATGATCTCTGGAACCTGAATAAGCTAAGTGAATTTACAGCGGTGTAATCGAACAAATCCGCCTAAATCTTACCAATAAAGTCTCGATATAAGATGACCAACGTAGAATCTTCTGCTGGGAACTCAAGGTAGTCTTCCATAAGGCCAAAATTTGTTTGGCTAAGTGTCAGGTGTCGATGTAATTGTTGTTGTCGAATCAAAAGAAAGAGTCTCCAAATATGAACAAGGTCGCTACTGGGCTTGTTGTTTGGTTTGTTTGGTCGAGATCGTCATTGGGAAGAGAAGTAGAGCTGAATCAAGATGCGTGAGAGGGAGCCGACAAGATGCCATGGCTTACTTGTTCACCTTAGTCTTACTCATCATCATGCCTTATTTATATTGACCCATAAATGTACTAACTTTACTTTTTCCTACTTTTGAAATGACCAAACTATCCAATAAACATCGGGACCTCCGCACTTCTCCTCGAACTAGCCTCGTTTTTATAGAAGTCACAAACAAACATCTCAACCTGTTGATCAGAAATTAATGCGGTGAACGGAACAGCTAATATATGCCTTAAGAGGAATCAAATAAATAGTTAAGCTCCTAAACTCTGATACATGCTCTTATAGTAGCGGCCAAAAAACCCTATCCATAGTCACCCTTATAGTTGCGGTCAAGGAATAGCCCCATCCATAGTCACACTTATAGTTGCAACCAAGGAATAACCCCATTCATAGTCACACTTATAGTTGCGGCCAAGGAATGGCCCCATCCATTGTCACTCTTATAGTTGCGGCCAAGGGATAAATGAACTAATGGGCCACCCTTAGTCAGGGTCAAAGAATATCCTCATCCATATTCATATCTATAGTCAGGCTAGAAACATACTCTATCCATAGTCAATCACTTTTAGTTACGGCCAGCAAAGACCTCATCCAAAGTCATAACTTTAGTTGCTACTAGAAAACGACCCCATCCATGTAATCTCATTAACTATCAAACACACTTTAGTAAAGCCAAATCAAAAAATTGCAACTATAACTTTCTTATAGTCATATTCTATAGTCACACTATTGCAGTACCATTTATTTTTGCATCTATATCATGTTGTTGCACTTAGTCTTTTTTTTGTTTCGGGGGTCAATGGCCCCAACTAAAAGGTCATCACTCCTTGTAGTATATGCAAATTAGAAAAAAAATTTTATATTAATTTAATTGTTATATCCTCGACTCCCGAAGGTGGGGAGATTCCCTTAGTATTTAAATACAGAGCTGGAAAATGAGAATCAAGAATCATTTTCCATTCTTATTTCTAATGGAATGGAATCAATAATTGTTTATTTCTAGTTTTTGGATTACTTAGAATATCAGATGACAATGATTATTTATTTCTATTTTTGTATTTGCTAATATTGAATTAGCAAGAAAAAGAAAATAAATTGAAAATAATATCATATCACATGATTTTAAGAGTTTTTTTTTTTTTTTAAAGTTGATAATGATTTACCCAAATAATTATTTTATTTAGTCAAACAATAAGCTACATAATTAGTTCTAATTTTTAATAGTAATATCTGTTTTTTGAAAACTTAGGTATTTAGGATTTTATTTTTAATAAGAAAATATAATATTATTTTGAATTCTAGTTGTGTAAAGTTTGAAATTTTAAAAATAAATTATTTTCGTATATCTTTGTTTGATATTATGACGTAAAAATCATTTTTAGGAAATAACTAAAAAAATGCATAGATTTTAAAAAATTATTTTTAATTGATGAAGATAATTTTTGGTAAAATTTAGGAAAATAATCGTTATTTAATTGAATTCATATACAAAAATCAAGATTAAATTGGTAAATCTTTTGAAGCAAATTAATATGAAGGTAAACTCGTGGGACTAAGAGACAAATGTAAATATTTTACTTGACCATTCCCATTAGAGGTTTGATGAAGATATTATGAGTAAAATGATTTTAAAATTTTTTAAATTTTTAAGGAGAATGGAAAATGAGAATATAAACTATTGTTTATATTTTTCCTATAGAAAATCAATACTTTATGTATTTTCAATTAAAAATACTTTTATGAGAAAATCAATACTTTAATTTATTTTCGACAAAATTTTTTATGAGAAAATCTATAACACCTCAAATTATACCCTAGTAGTTTATTACAGTTTAGGGTATAATATAAGTAAAATTTGCATTTTTCGGACATTAAGTGTAAAGTGAGAAAAAGGTTAAAATGGTAAAATGTCACATTAAGGGCCCAAAGGTCATAACTCAAGAAGATGATATGTTATTGTAGGAATTGGATAAGTTGATTTGCAATTAAAGAAAGATAAAGGACTAAAATGTAAGGGTTAAGAATTTAGGCAAAATTTGAGATAAAGCCAAACATGGCCTCAAGTAGAAAGGAAAATTTTTACTCGCTTAGAGAGACTTATAGGCTATGGTTTTGAGGAGAACCAAATCGTCGGCTTTCTCCATCTTTTTGAGTTCTATTTGATCAAGTAAAGGAATTGAAGAAGTGAAGAAAATGAAACTAGTTGAAGTGTTCAAGAAGTTCAAGGTATGGAAATTCTCATAAATTCCTCTTTTGTTTAGGGTCAAGTATGAGAAGTCCCGAATTTCCCTTTATATGTATTTCTTAGGTTGGCTTGCTAGATTTGGGAGTTGTTTTGCTTTGCTTTGGTTTTGATTTGCAAATTTCTGGTGAAAAAAGGGAAACCGGTCGGTTTCTAGAAAACTGACGCTCTACGCCTAGCAGGAGCCGCCTAAGCGTAGGTTCGCTGCTGGGTGTAGGAACCCACGCCTAGGCGAACCCGAGGCCTGAGTTTCCAAACTTTCTGATCTGCCTAGGCATAGTAATGTTGAAGAACATCTCCACCTAGGGCGTAGCATCGCCTCGCCAGTGTATCGGCAAACTCGCTTTGTTTTCTCTCTTTCGTTAATTCTAGCAATCATCCATTGGATCAATGGAGAATCCTAATAAGTGAATGAAAGGATATGTATATGTATGATATGAAAAATTATTTAAACCTCGCCACCCTGATCCCGTTTGTCGGGCAAACATTGTTTACGCCTATTTGCTAATGTGATTAAGAACAATATAACAAGCTCATTAATACATATAATTGTATGCCTGCCTAAGACTTAATAACAAATGAATAGGCACTCTCTGTTTAGTGCTACGACACTCCTGCTAGTGCTACGACACTTTTGTTACGTGGGCGCACACCGCTTAGTGCTTCCAACACTCTCGCTCGCTACGACACCCGCTAGTGGTACAACACTCGCTCGTGACGTGCACGCTCTCGCTTTCAGGTCGCAAGACTTTTGTTCAATATCGCACCGTGCCTTCGTACCTATTCAGCCGTGTCTCTCTCATTCATTATCTCCGGTCTATATAGACAAACATTTATATGATAAGTATATGAACAATAAAGTATAAGAAAATAAAAGTGAACAACTCTGATGCTAAGGCATATCTCAGTTATGCTCTGTAATGTACCTACAGGTACCCTCTATATAAGATTTATGTTCTACACTCCTACGGGAGATATGCAAATTTTGATATATGAACTGCTGAATATGTATACTGTAATTGAGGACAACTGTTGTGGTCATATATAATATATGTTTTCCTACTTGCCATATAAGCTAGCTAGCGGTGTTTCATCCGTAGATTATGAAGAGGACATCCGAGAGGCATTCCGCACCGCCAGTGGCAAACACCGCAATAGAGTCCACCATATGTATTTTCTACTGCTTTGTAATGTAAATGTAATATTTGGAGATAGAAAACTTGTGTAAGTACAAGTAAATGAGACTCGTGAATATATGTACAAGACATTTTAAAATACCACTACTAGTAGTATTACAAGTTATATCTTTTGAAGACCATGAATTTAAGTTATGTCAATATGCAAGTTTGATTTATATTACGAAATCGCCCACCAATGCCTAAAAAACCGTGTAAAGGAGTCTCAATCTTGTGTGGCGCCCATCGTCGGCTTAGGGCGGGGATGGGGCGTTACAAATCAGTACTTTATTTTATTTGAGTAAAAAAATACATTATTTTATTTTTCGTTTTCTTGGTTTAGCTTAGGAGTATTGATGAACAAAAAAAAATGTAAAATAATAATTTTAAGTTTTTATATGTTTGTCTATTTTTTGAAAACTATTCTGAGAAATGTGTTTTAAAAAAAAAAAACACAACGGTAACACCATTTTAACATTATCTTAAAACTGTTTTTTTTCCTCTGAATTTAATATTCCTTATGTTTTTCAATACAAAAAAACTGGGATGTGTTCTATGTGTTTTCCTTTTTCTTCTTGTTTTTCAAAAAAAAAAAAAAAAAAGGTTTCAAAACCAGGAACAACGAGCCCTTAAATAATTTTTAAATCTTTAAAATTTTGAAGTGAATTTTCTTTATATTTAATTTTCTTTAAAATTTTTCACTACACAATAAAAAATAATGAGAAAATCATTTTCTTTAAAATTTTCTTTTCCTTTTTCTTTTCTTTAGTACTTTCTCATTTAATTAGTTTTCATTTCATTCCCCTTACTTTAATTTTAATCCAAACCTGGGAATGGATTGAAGGGGTAATGACATTCTATCTCCAATTATCTATTCCCATGTTCCAAACACACCCTTAGTATTTTCTTTCCTTGGATTGACTAAGGCTATGTTTGGTTCCCAAAAAATGCTAAAAAAATGTATGAAAACAAACATCAAGAGGAAAAGTGAAAGAAAAGAAAAAAAAAAGAAAAAAAAATATAAAGACTAAGTGTCACACCCCTAACCCCGCCTGAGCGAAGATAGCACGACACGATTAAATCTTTAACTTGTTTTTCGAACATTGGTGAGCTCCATTTCTCATATATATATATATATATATATATATATATAGGTATATATATATATATATATATATATATATATATATATATATCCATAAGAAAATAAACTTCATCACCACCATAGTGGTGTTTAACCTGCCTTGAACATATTCTAAGTCCCATTTACTTGTATTTATACAAATTCCACTATTACAAAACTTTTACATTTACATTTATAAAACAAAGTCAAAACCTACATTAGTGGACTCTACCTGCTAGGCCGCTACATGATGAATGCCCGATGTCCCCTTCAAGACTTGGCCAGACGAAACACCGCAAGGTTTATAGCTTAGTGGGAACAGATACGCTTATGACCACTAGAGTGGTCCACACCACAGGATATTATATATAACATAAGGCATATGCCGTAGTTTTCATATACATAATTCTTATAACTAATTTCATATCTCCGTAGGAGTTCATAATGAGATCTTGTAATGTATGTACCGTAGGTACACACAGAGCATAACTGATATCTTATGCTTTCTTATTGTTCATTATTCAAATTCTTATCATATAAATGTTTGCATATGTCATATTATTTAGATAGACAACATATAAGTATTTGTCTGCATAGACCAGGTAATAATGAATGATAGGACACAAGACAATAGTACCCGGTTGCGCAAACAAGGCATGGCAACTCTAAGATCAACAGACTTGCTTGCCCACGTAGAATGTGTTATGTCGTAGTGCACTAGCAGAGTGTCATACTTAGCAGGAGGCGGGCACTTATCGAGACGTGCCCACCAATGTACGTATGTCGTAGCACTAGCAGGAGGCCGGCTAACTTATCGAGACATGCCCACCAATGTAACGTATGTCGCAGGAGCAATAGCGTGAGTACCGAAACATCAAACGTAGTGCGTATATTCATTCGCTATTCTGGCCTCCAAGAAGCATACAATTATGTCTTACTGCTTGTTATATCGTTTTTAAACACATTAGCAAATGAGGGCAAGAAACCATGTTTGCCCAATGACAGGATCGCCGAGGCGGCGAGGTACATAACATTTTTCATATAATTTTTATACTTGTACGAATCCTTTCATTCTCTTATTAGGATCCTCATTAATCCAATGGATGATTGTTAGAATTAACGGAAGAGAGGAACCAAAACAGGACTAACAGCAGCCGAGGCTTAAATAATGCTACCCAGCTGACCATCGCACGCCCCAGCGCAGCGTAAAGTGCAGAAACTCTAGGCTTGAGTTCACCTAGGCGTAGGGTGATCCCTCGCCTTGGGGCCGAGCTCCACGTCAAGCGTGCACTTTTACTCCAGGCGAGGGTGTTGGAGCGTGTTCCGTAAATGGACCAATTTTTGCCCTTTTCACAGAAATTTCTTCCGAACCAAACTAACTCAATCAAAAACTCAAAATAAAACTATGAAACTTCTTCTTTATACCAACCAACAATACTTTTATTAGATTTTTCCTACACAATGACAAAGAGAGATTTCCATACATAATCATAGTTTCCAAACTCTGATTTTCTTATTCTTCTTTTCTTCTTCCTTCTTTCTTCTTCTCTTCTTTCCTTTCTCTCTCTCTCTCTTTCTCTCTCTCCCACCGTAAAGCCCTAACCTTCAAAATAAAAAATGAGATATTCTAAGACCATATTTGGTCTTATCCTCACTTTGAGTCAAATGTCCATTTTTGCTATTTGGTCCTTTATTTTCATGTTATTTGCAATTCAAATTATTCAATTTCTAACTTAGCATATAATCTTCTTGTGTTATGACCTTGGGTCCTTAATGTCAAATTACCAATTTACTCCTTTAGTACTCAAATTTCCGAAAATGTAATTTTACTTCCTTATATTATAAATCTCTCAAACATGTAATAAACTATTAGGGTATAATTTGAGGTGTTACACTAAGGACATGTTTGGTTCCTTTTTTTGAAAACTATTTATGAGAATATGTTTTGAAAACATAAAGAACACCATTTTAACATTATCTTAAAACTGTTATTTTTATCTGAATTTAATATTTTTTGTGTTTTTCAATACAAAAAAAACTAAGAACCAAAGATATTCTCGTGTTTTCATTTTTTGTTCTTTGTTTTTCAAAAAAAAAAAGGGTTTCAAAATTGTAAATAAACTAGCCCTAAATAATTTAGAACTTTATAAATTTTTAAGTAATTTTATTTATGTCGGATTTTCTTTAAGATTTTTCACTACACAATAAAAAGTAATAAGAAAATCATTTTTGTTAGTATTCTTTTCCTTTTATTTTCTTTAGTACTTTCTCGGAAGCAAACACAACCTAAAACATTTTCCAAGTAAGGGGAATATTGAAAATGAGAAATAGGAATCCCATTATGACTGGTACCATGCACGGTCTTCCATGCTCGTTCAAATTATTCTCTAAGTCTTCATTCTCAAGTTGTGGCTCTGGTGGGGGCAGTCAGACAGTGATGTTGTTTGGATTATACTTGCGAAAGTTCTGAGATTTCTTCTACGCGCATAAATTCTACGATATTGTCTTGTTTTGTGATGAGTGGTTGATTTTGATTTGTTGGCTGTTCTTTTATGGTAATTGATAAGATATTCCATAGTTTCTAGATGCACATAAACCTTTCTGATGACTTAGAAATTTTAGGATACTTTTTCCCATGTTGATGATGGACAGCGTCTTCATTCTTTTAGGCAGAGCTAACTTAATTCAAAACTATACAGAAAAAATTGAAGGACCTTGATGTGTTTCTATTTTCTAATTGTATTCATATTGTGCTATTTTCTGACTTTTTTCTTCAAAATTCCTTTACAATTCTGATACTCGTTTTTTTTCCTGAATAATAAATCATGAGGTGGAAGTGATTCACTTGTTCTGCTCCCCTTGCCTCTTGTTGCCCTCAACACACTCAGAATTTTTAGAGAAGGTCATGGATTGTTCAGTTTCAATTAATTACGCGCATTCCTTTTTTTCTTTTGTTCTACGAGAAAAAATTATTTGCCAAGATAGTGATTATTGTAAGTGATTTCTGTAGTATATGCAAATTCCCATATCATATGTTGTATTAAATAAAGCTTCACTTTTTTCTAAGCTGACTCAAAATTCCACTATAGCCTGTGTTTTCTGTTTGTTTGGTGACTGCTTCTATAACAATTTGGGGGTATGTAAATAAGACCAAATAAAATTCGTATTGAAAAGCTAGAATGTCGAAGTTCTTTTGCAGTGGTTTTGTCCCCTATAAGAATTAGATTGATGAAATGATTGGCATCAAACTATGAGTAAACAAGAGATATTCATTTCAATATCCAAATAGTAATATCAACAGAGGAAGCGTTCTGGGATGAGCACCCTCAAGTATGGTCATGGATTTTGGAGGATAAAAAACCCAAGGAAGTGGTGCGTCTACTGATCCGGCCTTTGCTTATCCTTGTAGGGGGATTTGGTGTTCAAGGGCCTTTGCTTAATTAATTTTAGTAGTGATTGGTATTACCCAGCTTTATTTGATTTTGTATATTTGGAATGTTATTACCAATACCATCTTATTCTCATCATCATTCCTACGCCTTTGTCCATTAAGCCTCAATAACGCCTGCAATTGGGTTTGTATTGTTTCAAATTACCAGGTTAAATTTTGGATTGACTGTTGCTGCTCATTAATCGACTTCAAACAACCTCAGAATCGACCACCGTTCCGGATTAATTGTCATCATTAGCACCGGTATTAGCCATCAATTGGGAGAAACCCGCTCTGATACTAATGCAGCGTGTAGTGCGATTGATCAACAAGAATAAAACACCTCAATCCAAAGAACAAAACAAATCAAAAACTTTGATTTTTTAATAAATTGATAAAAGAGATCAAAGTCTCTGAAACAAACCATAAAACATTTATTTATACAGCATAATAAAAAATAAAATAATATTCCAAAATAATAATATAAAAGAGAATAATACTCTCAAAACAATAATGAGAAATTAAAATAATATCCTAAAAATGAAAAATAATATCTCAAAACAACTAAAGTAAGTAAATGGTTGATTTTTTTCTAAAGCCTGCATCAGATTGTCTTGTTATTCTGGATTTATTGCTCTTCCACTCCATTACTTGCATTAATTGAAGATTTCATCGACAAAGGTTATTTAGGCTTCTCGCTTGGAACCCATCTTATATTAGAAAAGAAAAACAATTACCAAAGCTCTGTTTGGAACTCCTAGCAACACTGAGAAAGAAAATGTTAAGAAAAATAATTTTCTTATGTTTGCTTTCATTATAGAAAATATAAAAATATATAATAAAAAATCTTCAAAATTTTTTAGTTTTTATGTAATAAAGATAAACAAATAAATGAGTTTAATTAAACATATAAATTTAATTTATTAAGACTAAACTTATTTTTTATTTTCCTCCTAATTTTCTTTTTTTTTCATTTTTTCAATACGTGTTAATTATTCACCAAAAAGAAAAGAAAAAAGAAGTAAACCTGTATGAATTCACATTTTTCAACATGGTTTTTTGTAATCGTGCTTTTTATCTAGCATTGAACATGATTTTTTCTATTACCGTTTTTGATGTCTTAACTGAGAAACAGAGTTACGTCTTTCTGGACTCAATGAATCATTCATCCATAAACTGCAATATCTATGCCATATGTGAATATGAAAGGAAAGGCAGGTACGTTATTCTCATCACTTTTACCCGACAACTTTGATTGTGACAGAGACAGGTGGAAACATACCAGTTTATTCTCATCACTGGATTGTATCAGACATATAATATCTTATCACATACATATCAATTTGAGTTTTTGATTCAGAAAAAAAAATTATTATAATAGTTGAAAAATAAAAATAATACCTAAATTGGGCCAAGGCTTGTCACTTTAAAATTTTTTAAGCTAATATCGTAGCTTAATAATTACGACATTAATTTAAAAATATTTTAAAACATTTCTAATGTAACACAATCAATAACTATGATATTAACTTAAAAATTCTAATGTTATAGTCAATAATTGTGACATTTCTATTCACTAACTAATTTAAACATTATTTTGATTTTCAATCATATAATATTTTTTTTTAAACCTATTTATGTCCAAAACTGTAATTTATAATGCATTGAATGGTAATTCAATCATTATGACTGTCCTGTTGCTTCCTTTTCTTTGTGTATGCAATCTATGCCCATGGAGCGGAAGTGACATCAACCTAAGAGCTTGTAGGATGCTTTGGTTCAGTGACATCAATGTGCTTTTTTCCTTCTTACCGTTTAACTTCTGTTATTCCTAATGGAGCAGACTAGTCCACGTACCCATTTTCATCCGCTTATTTCTTTGTTCAGATTCCAATAATTTGGCTGCTTTTCCTAATAAACAAATTAACATAAAAAATATATATATTGAAACTATTTCTTTCGTAAACCCCACGGTCTTCCATGCTCGTCCAAACTCTTCAAAATTGTCATTCCAACTTTTCCAAAAGGCAAAGAAAAAAAAAAATCAAACATAGACCTTGTCTCTCTTCTCCGAAGGTGGGGAAGAATCTCCGAGTCTTTTATTTATTCAAATTAATGACTAAAATTATCAAATGAAGGGAATATTGAGAATGATAAGTAATTAGAATCAGAGTATGACCCAGAAATCACGGCCTTCCATGTCATTCAAAGTCTTCAAAGTTGTAATTCCAACTTTTCAAAAGGAAAAGAAAAAAAAAATCGAACATAAACTTTGTCTCTCTTCTCCAAAGGTGGGGAAGATTCTCCGAGTCTTTTATTTATTCGAATTAATGACTAAAATTTTCAAATGAAGGGAATATTGAGAATGAGAAGTAGCTAGGAATCGCAGTTTGACTCAGAAATCACTGGGTCAGTGGTCATTCAAATTATTCTCAAAGTCTTCATTCCAACTTTTTCAAAAGGCAAAGAAAAAAAAATCGAACATACACCTTGTCTCTCTTCTCCGAAGGTGGGGAAGATTCTCCGAGTCTTTTATTTATTCGAATTAATGACTAAAATTTTCAAATGAAGGAATATTGAGAACGAGAAGTAGCTAGAATCACAAGATGACCCATAAATCACTGGCCTTCGTGGCTCGGGTCCAAATTATTCTCAAAGTCTTCATTCCAACTTTTCAAAGGGCAAAGAAAAAAATCGAACATAAAACCTTGTCTCTCTTCTCCGAAGGTGGGGAAGATTCTCCGAGTCTTTTATTTATTCGAATTAATGACTCAAATTTTCACGTGAAGGGAATATTGAGAATGAGAAGTAGTTAGGAATCGCAGTATGACCCGTAAATCACGGTCTTCCATGCTCGTCCAAAGTCTTCAAAGTTGTCATTCCAACTTTTTCAAAAGGCAAAGAAAAAAAAAATCGAACATAAACCTTGTCTCTCTTCTCCAAAGGTGGGGAAGATTCTCCAAGTCTTTTATTTATTCGAATTAATGACTAAAATTTTCAAGTGAAGGGAATATTGAGAATGAGAAGTAGCTAGGAATCGCAGTATGACCCGTAAATCACGGTCTTCAAGGCTTGTCCAAATTATTCTCAAAGTCTTCATTCCAACTTTTTCAAAAGGCAAAGAAAAAAAAATCGAACATAAACCTTGTCTCTCTTCTCCGAAGGTGGGGAAGATTCTCCGAGTCTTTTTATTTAGTCAATTAATGACTAAAATTTTCAAGTGAAGGGAATATTGAGAATGAGAATAGCTAGGAATCGCAGTGATGACCCGTGAAATCACTCTGCCTTCAAGGGCTTGTCCAAATTATTCTCAAAGTCTTCATTCCAACTTTTTCAAAAGGCAAATAAAAAAAAATTGAACATAAACCTTGTCTCTCTTCTCCAAAGGTGGGGAAGATTCTCCGAGTCTTTTATTTATTCGAATTAATGACTAAAATTTTCAAGTGAAGGGAATTTTGAGTCGAGAAATGGGCCTTAGAATCCGCAAAGATGACCCGCAAATCATGGTCTTCATGCTCGTCCAAAGTCTTCAAAGTTGTCATTGTAAGACTTATATGTCAACTTGATCATGTTTATAATATGGAAACATGAAATGAAATAGGATTTTACATACCTCCAGCCATTGAATTTCTGAAACTCTGATATTCAAAACCTCCAGAACTTTAAACTTTTCCCTCGCTTTACTCTCACTATTTGATGGTATTCTTTAAAATGAATTGTTTTTTCAAGAAGTAGCAAGAGAGGACCCTAGATATAATATAGATTCTCCCATCAAGAATCACGTCTTTATGAACCATCACCACTTTGGAAATTCAAGTTTTAGAATTTCAAAAACAAACGTTGCACCACTTCAGAATCTCACATTCTCCCACTTGGTGCAAAAGTTAATCAAATTCTTTGAGTAACAAAATACATGAATCATAGAGATAGGTCCTCCAATAATGAGTTTTATCAACTATGTATCACAATGCACTTTGCTTCTCAAGTACTTAATGTGGTAATGAAAAACTTAATGAATAAACTCTATGTTTATTCTAAGTCTAAATGAAATATATTTTCTCAAATGAATTAAAGTACACATGAAAATGAGAAAATAACTGAATGCATAAGAGTTTCATAAAGTGAATGTATATATACAATTACAAAGAGGAAACAATCCCCATTCTGTCCACATGATCCTTGAATTTCATTGGTGCCATGCCTTTAGCCTCAAAGGATCGAAGAATCATCAACTCGCACTAATATGCTCAATGACCACTTTCTTTCCTTAACATGTTCCTAATGGCTAAGTATTTGATGCCGATGTGCTTGGCTTCACTCCCACCTTTGTTATTCTTAGCCAAGAACACCGCACTGAAGCTGTCACAAAATCTTTAAAGGCCTAGAAATAGAATCCATAACTCTAAGCCTTAAATGAAACTTTAAGCCATACACCTGTGAGGTAGCTTGAAAACAAGATACGACTCTACCCATGGTGTATGGCAATCAAAGTCCTGGCTACACTTCTCCAAGAAACAATACCCAACGGCCATGTGAATATGTACCTGCATGTTGATTTACGAGAATCAACACAAACAACAAAGTTCGCATCATCAGCCAACCGCATCCAAGTTGTCCTGTCTGCCTATACATAAGCATATAATCTTTTAGTTCCCTTTTGTAGATACCTCATGACTTTCTTTGCAACTTCCAGCTGGTCCATACCGTATTACTTGATACCGCCCCTAACACTCCAACCATATGCACATCGTGTCTCAGACAAACCTGAGATACATGGTGCTTCCAACTACTGAAGCATATGGAATATTCTTTCATAGATTCATTTTCTAAATCATTTTTCTAGCATTGATTTAGACTTAACTTATCGCCTTCATAATGGGAGCAACACTTCGGGTGAACAACCCTTCATCCGAAATCTCTCTAAAATTTTGTTGATATAGTTTCAGGATAGACCTAAAATACTTACATGAGATCTATCTCTATGGATCTTAACAATGCCAATGACATAAGATGCTCCTCACTCCATATCTTTCATATCAAAGTTTTTTGGAGAGGAATTGTTTCACTCCATGCATCATTCCCTTATCATTGGTTGCAAGTAAAATGTCATCCACGTATAAAACAAGGAAACAAGTTTTACTCCCACTGACCTTCTGTATACATTGATCCATGGGGTTTAAATGAAACCAAATGAGTAATTACTCCATGGAATTTGTAATAACATTGACGGAGGCTTGTTTCAAACCGTATATGGATTTCTTAAGCTTGCAAACCAAATGCTCACCTTCCCTAGAAGAGAAACCTTTAGGTTGTTTCATGTATACCTCCTCTTCTAGATCACCGTTAAGAAATGTTGTTTTCACATCCATTTGTTGCAACTCAAGGTCTAAGTGTGCAACTAATGCTAAAATAATACGAAGAGAATCTTTCTTGGATACAGGAGAAAAGGTCTCTGTGTAATCGATTCCTTCTTTTTGAGTAAATCCCTTAGCAACAAGTCTCGCTTTATATCTTTCAATGTCGCTTTACTAAGTCTCTTTTGGTCTTATAGACCCATTTACGTACCAATGGCCTCGCACCCCCTTTAGGCAATCCCCTACAAGGTCCCGTACTTCGTTGTTTTCGCGGAATCTAACTCATCCTTCATAGCATTATACCACAATTCCACTCACATAAACTTATGGCTTGTGAAAAGGTTTCGTGGATCATTTTCGACTCCAATATCGCTTCAGAATACACTATGTAATCACTAGGAATCGCCGACTTCCTTCCACGAGTAGATCGTCTTAATGTTGGACCATCTGCTCCTGGAGGAGCTTGTGGTTCAACTGTTTGTTCAAGATTATAAGGTAATTCCTGAACTTGTTGATCCTCTGGAAGGTTCTCAGCTATTTGTGGAACTTCAATGATCGTTGTTCAACACTAATTGGAACTGAGGACTGGTGGATGAACTATAACCAATCTCTCATATGACGTGAAGGTTGAGTTTCTTATATGATCGTGAACAGGAATTAAACCCTCGAATCGATCCTCCCACCGATCATGTCATTTTCAAGAAACCCTCGCATTCCTCGGATTCCACAATCCTAGTCGAATGAGATGACAAAGAAAACCTTATAACTTCTGCACGTTTTGGGCCAAGAGCCAACAAAGAAACCACTAAGTGTCCTTGGTCTAATTTCTTCTCATGTGTATTATATATTCTCACCTCGCACCCGACAACCCTAAACTCGCATATGTCGTGCAGAAACTCTGGCTTCCAACCTTTCCATATTTCAAAGGTGTCTTGGACAACCTTAGCTGGAACAATACGCTTTAATATATACACCGGCCGTCTTAAGTGCGTCAGTCCATAAAAATTGAGGAAGATTGGAGTTGCTAAGCATACTCCGCACCATGTCCACTAAAGTTCGATTTCTTCTTTCTGCTACACCATTTTGGTCCGGAGAACCAGGCATAGTGTGTTGGGCAATTATCCCATGCTCAAGAAACTTTGCAAAAGAACCGGTGTCATTCCATTCTCGCAGGTCTACTATAGTATTCACCACTTCTATCGGGATCTCACTATGTGTATTTGCTTCCCGCATTGGTTCAACTCGCCTTTAAAGATTTTGAAGGCATCCAATGCTTCATACTATTTATGAAGCAAGTATACATACATATATCGTGAGTAATCATCAATGAAAGCGATGAAATATTTTTGACCAAAAAGGTTCATATCCGACAAAGATATGTCAAGATGTATGATTTCTAATATGTTCTTGAACTCCCATGTTTTCTTAGACTTGGTTTGTCTCGCTTCCTTAATGCGCCCACACAAGTCTCAAAATCGCATAATCTAAAGTACTAAGTACTCATCTTTTACTAATCTCTAATTTATCTATGGAGATGTGACCTAATCTCCGATGCCATAACATAGAAGAATCCTCATTAATATTACACCTCTTAGTACCAATATGAACATGCAAAGAATTATTAGTATTTCATTCTCAGAACAAATTTCTATATAGACCATCTCGTTAAAAATACCTGCTCCAATATTATTTGCATTTATAAAATAAGTTAAATACATTGTCTTGAAAAGTAAAAGAAAAACCTAATGGAACAAGTCTAGAAACAAAAATCAAGTTTCGTGAGAAACTTGGTACATAAAAGGTCCTTTCCAAAACTAAAACAAAGCCATTGTCTAATGTTAATGTGCATGTCCCGATAGCCTCCACAGGTGAGCCCATCTTGTTGCCTGATAAGATGCTGAGCTCATTTCCCACTGGCTTCCTTAGGTTTTGCATACTGCAAAGAGTTTGCAATATGGATCAGAGGAACTGTAATCAATCCACCAGTGTTAATATTAACATTAACCATTAGATTCATAACAAACAAAGGATGATATATTACCTTTCTTCTCAAGCCACTTTTGAATTTAGATTAATCTTTCTTCACGTGTCCCTTTACAAAAGAAACACTTATTTTCCTTCTTGATATCGCCTCGAGGTGGTATTCTCCTACCTTTCCCCTTCGATTTGATTTAGAAGTGTAAGTCCATAGAGACACATTCCTTTTGTTTTTCCCAAAAGTTGTAGCCAACATCGCACTTTCACCTAATTCCATCACGAGCCTCTCTTCTTCTTGAACACACATGGTCATTAATTCATTGATTGACCATTTGTCCTTATGTGTATTATAAGAGATCTTAAAAGGTCCGTATTGATGAGGAAGAGTGTTCAGAATAAAGTGCACTAGAAAGGAATCCAACATATCTATCCCGAAGCTTCTTAAGTCAGCCGATGTTCCTCATTCGCATGATGTGCCTACGCACACCCCTAACGCCAGGACATTTAATGGAAGAAAATTTCATTATCGTGGTACTTCGCTAAAGCTTTGTCAAGTGACAAATTGTTCCTCCAATGGCTTTTAGCAAATCTTGACCTTATCGTATCAAGCCAACGTAACCCCTAATACCAGCAAAGTGATTTTTGTCTTAATGAACACACAGCCGATTGGATTTCTCCCATCGCTCATAGCTGCTAAATCCTCGTAGGTGTGCTTTCTTCATCACTTCGGTGGTTCTCGATTTTATGGCAAAATCGATGTCCATATACTCCTAAATGAAGGAGAATCCTTTCTTTCCATATTTTGTAGTTGTCACCCCTAAGTTGCCTGGAATGTTCAGTGCATATCGCTGTAATCCAGTGTGCTTGAGAACCGTAAAGGTCCAAAAGCTTATGTTAGATGTGAGGCATGTATTAATAATCGCATGTGTTACCAATGTAAAACACGCACTAAACTATATCTAATTTAATAAAGATTACCTGTGGGCAAAATCTTTACTTAATTAGTTATTTCTAACTTTATGATAGAAATTGTAAATTATTTAATTTTGATGGGTGAACAATAACCTATGAAACATATAGGTACATGCATTTATATATTACCAGTAAAGTCCCTGCGTAGGCTTTCTGGAAAAATACAACGTCCCTCTTAAAACCACTAACCTTGAGGCTCTTATCGCCCTTTTGTCAAGACTTTCCTAGACATGTGTAGTCCACACAAGTACCACTTAATGTTCCAAGGTTCCAAAACCACTATATAATTTGCATTTCTATCCTTAAAGATAAACTACCAAATTATGTATCAATTCATACCTCTGCGGGTAGATTATGAAATAATTTAGCATTCATCCTAATTAATTATATAAATATAACAAAAATTTCCCTGTGGGATAAATTTTTATTATATTAAGTATAATTAATACAAGTTTATGTCTCATTCTTATGTGATCTTAACTTAATAAATAATTTTATTAATTAAAGATGTCAGTGGGTTATTTTAACTAACCAAAATTATTTGATCACTTGGACATTTTATGTTTTAGTTGTGCTTTCTAAATTAGGCACTAAACTTAAGTTTTATGTATAATATCAAATTTTATTTGAATAGCATAATTAAACACTCTTATTATGCTATAAAAATTGTATAATTAATCATAATTATTACACACAATTTGATTATTATTAAAAGAATCAAAGCATAAATAATATATTCATGCATGAGAAAGCCTTAAAATTTGTAAATTTTATTAGCATTATTTTTAAAATAAACATGATTTGAGCAATTAATAAATAATGCTTAAACATGTAATGAATACGAAAGCGTATAAGAATTAAATATATAAACACTTTAACACACAAGCCAAGTTGGCTTGGTGGAAAGAGCTCTTAATCGAACTCACATGTGCTCAAAACCTTATTAACAACATTTTTTTTTTAAACTTCAAAAGGATTTCCAAAGAAGCCCACTATATTACTAAAGCCCAAAATAGTTTTTTCTAGAAAATTTGAAAATAAAAGGCCACTTATAAAATAAATGGGCTGGATAAAATAAGAACTATGACCCAAACAATTTTTTTTTTTTATAAAAGAAGGCCTGTTTTTTTTTATTTGTTTTTTTTTTTTTTTTTTAAGTCATCTTCTTCGTATGACTGAACCACCATTAAAGGACCTCATCCGTAAATACAAGGCAAAAACAGAAGAAGAAAATGAGAAACATTTGATGTCCCATAAAATCACATAATACATTAAAACAAATGGAAATGTGATTTAATGCTTCTAAAACAATGAAAAAGGTCAAATCAAGAGATCTAAAAATCCGAAAATTGAGATCATGTACTGCAAATTTTCATGTACTGCAAAATTTTTTTTTAAGAATATAAAACTTGCGTAACAAGGCAAGAGGTGTAACCATGCTCTGATACCAAATGTAAGACTTATATGTCAACTTGATCATGTTTATAATATGGAAACATGAAATGAAATAGGATTTTACATACCTCCAGCCATTGAATTCCTGAAACTCTGATATTCAAAACCTCCAGAACTTTAAACTTTTCCCTTGCTTTACTCTCACTATTTGATGGTATTCTTAAATGAATTGTTTTTTCGCTGAAGTAAAGAAGAGAGACCTCCCGATATATTTGTATTCTCCCATCGCTAATCACGTCTTTATGAACTCATCACCACTTTGAAATTCAAGTTTTAGAATTTCAAAAGTTCAAACGCTGCACCACTGCCAGAATCATTCATTCCAACTTTTTTCATGCGGCAAAGAAAAAATCGAACATAAACCTTGTCTCTCTTCAAGGCGGAAGATTCTCCGAAGCCTTTATTTATTCGACTAATGACTAAAATTTTCAAATGAAGGGAGTATTGGGAATGAGAAGTAGTTAGGAATTCTAGTGATGACCGTAAATCACGGTCTTCAGGGCTCGTCCAAATTATTCTCAAAGTCTTCATTCCAACTTTTTCAAAAGGCAAAGAAAAAAAATCGAACATAAACCTTGTCTCTCTTCTCCGAAGGTGGGGAAGATTCTCCGAGTCTTTTATTTATTCGAATTAATGACTCAAATTTTCACGTGAAGGAATATTGAGAGAATGAGAGTAGCCAGGAATCGGCAGATGACTCAGAATCACTTGCCTTCCATGCTCTCGGTCTAAAGTCTTCAAAGTTGCCATTCCAACTTTTTCAAAAGGCAAAGAAAAAAAAAATTGAACATAAACCTTGTCTCTCTTCTCCAAAGGTGGGGAAGATTCTCCAAGTCTTTTATTTATTCGAATTAATGACTAAAATTTTCAAGTGAAGGGAATAAGGAGAATGAGAAGTAGCTAGGAATCCGTGAAGATGACCCGTAAATCACTCGCCTTCAAGGCTTGTCCAAATTATTCTCAAAGTTTTCATTCCAACTTTTTCAAAAGGCAAAGAAAAAAAAATCGAACATAAACCTTGTCTCTCTTCTCCGAAGGTGGGGAAGATTCTCCGAGTCTTTTATTTATTCGAATTAATGACTAAAATTTTCAAGTGAAGGGAATATTGAGAATGAGAAGTAGCTAGGAATCGCAGTATGACCCGCAAATCACGGTCTTCATGCTCGTCCAAAGTCTTCAAAGTTGTCATTCCAACTTTTTCAAAAGGCAAAGAAAAAAATCGAACATAAACCTCATTGCCTCTTCTCCTAATATGGGGAAGATTCTCCAGTCTTTTATTTATTCGAATTAATGACTAAAATTTTTCAAATAAAGGGAATATTAAGAAATGAGAAGGGCTAGGAATCAGCCAGATAATAAGAATCACATTTTGCCCGGGCTTGTCCAAATTATTCCTAAAGACTTATTCCAACTTTTTCAAAAGGCCATGAAAAAAATCAAACATAATATTTCTCGGTTTCTGCAATGCCCTACGTTATCAAAGACAAATTAAAGCCAAGAAATTTCAAGGAAATAAAGCCAAACAAAAATTCTTTAATGCGATGAAAATGCAATGATTGTTTAAATCAAAATTGGTAAGCCTAGGGATCTCCAACTAAGTCATGCGCGGGGTCCCGACCGTTAGCCCACTACCGCTCGTAGTCGCCTATAGGCCCGCTGACACCAACCCGGCCTGGCCCCAGACCCACCTTTAAGGCCCGTTGAGCCCAAATCCCACCCGGCTCACCGGGCGGCCCGACGGCCCAGTGGCTGAGCCTGGACGGCCCAGGGTGACGCTAAACGGGGGCTGTGGCTGGCGGTCCGACGGCCTGCACGGTGGGCCCGGGCCGGCCCAGGGGAGTGGAGGGCCCGACGGCCAGAGAGGGATTCCGGCCCGTCGCCCACCCCCCTAACGGTCATATGACCGTTGGCTACTCCCTCCCCTCCTCCATCGCAACTGGCCACATGACCGTTGCACACCCTTCTTTTTTTTTTTTTTTCACTTATTTTTTTCTTTATAAATACTACACAAATTCTCTTAATTTTTCATCAACTATCTCTTAATTTTTCATACTCTCTCCAAATTCACTTCATTTTCACAATTTGCTCTCATATTCTTTAATACTTCATTTTTTCTTTCTAATTATTCTTCATATTACATGATATTATTGTGGTGCAAATCAAACAGACTCCAATAGTTCGTATTTAAAGAATTTCTTGCTGACCTTCCAATTGAGTAATATTTCTCCACCCTCTACTTTTTCTTATTTGTTACATTTTATTTTGATTCATTATTTTACTTTTTTAGTATAATATTTTATTAATACTCTTATTACTGATAATAAGATTGCATCTTCTTCTAAATTACGTACATCATTAAAGAAAACTTGGGCTCAATATACGTAAATTTTTTTGATGTAATAGAAATAATTTTAGAAAATAATAAAAGAAATAAAAAATGTAAAATTTGTAGCAAACTTTAGTGGTGGATCAAATTCGCACAAGTCATTTAAAAGACACAATGAACAATGTAAAACTAAGCATAATGTAGATATTAGAAATTATATGCAATTAGGTAAAGATGAATGTGGAAATTTAAACACATTTTGGGCGATGAGTCTCGTCACGCTAGCGAATTTATCGATTACATAATAAGAAACGAACAACCTTTTAATATAATGGAAAACCGATGATTATTCAAAACACCAAACATTGATTAATCAATTCAAAGGTTGGTCCAAAAATACTGTTAAAAGAGATATTATGAAAAAATTTCAAACAAAACAAGAAAAATTTAAAACAATATTTTGCAAATTTTGAAGGAAAAATTTGTTTAACATCTGATATTTGGACATCTTTAATGATAGAGCTTTTGGCGTATTACTGCTTCATTATATAGATAGTGAATGGATGTTAACAAAAGAATAATTTCATTTAAAACAATAAATACTCCACATAATGGTAAAATATATAATCTTTAATAAATGACGAAATTATAGATTTAGGTATTCGTGATAAAATATTTACAATAACATTAGATAATAAGCCTTCCAATAACATGTAGCAATACAAAGATTAAAAAGAGTTTACAATAAAGATGATCACAAATTATTTCACGTACGCCATGAAAACAATACATATTTTAAATTTTGATTGTAAAAGATGATTAAAAACAAGTTGGATAGCACATTAAAAAAAAAAATTAGAGACATTGCATATAATATTAATTGTTCGCTAAAACATGAATTATTTTTTTATTGTTGCAAAATTGTAAAATATGAAAAAGAAAAATATAAGTTTGTGACATACCAACTAGATGGAATTCTACTTATAAGCTTTTACAAAATATTACAAAATATAAAAAAAGTAGTAATAATTATACGAAATGCAATTATTTTAATAATAATATTGAGTAGATATTGATGTATTAAATGATTATGATTGGCACATTGGCGGACCTTCTAATGAGATCTTTTTGATACTTCAACAAATATTTTTGTAGTGTGTATTATCTAACTCACATCTGTCATTATGCAAATAACTAGTATTTATATGGTACTTCAAAAATATTTAAGTTATGAAATTTTAATGATACACTTTTGCAATGATAGAAAAATTAAAAATATTGGGGAGAAATAATTTAATTTATTATATTGGTTTAATTATGGACCCTAGATTAAAAATTTGATGCTTTAGATGAATGGTTGTGTTATTTTACAATGAAGATCAAATAAAAATTGAAGAAATTAAAATGAAGTAAATTGCTATTATGAGTATTTTATATAATATTATAAAGAAAAATATGGTAATAATATTTGATAAATCATCATCCAATACAAGCTCCTATCTTTTTTATAAAGCCCTTTTAGAAATGTCTCAAAAAGTAGAAAAAAGCAACAACTAGTTCTCCAAATAATACAAATGTGATATAGATAGATATCTAGTGTAGAAACAATTCCATTTGAAGATAATGAAGATTTTGGATATTTTAGAATGGTGGAAAAAACAACAAATTAAATACTCCTGTTATCTATATTATTGCACGTGATGTATTAACCGTACTGTGAGTACAACAGATCGGAAGCCGTTTAGTGCAGAAGAGTGGTTAGCAAAAAACGATGTAATTTGTCACCTCAAGCAATCGAAATAGTAGTATGTTTAAGATTGAGTTTAGCTTTAATGTGCTGATTGCATGATCATGTTCCGAGTAGTTTTAACTAGTGGTCAGATACGAGAACTTAAAAATATCAAGACATGAATGGATCCAAGATAGTTCCCCACAATTTAAAATAATAATTAAAATATTTTATTGAAATGTATATTGTATTTTTTATTTTCTTATGGTTGAAAAGTACAAATGATTGACAATAAGTAGGTGCCAACCTAGTTTACGTACTTATTAGAAATGACAGAACTTTTCATACATTTCTAAACGTAATTATATTTCTGATTAATAAAATTTTAAATGATGTATTTTTATTTTGAATTGTTTTTAAGCTTACTTTTATTTAATCTTGAATACAATTTAAATAAAAAAAACTACATGAGGTTGGGCTTTTAAAGGTGCTTTAAGCCTCGGCCTCTCGGGCGGCCTACAGACCCGGCCCCATGGGCTTCTAACCAAGCCTGGCTGCTTTGGGCTGCTCGGGCCAGCCTAAAAGCCCATGATTCGAGCCGCCGGCCCGAATGGCTTCCACTACCGGCTTCGCCTTTAACGCTTGGTCGTGGCTCGCCTTCGCTCGGGCCGGCTAGCCCATCACACGGCCGCCCAATGAGGACTCTGCCCGCTTTTTTGGAGATCCCTGTGTAAGCCCATAGTTCAAAGAAAAAAATAAAATGGCCGCTTGAGATGTTAGTGTCGCAAGTGCAACGCTTTTAAAAGAGAGAGAGGAGATTTAGAGAGAGAAAAGAATAGGCTAGGCTTGAATACTGGAGTAAGACAAATATCAAACCTTGTCTGCTTTTTTCTCAACTTTGTGCTGATTTCTTGCGGCGCTCTTCTATTATATCGATTTGGATAGTTGGTTATTCTCTTCATATAATACCCATTTGACTATTCTACCATTCTACGAGATTTTCATTTTCTCTCTCTTGAGTTTATCTCGTCCTCAATGACGACGTTTTGTTTTCGTGCTCCAAAACGACACTTTATGTATTGTTGTACAGAGCCTTAGCTTGTTTACAGAGAAGAATCCTACAGAACGTATTACTATTATTGGCTATCAAAATAATGTGTTTAAGGGACATAGGGTTCTGTGGTTTTTTTTTTTTTTTATTCGATATTTTCCACGTGAAAATTCATTGCTTTATTATATTTGATTTATTACCTTAGGTTGATTTCTGTTGTTTTATGAATTTGATTGTTAAACCTTTTTTAGCATACGAAGCTTTAAACGTTATTTTTTATAATCCTTATATTTTGTATTCTTTTTCAACACCTTTCGTAAACCACGGTCTTCCATGCTCATCCAAAGCCTTCAAAGTCGTCGTTCCAACTTTTTCAAAAGGCCATGAAAAAAATCAAACAAAATATTCCTCCTGTCGGGTAAAGCCAAACGTTGGTCAGCACAAATTAAAGCCAGCAAATTTCTCGGAAATAAAGCCAAACACAAAGGGGTTGTTTGTTTTATTTTCATTCGAAGTTTCCAAATAAATTAAGATTCAACTATTTCCGCTTTTTTTTTTAAATTTCATGACTTATTACCGAAATTTTTTAAAAGAAGCTCAATGTAAAATCGAAAATATTCTGCTTATCTAAAAAAGTCATTTTCCATCAAAATGCTAAAAATCCTACATCGCCTAACAAGAATGAAGGTAAATGGTTAATTTTTACTAATAGTGGGATTTAACGTGTGGTTCGGGATTTGCAATTTGCCTCTATCCCTATCCTTCTATTTTTTTCAATTCTCAAACCTGTCTCATTTAAAAAATTAAATGGGGCGGGTTGGCGGAGATGGGAAAATTCTAAAATCCGCTCCATTTGCATTTGATTTTTGTTTTTATTTTTTATTTTAAATTTTTTAAATTTGTTTTTTTATTATATTAAAATTAATATCTTTCATAAAAATAAAAATATTATGAGTTTTATAAATTATTTATTAAAAAACATTCTAATTATTATTATTATTTATATTAAAATATATAATAAAAAATAAAAATATTTCAAATATAATCTGGGCTGGAATACAATAAGCCCGAACCTGCCCTCTAAGCCAAAATAAACCCGAACCCGTTTAAAACCTTGCTACGCTTAACCAAACCTCGTCTCATTGCGGTAGAGGGCTGAACTTAAATAACTCTGCCTCATCATTATCTCATCACTATCAATGCAGAAAATGAAACAAATTTGCATTTAATCGCATTAAGTATTATTCAATATTAAGCTCAAAAAAAATTCTATTTAGCATTAAGTAAAAACAAACCCCACCAAACTCTTTTAATGTATGAAAAATACTATCAGATCCCTAAAATTTACCTAGCTTGGTGACCATTAAACTAAAAGCAACAATAGCCTTGAGGATCGGCTTTAAGCGACAAAAGAGTGAAATGGTACGTATGAGAAAATCCAAGATCGAATTCTTATAAAAACAAAGTACTATATACAATGTAATATATAAAAGTGAATAGAAGTAAAAAAAACCTAAGTTGTTAAATTTTGCAAAACTTATGACATTGAATCCTACTTCGCGCCAGCCAGACTTTCCCTTTGCATTCATACATTGGAGAAAGTAAGTTGGACAAGTTTAACGTGATGAAAATGCAATAATTGTTTAGATCATTGACTCGCTTTTGACTCGTAGCTAGGACTTACCCTCTGCATTCATACATGGAGAAAAGTTGGATAAGAGACCCGTATACCACGGTCTTTTCATGCTCATCGAAATTATTCTCAAAGTCTTCATTCCAACTTAACAAAAGACCAAGAAGAAATCAACCATAATATTCATTTTTTTCGAGTAAAGCCATACCTTCCTCAGCATAAAAGCCAGCAACTTTCCAGGAAACAAAGCCAAGCACAAACTATTTCTCAAAAAAAAAAAGGCCAAACACAAAATCTTTCATGATGAATGTGATGAAACATTCATACTTTTGATGAAAAGTTGGACAAGTTTTAATGTGATGAAAATACAATGACTGTTTAAATCAGTGACTCAGTTTTTGGCTCATAGCTAGGATCACCCTTTCCTTGCATTCATACATGGGAAAAAAGTTGAACAAGTTTTACCGTGATGAAATGCAACAATTGTTTAAATCATTGACTTGCTTTTTGATTCAAAATAGGACTCATCCTTTGCATTTTCTACATATTTTAACATTAAATGTATTATTAAAAATTAAATAATTAATAAAATTCAAATGTTAAATATGAAACTTTTTATAGAAATATATATTTTTGCATTTTAATAAACAAATATAAATATAGTAAATGAATTTAAAAAAATTCAAAATTGATATTATCATTTCCTATACTTTTAAAATAATTTTGATAAGTAAATTAAATATATCTCTAAATTTTGAATAATTTTTTATTATGGATATTTATGTAAAAGTATCTACTCTTTGATATATCTGTAAAATCCAAATACCAATTGATACCGATAAACCTTATAGAAGTATAAAATAAAACTAATTTAGAAGTTGACCAAGTCAACTTGTTTGTGAAGTATATTATAAAAGGAGACTCCTCATCAAACAACAATGGGGCGATTCCAGTTGAGAGCATATTCCGATCATGGATCCTAAATTGTACATGGCTGCAGCAGATGGTAACATCGATGCACTCCACCCGTTTGATGATATTTCTAACCAACTAACCCCAAAAGGGAACACAGTCCTCCATATTGCAGCCCAATTTGGGCAAGCAGAGTTGGTTGATAAGATCCTGATCCAGTGGCCTTCTCTTTCATCATTGTTGCAGCAGCTCAATAAGAAAGGTGATACTCCGCTTCACCTTGCTGCCAGGGAAGGGCATTTGACGGAGGTGAAAAATCTCATTGCAGCCGCCAAACAGCTTTAGGGGTGCGAGATTGTGGCGTGATGTTGAGGATGAGTAATGAGGAAGGAGACACAGCCTTGCACGAGGCGTGAGATATCATCACTCTGAGGTGGTGTTATTGATTGAAGAAGACAATGACTCTTGGTGCTAATTGAAGGCCACACTCCTCTTTACATAGCTGCTGACCGGGGATTCACAGACTTGGTGCAGGTGATCCTAGACAAATTCTCTTCACCAGCTCATGGTGGTATCAAGGGTCGAACGGCTTTGCACGCTGCCGTAATTCTCAATGACCAAGGTATGATCCATCGTTGTCTGAAAACACAAATAACATTATTTTTGGTATTCTCTGAAAATTGTTTTTCTTATTTGAAATTGTTGTTTCCTGTTTTTCATGTTTAAAAAAAAAAAAAAAAAAACTAAGGTAACTTAACGTGTTTTCAATGTTTTCTTTGTTCTTGTTTTTCAGAACAAAAAATAGTCTTTAAAAACTATAACCAAACATGTCCCATGTTTCTCTCTCTTAACCCTCTTAATTTTGATTGGATACTTTTATGGATGGTCAGAAAAAAAATACAATATGGGGATAGGGAATAGAGAGAGAGAGGGGACCAATTGGTATCACATATATCGCTGACGCATGTGCATAGTTAATAAAAATCTATTTTTAAGATTTTGACACTTGATAATTATTAAATTATAATTATTATTAATAGAATATAACGTGTTTACCATGGGAAATAATATTAACAAAATTTTCCCTATCTTGGTCATTTTGTTAGTAATAACAAGGGAGATATTGAAATGGAAGCATGATTTGAGTAAAGAATTGGATGAAAATGGGTGGTCTCCCCTTCACTTTGCTGCATATGTGGGTTGTCTGTGACGCCCCCAACCCGGCACCCGATGGGGTGTCAAGTGAGGGTGTCACACTTCGGGACTGGGACTCTTCAACCTTTTCTTTCTCAGAGCTGACACCTGTACCTGTTTTCTCATTCATATGCACAATTTCTGTAATAATAAAAAAAATTCTTTTACATATACATTATACATACCACCATAGTGGTTCATGTTCTGCGGCCAATCGAGTCCCATTACTTCTCAATAAACAAAGCTTATACCTATTCAAAAATATGTAGATTACAAGTAGTGCTGACACTATCTCCTAGCCGCCTGCCGCCGACGCGACGGCCCGTCTCTCTATCCTTGTTTTCTGCTTTCACCACCCGGACAAAAACCCGTGCTAAGCTTCTTACGCTTAGTGGAACATATACAGTGGACGCATCAATAACTATGATCGTCTAACAAATACACTTATCTTATCATTTTCATATCACGCACACTTCTATCATGCGACGTATGACATATAACCTTCATATCATTTATTTCTTATTCTAAGATTTATCATTCGATCTATTCTCTTCTACTCATTCATACATATATCCCATTCTCGAATACGTCATATTCAGATACATATATTACTTTCATGGTTATATACTCATAAACATATTAAATTCATTTTTATGATCGTTAACAACACAGATCGTTATGTCATATAGACGTATCATGTATCATTTACATCTGTTTCTTATAACATCTCATGAGTACTTACACATTCTCCCTTTCATGTACCGTGTACTTGTTCGTTGCTACTTTTGTGTAATCGTACTTTGTACTTCTATATAATCGTATCTTGCTATTAACCCTTCGTGCATCATTTTACATTCTTATACATTTTTATATATCATATCGATCGTATAATCTCATGTTACGAACTTATCATCACATAGCGTTGCTATGCTTCTCGCATCATATAATATCTTTTTCACATGTCATATGCAAATCATTTGTTTGTTTCATGTCCCGCATAAACCTTAATGTGGGATAAACTATAAGTACTGGTTGCGCCAGACTCACCGTGCTAAACAAAGGGGTCTATAAGGGCCCGAAGGCGCTCGTTATCATTGTGTGAGACAATGACCATCTATAAGGGGCCCGATATGCCAAGTATCATTGTACGAGACAATGACCATCTATATGTAATTCGGCGCGCCTCGTAGGAATGACCCAAACTGGGCCAACCGATCAAGATGTCGCGCACTTATTTCTTCTCCCTAATAGGGCATGTCAATTTATCCCTACTGTGCTCTAAGCGTATTAATCCATTTTATTACATTTTTTGTACATATCTCATCTACATGAATAACTATTGTTATTATGTATGCAGATGAGATATACACTATTATTTATTTCGTCTGTAATACTTTCACATATTTCTTAGCTTCGTATTGTTGTTCTCATATTTCTTTACAATACGTGATATCTATCTTTTCTATCATTTATTTTGTCTTCGTATCATATATGTAATCCTATCATATATCATGAATGCATCTATGCACTCTATATTCACATATTCATATATATATCCTTATCTATTCATATCCCTTTATATCATTTATGCATCATAACTCTTTATGCGCTTTCTATCATGATTTAGCTATTCAGCGTATTTCTATATTTCATCATGTATGCTTACTCATTCATGTGTTCCTATCATGTTCCCATCTATTCGCTTATGTATGACAATCATATATTCATATAATATACTCTTATATTCATATCATGTCCTCTACTTGTAACATCTTATATCTTGTTAACTTATATCTTCATGTACTTTATCGGACTATCATATCTTATGACTTATACCTATACATTCCTATACTGGTATGTTTTTCTTGTTCTTTATCAGATTGTCCCATGACTCCCATCTCCCGTAGGAGGCTGCACGTAGACTCTTCCTTGATACCTGTAGGTACTTTTCTTATCTATACTCCTTTACATATCAAATCTACATATATTTCTATTTCTTGTTCATATCTACATCCTTTCTACCATGTATTCCAATTAACTTTAACCAAGCGATTAGTACACCTCAAACAACAATTCACTTTCAGACAAGATGTGGGGCACCAAATGCCATTAAATAGCATATGGTTAGATTCTAGAATCGATGAGCTTCATCTAATCCAAGAATACCCATAACGGAGTCCTAACTAATGAGTTATGCAAATTGCAAAGCCATGAAGAAAATCAGCAACTTGTAGCACTCCGCAGAAAGCAGCAGCAGCTACTGTATTTTTTGTCATTTTCAGGTGTATTATAAGCTCAATATGGTATCAAGATATATATGGATGGATTTTAGACTCAAAGGGCTTTCCATAGAGTCCAAGAACACCCAAAACGGAGTCCTAACGAAGGAGTTATGCAAATTGCAAGCCATGAAAAAAATCAGCAACTTGCAGCTACTGTAGTAGCAGCAGCAGCTACTGCATTTTGTCATTTTCGGACTTATTAAAAGCTCAATATTGTATCAAGCTCTATATGGATGGATTCTAGACTCAATGGGCTTTCCATAGAGTCCAAGAACACCCAAAACGGAGTCCTAACGAAGGAGTTATGCACATTGCAAGTCGGGAAGAAAAATCAGCAACTTGCAGCAATTGCAGTAGCAGCAGCCATGTCTTTTGGTCATTTTTGGAATTCTGTAAGCTCAATATTGTATCGCTTTTCATATATGGATGATTCTGTGACTCAATGGGATTTGATAGAGTCCAAGAACACCCAAAACGGAGTCCTAACGAAGGAGTTATGCACATTGCAAGTCGGGAAGAAAAATCAGCAACTTGCAGCAACTGCAGTAGCAGCAGTAGCCACTGTCTTTTGTCATTTTTGGACTTCTTGTAAGCTCAATATTATATCAAGCTATATATGGATGGGATTCTAGACTCCAAAGGCTTCTTCCATAGAGTCTAAAAAACACCCAAAACGTAGTCCTAACGAAGGAGTTATGCAAATTGCAAGGCATGAAGAAAATCTCAGCAACTTGCAGCTGGCCAGTAGCAGCAACAGCCACTGCCTTGTCATTTTCGGACTTATTATAAGCTCAAGATTGTATCAAGCTCTATATGGATGGAATCTAGACTCAATGAGCTTTCCATAGAGTCCAAGAACACCCAAAACGGAGTCCTAACGAAGGAGTTATGCACAATGCAAGCCGGGAAGAAAATCAGCAACTTGCAGCAACTGCAGTAGCAGCAGTAGCCACTGTCTTTTGTCATTTTTGGACTTCTTGTAAGCTCAATATTGTATCAAGCTATATATGGATGGATTCTAGACTCAAAGGGCTTTCCATAGAGTCTAAAAACACCCAAAACGGAGTCCTAACAAAGAAATTTTAACAGTATCTCCCCTAAAACCCCAATATTTCCTTAATACAAATATTCCTCAATTGAGGACTACAATCAACCAACCCAAGTCCAAAACACAACCAATATACCAAGTAGGGTTCTTTTATACCCAAATTCATCAAAAATGGGTTTATGGTAATTTTCACATAGATCTTCAATCCTCACCTAATCAAGGTCGCCTTTTTGGTTATTTGAAAGTTCCAATCATTCTCGGAAGTTGATTGTAGAGTTTGAGAACTCATGGAATTCAAGTTCATTTCAAACCACTTTGCAAGTATATATATCAAAACAAACGGCATGTTTTGGAAACAAATCTCAATTTCCATCCAACCAAGCAAAGGTCTCGCTAACTACCTAATTGACGAAAACTCAAAACCATAGAAGTGCTCTTTTGGTATAGGAACTCAAATATATTACAAAATCATGAAATACCCTATGTCAATAAGGATGGCAACTCCATTCAAAATTTCTTTCTTTTCTCAACAACCAAACAATGAGGTGTGGGTTACTAGAATCACATGAAACCGAAAATAGCTCATAATTGGTCTTCTCTAACAAGATTTAAAAACAAACCCACATCATTTTCTCTCCCTAGGTATTTTCAAACTAACATTCAATGTATCGATCCCTACTCTTAAGTGTAAATGATGATAGTATATACCAAACATTCCATACTAAAGCCTATACTTCCATACTTTTCCATACAAAAATAAACTAGACTTCCATAATTCCTAACAAGTAATTTCACTCTCTAACATCTCAAATCTTAGCTAATGAGGATTTCTATAAAAGTCCACAAACTTACACTAACCCATAACCATCCATACAAACCATACATAAATTCTTAATTTCCCCTACTCAAACCAAAACCACAAATCAAAAGAGGGAAGAACCCCATACCAAGGTACAAACTATAACTCCACATTACATCCTATATAAACCACGGATCCTTACAAATTCCATACAAGAATCCATACTAAACTCCAAAGATCCATACAAGTTCTACTTATCACATTCTCAGGTTCATGTTCATGTTTCATGCCTATTCCATATGGTATTTTATATACTTGTACAAGATGATGTCTATGGTAGCCCACACATCATTCATATATTCTATTCCTTATGAATCTACTACTTAGAAATTGGAATCATTCCAATTGAAGCATCCAACTAAAGCCATGACATTTTCATGTCAACTAGTCTGCACCGATTTTACCCGAGGGACAGTTTGTAATATTCATTTCCAGTGCCTATTCCATTTGACACTGGTTCTTTGTACTCCTTAAAGCTAAGGTTCTGGGCGTGGTTCTCATCCAACTGAATCACCCAAATCGAGCACCGAACTCGTTGTCCAAACAACCCTAATTACTCTATGATCAAACTCGGGCGTAATTTGTCTCGCACACGGTCTCCACTTGGGAGTAATTTATGGGCCACTTAGATGCAGAATTTTAAGGTACCTATTTGAGGATGTTTAGTTCTACTTGAAGCCTATTTTAACCAGAAACTTGAATCACTCAAATCGGATAATAAATGAGAAAGTTATGGCTAAATTACGAAAACTGGTCGAAATAGAAAAACAGGGCACTACATGTATAGGTTCTCGAAATTTGCCCAGAATGTGGGCTTTTCTGCACTTTTTCCAAATTTTTCTACCCAATTCAACTCTATACTTATCTTACACCAAAACCACACCAAATTTATCTTATAATCTCACTTTACTCAATCTGTTTCATTACCTATCTTTCTTCAAAACTTTTCCATGAATTTATCCCAAAACCATTCTAATATGGGTTATGACTCATACTCAAACCAAATATGATACTAGTTAGGGTTTGTTCTGAAACCCTAACTCAATTACTCTCAATTAACCCATGAATCCAAATTTAAAAGAGAGGATTCTATAACTATCTTATACCGCATGGGGTTTTACCAACCCTCTTATTTCAATACATCTTTTGGTTAGGATGAAATCTCAACAACCCTAGATTTGGAACTCCTAAACTTTTCTAGAATCCCATACAGGCCAAAATCCATATGATCCATAATAGAATCCATACCCAAGGTTAGTTCCATACCTTGATCATGGCTTCCTCTTCTTCTCCTCTTCTTTCTTCTCTTCCTCTTCCTCTTCTTCTCCTTCTCTTCTCTCCTCTCTACTTGCTCTTCTCTTGAGACCAAATTTGGTCTTCTCTTATTCATGTTTGTTAAGGCCATGTTTGGCCAAGTCAATAACTCATTTTTTTACTTTTAACTTTCTCATTTTTGCACTTAAGCCTTTTAACTCATTATTATTTCTATTCCATCTTTTCTCTAATTGCCTTGAATCCCATAACTTATTAAATTTATATTTTGGCATCAATCTTGTTAACTTATGACTTTGTCCCTTGGACAATTTACATATTTGTCCTTAAATCTTGTAAATTTCCTGGTCTTCGCTTTCCATGTTTCGCATTTAACTCACGAAACATTCAAATTACGCTTACAAAATACCCTAAACATATCGAAAACTGCTAGGGTATATTTTGGGGTATTACATTGTCATCCAACGATAGTCAGAGAATTGCTAGAGAAATCTGAGAGGTATGTTGTGTATCTAGGCGTCTTATACGATGAAATTGGAAACAGGACAGCTCTACACATCACAGCAAGTCGAGGCCATGTCCATGTAATGAATGTGCTGGTCTCACACTTTCCAGATTGTTGTGAGAAAGTCGATGATCATGGTAATAATGTTCTTCACTTATTTATGCCGGACGAGGAAATATTTCAAACTTTTGGTTTGCAAGGAATTCGCTGGTTATGGGTGAGAGGACTCACAAATGAGAAGAATGTTGAAGGAAAGACACCACTCCAGTTGTTCCACACTTCTACGTCATCTAAATATAACGACAATTTTATACCTCCGGAGACCATGTTCACGCCCATGTTGGACTACTTCAAAAGATGGGCAATAAGAGTAAGTTCATCAACAATTCAAATTTCCTACCCATTGTTAGTTTTTTATTGAATATGTGTGGAAGCTTTAATCCACACAAAGATACATGAGGTTTTAATATTTTACTTGCCAATCACACTTACATCCATGAATCAGAGAAAAAAATATTTTCTTTGTAAATAGAAATATAAGAGGATAATATTATATACAATTTGGTCCTTGAAACATTTCACTTTTTATCATTTATTCCTTACATCTCTACACATCTCTACACACCTCATATAGAGCGCTTTCACAATCTTGTTTCTATCTCATACCTTTTTCATCTTATAACTCAAAATATTAAATATTTTTAGTGAGAGACTTCATATAGCATTTATAAGCTGGTCTTTATCTCATAATTTTTGCACCTTATAACCCTGAATATTTATTGTGGTATAACTAAAAACTTTATGTTCTTGGATATATAGCGAGGTTTTTTTTATTCTACAATATCTTCTCATAATATAATAGCCCATCAAGTGTCCCTATGCATTATCCTTTAGAAAAAGAAATTGATACTAATTAGAAATTTGTGATATATTCTACTTTCAGAGAAGTACGCTAGGCTCCGTGGTTAGTATGAGATCGTCGAGTTCACTAGAGATCAAAAAAGAAAGTGGAAGTAATATAGAAAGTGAAAGAATAATATCAGCATGTGTTAAAAACTATTTAAAAATCATATGATAGTGCGACGACACTGATAAGCCAACGGTGAACCTTTCACCGCGGGAATCACATTACCTGGCGGTTACATCCAAAGTGGGAGCAACAACCAGGGTAGGGCAGTGCTGTCGATGCTCCCTAAAAATAGCACAGGGGATGATGCAGATAGGGCAAATTTTGAAAGCTTTGTCATAAAAGATACCATAGCCATGTTACTTTCTATGTCGGCTATTGTTATTTATTTCATTGCATCATTCCCTATAAAAGATATGAGGACCGTCGGGACATTTTTATCATTGGGCAATATTCTCACCCTGTTTGCAATGCTTGCAATGGTGGTTGCATTTCTGGATGGCCTGCAAGCTGTGGTATCTCCTTCCTCATTCCTTGACAGGATTACTTTCGGCACGTATCTGGCTACTTTTCTCATTTTTCTAACATTGAGATCCTTCTCAGTGCGGATTTTGTCTCCTAAATACGTGTCTTGCCCACCAATTGTTTTATTAATTAAATTTATTAGTCATTTCGTACTATTCCTAGGATTCTATTTCCTAGTATGTTTGTATAGTTAGACAATAATCGAGTAAAAGACATTTGTTATGTAATTTTCATTTGTTATGTCATTTTTGTTAATTAATTACTTTCAGGTTTTCTTTTGTTCCTAATTGAGGATTCCTAATTTTAATATGGTATCAAAGCGAGGTTTCATGAGAAGGAATTTAATATCAAACACAATTTTCAAGGATCTAGCTTTTGGAGTGATCGTACAATTTTTGGCGTGATCTTATAACGATTTCGATATTTGGACTTGTTTATGGGTTTTTGGGCATTTGGATTTGTTTCTTTTGTAATTGTTTCTCTCTTTACAATCTAGTATTTCGTTTGGTCTTATTTATTTAGTTTCTTGATTATGACTACTAAAAGCTTCAATATGTGAGTGTGAGATTGGATGGAAAAAATTATTCGTATTGGAGTTATGTGATGAGAAATTTTCTTAAAGAAAAAAAAAGTTGTGGGAAAATATTACTGGAACTTGTGTAAGACCTAAAAGTACTGATCAAAATTATGCTACTGAATTAGATACGTGGGAAGCAAACAATGCAAAAATTATCACTTGAATTAACAATTTTGTTGAGCATTCAATAGGTACACAATTGGTAAAGTATGAGACGACACGAGGTTTGAGATCACTTGCAAAGGTTATATGCTCAATCAAATTTTGTTGAAATACATTGGAGATTGGACACACACGAGCATGAATGTTCTCGCTTATGACTCATAGATCTTTAGATCAATTAAGCCTCTTATAAAATCGAATGAATTAAAGACATGTGATGCCTATATTGCTTGTAGAGAAGAGCAAAGATTAGTTCAATTCTTGATGACTTAACATAGATCTTTGAGTTTTAATTTTTTATTTTCTTACGTAATCATTTAACCGCTGCTTGCTTTTGTTAATCCATTGATTTTGCTACTATCATCAAATATTAATTCAAATAATAGTGATATATTCATATAATAATAATGATCCCATCACTAATAGAAACAAATATCTTCCACGTAAAATTTAGCACTTCCAATTTCCCACAATTATACAAAATAAACATGTATCATTCAAATCATCAGAATTTTGCTTTCAACAAGTAATTATACATATTCAGTCACCAAATAATAATCGAAGATGTTGAATTCATATATGGTCCAAAAATAATGAAAATCTCAATACCCAGCATCACACATGTCCACTTTCAATCAAATTGAAATGAATTCGAGCACTAACAAATTAATAGACTAAAAATTTTACACTAATAGTATATTACTCTCCTCATTAACCAGCCAAAAGTTTACACGATCAAGAGAGAAATGATGCGCAACACACAAGAAGGAATTCTACTAGAAAACAACTGCATGGATCAATATGATCTTAAACATTATTTTTATAAATAGACTATCAACAATTTGTTTAGATATATAAAAGAAGTTGAATAAAAAGCAGCAGCAGAGTGGATGCCACTAATAACGATGAGAAGGCCAAAGATCTGTGGCAGCACAGCGTATATGCCGGCCATGAATGCCAGCACCATTGATTGTCAGAAAAAAGCTCCAGAGATGGTGTTTTTCGAGATCTTCCGGTTTTTGATGCACGGCCAGAAAATAGAAGACGAATAAAGCGGACACAGACAAAGCCATGGCTAAGGTATCCATTAGAACGAATGCTTTGAATGCTGCTTGCTTTGCTAGGGTTGCCATCCCATCATGTTCGCTGTAACCACCAGGCAAGGTGAATCCAGCCGCAAAGCTTACGGTTGCTACAAGTGCTGCCACACTAAACGAGGTTCACTCTATTTTCTTGCAGCCAGAGATGAAATTCTCCCACTACTTATATTGACGTCAATATTGATTTCACTACTACTACCTCTGTCTTCCTTCTCCCTCTCCACCCAACTAAAAGGTCCAATACCCGCTTCCTTACGTTTCTGAATTTTTTTACCCCAAAAAAAGAAAATTTGAAAAAAAATATGAGAGATTTTATATACAATCCTTAAATATCTCTTTATACCCCATTTACTAAGTAAACCCCAAAATATACTCTTTGCACCCCATTCCAATACTTTACTTTCCCAACGTACCCTCCTTACACCCCATATGCAAAGCTTACTTACACTTATATAGTTAAATTTTATAATTAATAAAATAATTTATATAATATACTTAAATTTTATAATTTATATAATAGATATTTAACTAATTTTAAAATTTAAAAAAAAATTCGAAAAATTAAAATGAATTCGGATTTGTAAATCCGTAATGTTTAGTCATATCCGATATTAAAATCCGAAATTTACCCATGATCCAAATTTAAATTTAAAGCTTTGCTTACGTTAAATCTAAATCTAAAATAAATTAAATAATCCGATTTAAACCTGAAACTCAAGTACGTCCCATTTCAAAATCGTAGTTAATTTTTACATTAATTTTTTATTTAATTTAAATTAAATATTTAAGCAGAATTTGTGATTTTCTCTACGTTATTTTTATCAAAGCAGATAAATATACAAAGGTAAATAATTTTCAAAATATATATACTCTCCTTGGTCAGAGTTTGACACGCATGGCCTTCAATAGCTAATAAAATGGAAAACATGTATGCATACGAAATCAAGCATTATGGGAACAGTAATATATGGTAAATCAATTTTCAACCATAAAGAGTTGAAAAGAAAAATCTCAGAGAGTGGAGGTATCAGATTGGGGTTGGAAAGAGAGACCGATGTGAGACCAATTGGGGCATCACATTGGGGAGAACTTATGAATGAGGGAATTATGATTTAGGGTCTTATGGGCCTCATATTTAACAGAATACCCATAAAAGCATTTAAATTAAGCCCAAAACCTGTGTCATCAAGTAAAATTTAGATCAAGGACAAAAAAATCTTAAAATACCAATACTACCCTCCTCTCTCACCACGCACTCTTGCCAACCCCAGCAACCCTCCCAGCCCCTTCCTCTATCCACACCCACTCACGACGCACCTTCAGTCGTACACCAAGCCTCTTTTTTTTTTTTTTTTTCTTCCTTTTTTTGTTTTAATTGGCAATCTATCTTTAGTTTTCTTTTTAAATATTTTTTATACTTTTTCATAGAAATCACTTAATTTCATATATTTTAAATAAATTAAAATTTTTTAATTTATAAGATAATTTATTTTTAAAATATATTTAACTAAAACTTTTATTTTTAAAATGATAATTCATTTATTTTATTTTCTTTAATAGATTCTGCTTTTGTAATAAACAAGTAAAGTAAATTAACCAAAAAGTTTGAGTCTTAGGTGGCGTTTGTTTTTTTGTTTGCTTTTTAAAATTCTTCACTAATTTTATCATTTAAATTTTTTAAAAAGCTATTTAATGTAAAAAATTTAAAATATCTTACTTTTCATTCGTAAAAGTCATTTTTCACTAAACAAGAAAACTCCATCGTTGTCCACTAAGAGAAAGACCAAATATTAATACTCACAGGGATTTACAAATTTATATACTGACCGCGCCTCATCCCAATCTCTGCTTGTTTATTCCTTTCAATTCTCAAATCTCGTCTCATTTAAAACAATGGGAGCAAGTGTGATAAAAATTCCTGCAAGCCCGCCTACATTTGATTTTTGTTTTTATTTATTTTTTTTTTATTATTTTTTATATTTCATTTTTTATTTTTATTATATTAAAATTAATATATTTCATAAAAAATAAAAATATTAAAAGGTCCAATACACGCTTCCTTACGTTTCTGAATTTTTTTACCCCAAAAAAAGAAAAATTGGAAAATAAAAATAAAAATACTCTCCTTTGGTCAGAGTTTGACATGCATAGCCTTCAATAGCTAATAAAATGGAAAAATGTTGCATGCATACGAAATCAAGCATTATGGGAACAGTAATATATATGCAAATCATTTTTCAACCATAAAGAGTTGAAAAGAAAAATGAGTGGAGGTCTCACATGAGGCTTGAAAAGAGAGACGGATGTGAGACCAATTGGGGCCAGGGTTCAAAAAATCGGTCGAGTCCGGTACGACTCAACCGAGTCATAACCGCCTCGTATGTGATCGTGTCGATACCGAAACTAGATACGATATGCTTGAATGAATCGATAAAAAAACTGTAATATCGGACGAATCGGCTGAGTTCTTGAGATGACTTGGTGACTCGGTCAAAAATGACTACTTTACAGAGAATGCAGAGAATTTCAATATGTATTCCACCCAAAAACCCAATCCGTGAACGAGATTTCAAATCACAACCAAAAAATGAAAAATTTTCAAAGATTCCTCTAAATTACCCGTAAATCTGAAACTGAGATTAAATCATAGCCCAACCCGTATATTTGATATGGAATTTCAAATCACAAAAAAATAAAAAAATAAAAAAAATAAATCTAAGATTACCCTAGAAAAGCTTCGTAAGATTCTGAAATTGGAATTTTAAAGACTTACCTGTTTGTAAAATGGAAGTTGAGATTTATAGTCCCTCTGAGACGGAACAACCGGATTGAATTGGAAGCGTGGAGAAGATTGATCGACCGATTATCCGAGAAGACAAACGGGCGGGAGAAGACGAGTAAAAAACAGAGGGCAAACAAAAGAAAGAAGGACGAACCCAAGCCCCAGGTCTCTCCTTTTGCATATTTAACATTCTATTAGGATATTTTATTGATATTCATATTTTATGGGCAAACAAAAGGACAGATTATAATATATATTTATGGTACTCATTTCTTTTTTTTCTGAAAAGATGTATCATATTCGTTTAAGAGCAAACAAAAGAAAACCCAAGAATACATATATTTGATTGTTTTTATTTGAGAAGATATATTTGATATTTGATATTTGATATTTAGGATATGTACCATATATTTATCCTATTATCTTAATATTTTAAAGACCCACGAATATTTACCATATGTGTATGTGATACTTTATCTTTAAGATATTTACCATATATTTATCTTGTTATCTTAATATTATATATATAGAGAGAGAGATAAATGTTTTTTTTTTAAGCTAATAACTTTATATTTTGATAAATGTATTGAAAAATTAATATTAATGAAAATTTTGACAAAAAGAGAGTCATGTTAGATCTAAGAAATTGTTTTATTTTTATTTTTAACTCACTTAATTATATCTATTTTTTAATAATTTACATAATTTTCAATAATTTTTGAAAGCTAACGACGCCGTTTTGATTAGTGTTTTGAATTAAGAATAGTTATGATGGCTAAATAATGCTTAGCCACTGCTTTAGCCCCAAAGAATTGTATTTTTCATTTCCAACCCCCATTTTTAAATATAAAAAAAATTGCTTTTAATAAATTTTAGTTTACTTAATTATATCTATTATTTTTCTAATAATTTATATAAATTTAATAATATTTAGGTATTTTAATTATCTTATTTTAATGTGATCGGGCCGACACGCGACCGACAATAATCACACTGACGCCTTAGGACCGTCCGACCTGGTGAATCAATATCGCGACTTTGAACCATGATTGGGACATCACATTGGGGAGAGCTTATGAGTGAGAAAAAACAAATAGTGCTGCACGTAATTAAAGAGCAATGAGTGATAAAATTACGAGAATTGTGAGCCTATCTTGATGGGCATGTGAAACTTATGAAAAGACAATACGGAGAGTAATGCAACATCTTGTGGCATTTATACAGTGGAGCTATTTTTTCGTCCTTATACAATAGAGGTTTGAGAGTTCTATATACCATATTATAATAAGTGCTATTATTTTTTTATAATTTCATTTTGTATGGATTGATATAGCCACCTACTTGTACTTTCATTTCCCTGTAGGTGACACGTAATCCCAACAGCTAGCATCAGCATCTGCATGCATATGGAATCAGGTAGGTTAGAGATGACCAGCTTACCTTTGGCAGCCCATTGTTGGTGATTCCTGAAACTATGTCCAGCAAGTTCTTAACTTCTCTTTCGTTCATAAGTCCTCTCACTCTTAATCCATCGTTTTATAAAAATGTCCCCCGATAATTTTTTTGCTTCTTCATCATGGCGAAGTGAAGAACATTATTGCCGTTATCATCAACCTGCTCGCAACAGTCTGAGAGTGCAAGATAGCAGTAGATCTACTATAAGCTCCTATGGCCTCGAGTAGCTGCAATATGAAGGGCTGCTTGCTTGCCATCTTTGATCCCGAGGTAGGCTATAGATTTATCTGATGATTTGTTTAGTTATTGCTTCACAATCTTAGTATAGCCAAAGTGGGCGGCACAGTGGAGCGGAGTCCACCCATTTTCATCCGCTTCTTTGGTCAGACATTGCTTCCATTCCAATAATTTAGCTTTTATTCCTAATAAATAAATGAACATATAAAGATATATAGAAACTAAAACATCTTTAACCATGGGGACAAATTCATTTCGCTATGCTTGGTTGGTGGAAAATAATAAGGAAAAAAAAAACTAAATACTAAGAAAATTGATTCTCTTACATGTTTATTGATTTTCTTACATATTTGGTTGTGTAATGAAAAATCTTAAAAAAAATCAAATATAAATAAAATTATTTAAAAATTCATTCGTATTCTTAAATTATTTGATCCGAATTAAAATAAATAAATAAAATTATTTTGAAATGGTGTTAGGAAACTTATGCACCTACCTTTCTCCATATTGGATATGACAGAAACCTGACATGGCATATGGAAGGTACCTTGGTCATTTCGAATAACATCAGAATGCAAAGCAGTTCTACCCAAGATGCCACTGTAAGCTGGTGAAGTGCCGGTCTTGTCTATGATTATTTCCAACAGGTCTCCATGTCCTCGCTCCACCGCCATTTAGAGAGGCGTTCCACCAGAAATATTAGGACCATAAATAAACTGAGGGTCTTCCTTAATCAATTATTTGACCACCTCAGGGTGATGGTATCTCACTGCCTCATGTAAGGCCGTGTCTTTCCCCTCATTGGCCAACAGTAAATAATAGGTATCCAAGGACAACAGCTGAGCTGGTTGAAAGAAATAATTGTCCTGACAACAGCTGAGCTGGTTGAAAGAAATAATTGTCCTCTAATTGAAAGCAAGAAAAAAAAAACAAAAACCAAAAATAAAAAATAGTTATCCAAGGACAACAGGGAGCTGGTTGAAACAAATAGTTATCCTTACCCTCTGTTTGGAACCAAATCAAATAGAATTCAATTAAGTTCATTTCTTGATAAAATTCATTTGTTTGGAATGAATATGAAATTAATAAAATTGAATTGATTTCTCTTATTTAAAAGAATTTGAGAAACAACTGAATTTTTATTATTTTACTATAATATATTTTTATCAGATTTTAGAGGGTTTCGCACGGTAAATATGGGTTTCTCATTTTAGATTAAATAAGACTCAATTTTAGTCAGTTTCATTAGAATTTTTACTACTAAATCACACATTTTTTTATTCAATTATTTCTATACGGAAATCTTCATTTTTTGCTCCTAAATGAATTATATTCTTCCCAATTCTATCGTTTATAAATTTCCAAACGTGATATTTAGATTCAATTCTATCCAATTGAATTGAATTCCATCAAAATAAAGGGATTCCAAACATAGTACTGACTGAGTTAGCTCATAGATGCCCTTCTTGTCGCGCGTGAAGTGGGACGTCTCCTTTCTCGTATTTGCTCTCGCCCCAAGAGCATGGAGATGAGGATGAAGTCAATTTGAGAATCGGCCGAGACATTCCTCGGGGGTCGCTGAGTCAAGTGCCAAGATCACTGGGGCCTTTTCATTTTCTAGCATCATCCGCCCAAAGATGTCGATAAGCTGCTTTGATGCGCACTTCTGTGCAATTCAAGATCTCATGTATGTGGTCTCGTCCGCTATCACCCTCGACCGTAATGATAGGAAAATCAACACAATAACAAACTCAATAACAGAGCAAAAAGGTAGTGCAATTAAATTCCCCTTTACTTGCAAGAACTTATGAGGAGGAATAATAAAAATATAACGCAAAAACAGAAATCAATAGCACACAAGAGACACACACCGAGCGAACGTGGAAAACCCCCAAAGTAAGTGAAACTTACGCCCTCCGTACTGTGTTAAATACCCACTATGATCAATAGAGGTACAAGAGAGTTTCTAATAAGTGCATCAAAAACGTGCTATAGCCAGCAATCCCGAATTAAACACCAATGCTTCCGATGCGAAATAAAAAAAAAAAAACCCCAAAAGTAGAACATAAATTGCGAAACACTTATCTCCCTGCTCAGATATTGTATCACGTTTGTCGAACCTGCTGTCCAAAAATCAGCCCAATCAAACGGTGAACGACCTGGCAGCTTTGTAATCCGAAACGATCCCTCGTGGATGCGAACCTTCACAGCTGGCTTCTTTTCTTCTCCTCCTCTCTCTTTGCTTCTATATTTCTCACAAAATGAGCACACTCTCTTTGCCCCAACTCGACCCTCTCACTTAAATAAGCGAGACAAGGGGGTCTCTACAATTCGTGGGGCTTTTACTCCACATTGTGAAGTGGATCAAAACCCAACAAATCTCCCCCTCACAACTATGTGGAGATGACCGCCAAACCGGCGATCTCACAACAAACTTCAAACTTCCCTCTTGGTAATGCCTTAGTCATCATATCAACACCATTATCATCAGTATGAATTTTAGCCAGCTCCAACAACTTAGCATCCAAAGCATCCCGTATCCAATGATACCTCATGTCAATGTGCTTAGACCTTGAATGAAAGGTTGAGTTCTTACCAAGATAAATAGCACTCTGACTATCCACAAATAGTAGATATTTATCTTGAACAACACCAAGCTCCTGCAAGAATTTCTTCACCCATAGCAATTCTGTACGTTTCAATGGCAATAAATTCTGCCTCTAGAGTAGACAAAGCTACACACCTCTGCAACCTGGACTGCCAAGTCACAGCCTCCCCGCAAATTTAATCATATAACCCAAAGTGGAGTTCCTGGAATCAATGTCTCCGTACCATATCTCGAAAATGCAGTATCCCACCACAAGATATTTATCATCACCAAAACAAAGTATCATATTAATGCATCAAGATACCTCAAAATCCATTTTACAAAGATTCCAATGCTTCTCTACCTGGTTTGACAAAATCTCACCGACCTGCATTCAACAACATGTGCTATATTTGGTCTTGTGCACACCATTGCATTGCATACATCAAACTTCCCATTGCAGATGCATAAGGAACCCGTTGCATATATAATTTCTCATCTTCATGTGATGGACTTTGTTTAGAACTCAGCTTAAAATGAGTAGCAAGAGGAGTGCTTACCACCTCGTCTTTCCATGTGGAATCTCTAACACTCTTTAATGTAGTGTTCTTTGTGACAGCCCACAACTTTTTCATTTTTGTCACGATGATTCTTATGCCAAGAACTGCTTACAGCCTCCCATGTCCTTTCATGGCAAATGACTTTCCCCAATTGCTCTTTAACTCACAATCATGGAAACATTTTTCCCAACAATAAGCACATGTCATCAACATATAATATCAGGATAATGGAAGTCATCACAGTGAAAGCTGACAAAGACACAATGGTCGAAGTAGTCTTCATGTAGCCTTGCTCACATTACACAGACTCAAACCGTGACGCCCCAAAACCCTCGGGGTCCCGTTGACCACCGGCTAACCTCATGGAACTCGTGGTGTCTCATATCATGAGGTCTGCTAGATGAGTAAATGACCCAATAGGCCCATCATCCATACTGGTCCATACTGCTACAAGACCATACATTTATAGATCTAAGAGTTATTACATAACTCCTAATACAAAAACATATATTAAAACTAAGTCGTCACTTATATACACAAAACAAGAATCAAGGCCAGCATCCGCCCGTCATAATCCCAAACTTCTAAGGAGCGCCTGTCTCGTCTCGTATATGTCCCCAGACCTGAAAGGGGGTCTCACGACGGAGCGAGTTAACGCCCAGTAGAGATAAATCCTACAAGGGCTACTCCCCACCTAGGTGCACATGCAATTGATCATTTCATAGTCAAACCAACAACCAATCCGTGCATACATGTTGTATTATCATGGAAAAAAAAAAACTACATGCATGTATGAGATGACACTCTACATGCCCCATATACCGGGTCAACCTTCGACCACTGACTTTAGCATGAAAATCAATACTGAGTCGCACTCCCATCTCATAGCCTATAGTCTATGTGATATTTATTTAATCATTTCGTGTCTGGGCAACATAACTTTTCTACTGCCTCACCCTGCCCTTACACCCTCCGACATTTTTCGTGCTTTCACTGCGGGATACGCTTGCTCAACCGCTGTGCTTTTCACCTGAGGGGGGTATCTATCCCCTACTTGCTACGCCCAAACATTTCATTTTCCATTTTCATTTAACACTGTGGAACTCAATTGGACTTCATCCCATTCCCAAGCCCACACGATTCTGCACTAAACACAGTGCCAAACCAGTACCATGTACACACACCCATGTAATACGGTGTTACCGCACACTAATGCAATGCAATTTGTGCCACTGCACTCAAACCCATGACCAATGTATGAAGACCTCTACATGGACATTCTACACCATACACTACATGTGTGCTATGAACACTCATGTCTAATGCACACAACATTTCATATATTGATTCAACATCGGCATACATACAGTCATGTTATTATTCCATGCATTTCAAATCAATGCATCATAAGCATGTATCTTTCTATCATTCGGTTCATTCGTAGTCGGCCACATCATTCAAGCATGTATTAACATAATTCCAACCATTACTTAGGCAAGTAATGTTGTAATTCATATTCCCAGACTGAGACATAGTGTGTCAATCATACAGCCAAATGCATATAATTATTTCCATCTTTATCACACATATGTCACATAATTTCACACTTTCAGTATGTCATTGAATTTATGGCAATAACACACATTAGTCATTCCCGGCCATAAATTCGGCCATGCTAGCCTCGAGAAATAATGCGGACTTAGTCCGGAAGAGTGTTTTATAAAATACCACACCACAAAACATCCAACATGCAATTCCCTGCTCAGGCCATATGCAGTCCCAAGCATTTCGGTTACAAACCGGTTCCGAAAACAGAAGTTCCGGAAACTAGAACGGACCATTCCTCAACTGTCCGTGATCCAGACCAATGTTTAGCCTATAGTTTGGCTGAGAACTTTATTTTATTAAATTCTAGACTCGAAGAGCTTTCCGTAGAGTCCGAAACGCGCCGTCGAGTTCGGGCGAAAGTTATGGCCGTCGAAGTTGGCGCGGCCAATTCACGGGGTGTGCGGAAATTTGGAGCACGTTTGCCATTACGCTCCGGGATTTTTCCGCCCGAACACAATGTTCGGTCTCGGGCGATCCGAGAAACCACATCGCGGTCTTTGACCATCACACAATCACAAACAAACCCGTGGTATTTACGGCCCCTAGGCGTAAAATAACCGGGAGTAGGGAGAGCCTACACTCTTGTAGCACAGTTCTGGGTTCTTTGCCGTCTAGGTCTGCACACTGCGTAACACTCCTTCCTTTTCCTCTTTCTTTTTCCTCTCTTCCTCCCCTTTCTTCTTCTCTTTTCTTCTTTCCTTTCTCCTTTCCTTTCCTCCCTTTCTCTTTTTCCCTTCCCCCTTCTTCTCCTTGCTGCTCCCACGGACTGAAGCTTGCTGCCCCCCTTGCTTGTGAGAACAGCCCATTTGAAGCCCCTTATATAGGCTTCAAAGGAGCCATGCATGTTGACATGGCTGCCATGTCACACATCATGCCTTTATATGCATTGTGACACATGGCTTGCCATGTGTCACCACATAACTTCATGTATGTCATCCACATGGCTGTGTCGCGAACACGTGATTTCGCCGAAATACGTGAAATTTCGACTATCTTTGTGAGACCCATTTTAAAACACATTTCATTCAAACCATTTCAAATATGCGGAAGCATTTTTGTTCACTACGGTAGGCCCATAAACATTTAAACAATTCATTTACAAAATGGCATACCATGCCTTTCAAAATATTATACAACATTGTTTCGTAATTTACTATTTTAAAATACAAGATAAAGTCATGCTCAAAATGATATTAATGCATATGACGGAGCATACTACTCAATTCTTTCTCAGTGACTCTGCGCTTCTCGATCTTGCCTTTTTTCTGTTCACTATCTATCACTCGGTACCTGCGCATTGGTAAAACAATACGCTAAGCATTTTCATGCTTAGTGGTTCTATACAAACCCATTCCTTAGTTTCAGTTTAATTCGAATCATGCGATTTAACAATTGAAACTTTCAAATCTTTATGGATGATCAATGTAAATACAATACATATACTTGTTTTATATACAATCAGTTATGGTTCATTGATCATCCCAAAAATACACTTTCATATTCAATAAATCATGCATTAATCAAATCATGCATTTCACAATGCTCTTTTCAATTCAATATTTCACAATCTACGACTCAATTCCTTATGCTCACAAATTGATTCGATTATGCAATTCAATTCATTTTGCAATTCAATTCGATTATGAAAATCAATTCGGTTAATACTTGATCAATTAGGTTAGGCCCATACTTGAATTTAACCTATGTCTTCGATATCACGGAGTGTCGAGTCACCCGACAGTCCATTTGAAATTTGCGGGCATGTATAAAAACGGTTTTATAACGATCTTGTCCTGTGGGCTCTTGGCCCCGGATTATAACAATCAAATAGTGAACACTACCGATATGGTCCCGCTGGGCTGCTGATCAGAGTGACACATCAATACAATAGTTCGCAGTATTGCTATTTGACCCCTATTGGTATATCAATCTATCCTTGATACGAACTAAACGGTTAACATTCTATTAAGGGCGTTCAAATCTTTTATAGCAAAGTACAGTACAATACGTACATTTGTATAAATAGTTCACTTTCAATAGTCATGCAATTTTTATATGCAAACATTTTACAATCAATTTCTTCAAATCATTTAAAACAATTCAATATACATTTCTTATGCATTTAGAACAAGCATTTCAAATATTGAAACGAGAATAAGAAAAGATAGAACAACCCCAAAAATCTTTGCACTTTGATTCCAATCCTAGGAATCTCAATCTCGGTTAGCTTTTCCTCCTACGTATTTATTCCAAAACCATTAAAAAGAACAATATTATTCGTCGCGTACTAGTAGTTTTGGTTATGATTGATTTTTCGAGGAGTTTAATATGGGTTCAAATTTAACAAACTATATATAGATGGACTACGGACTCAATGGGCTTTCCATAGAGTCCAAGACATCAAGCGGAGTTCATACTTAGTTATACTAGTTCTTATATTTCTACCCATATACATCTATTCATTTACGTGTTCGCATTCAACATGTGTCATTATTCACAATTATGTATTCACTATTCACTATTACGTATTTCACTATTCACTATTACGTATTCACTATTCACTATTACGTATTCACTACTCAATATTCACTATTACGTATTTACTATTCATTCACGTGGAAATACGGCGAAATCCCGTGATTTCGGTACCCACGCGTAGCTCGCGTTGCGTAAAGTACTTTAACTCTTGGTTCGAAAAATTCCGACCATCAGAACGCCGTAGATCTGAGAAAAACTAAAAATTAGGATTTCCCGAATTTTTTACCTGAATTCTTGGTAAAATCCCGTGTTTTTGGTACCTACGCGTAGCCCTTGTTGTGTAGAGCACTTTCGTTCTTGATTCGACGAATTCCGACGGTCCGATTTAATAAATCGAGAAGAAAGATATGAAGAAAAAAGAAAATTAAAAATTCTCATTCCTCTGTCCGTGTCTCCTTTCTTTTGATTTTGTTGTTGTTGTTTTTTTTTTTTTTTTTTAAATGGGACCCACATGTCCCTTTTTCTTTCCATTCTCAGTCCGTTTCAGCTCCGAAACAAATTATTTCGTCCCGGTTTCAATTTCATTTATCCCTAGTGGATATTCCTTTACAAATATTTGTCATTTTTCGATTTTCTAAATCCCATTTCACAGTTTCACTCTATTCCGATCGCTGAGTCGTAAAATATTCAAAGTATACCGAATTTAACGAAGTCGACTGATAGCTAGATTTGTGAGGCGAATTTAATGTACGATCCGTTTCATCATCTGATATCTAGAGAATTTTCTAGGCTTCCCTGAGCCATTCTAGTAATTTTACTATTTTTACTATTTGTTCATCTTATTTTATGACATTTAGGTTCTCATTTTTCACATTTCCAAATTTTCCATTTTTCACTTGATTAAATTTCCGGGTGTAATCAATTCTCATTTAGTATATTATATTTGCATTTGGCTCTTAGCCACATAATCATTTATGCAATATTCATTTAACAATTCCCGAAAAATACCCAAGTTGACTCAATTTATACCCGGAATATATAATAATTTTTATTATAAAATTCTAGGGTATTTTTGGGGTGTTACAATCTCGGAATTCAAAGAAATTCGACTGGGTAGCTAGATTTCACGAGACGATTCCAACGGTGCAATCCGTTTTGTCATCCGAGATCTAGAAAAATCCCAACTTTTCTCCAGACTATTTCGATAAATTACCGTTTCGCCCCCTTTTTATCTGAAAAATTTAAATTTAAAATTTTCACGGGTTTTACACAAACTTCTTGTACCACTGCCTCGGAGCCTGCTTCAAACCATATAGGCTCTTTCTAAGCCTACACACATAGTCTTCTTTCCGCTGACATGAAACTATCGGGTTGCTTCATATAGATATCTTCTTCTAAATCACCATGAAGAAAAGCGGTTTTACATCCATTTGCTCTACCTCCAAATCAAGTAGCGGCCAAACTCGACACCGAGTTCAATGGATGACATTTTACCACGAGGAGAAAATCTCATTAAAATCAACACCCTTCCTTTGACTAAAGCCCTTCACCACTAATGCGGCTTTATATCGGAGACATAGTGTTACTTTCATGCTTCACCCTAGATCCACACAGTATCCAAGGTCCTCTTACCTTTAGGCAACTTCACTAAATCAAAGTGTGATTTATCATCATAAGTTTCATCTAGATCCTTCATTGCATCCAACCACTTTTTCTTTTCTTCACTCTCCATGGCCTCTGTAAAGCACTCAGGTTCTTCATCATCTGTTAGAATCACATATTCATTAGGAGAATACCTCCTAGAAGGTTGTCTCTCCCTATTGGACCTACTGAGTTGAACTTGAGGTGGTTAGGTAGCATCACTCAGATTTTCATCTTGTGACATGTCATGCTCCTCTTCATCATCATCAACAGGAACATCTACTTCGTATACGAGTTGCTAATCACCCAGAGCATCATTACAGGCATCGTGTGGTCACGAATAGGCGGTTGAAACGGAGTTCAAAATCAGCCACACCATTGTCTTCATTGGGTGTAGACTTCTCCATCTTATCAATGTCTTCAATGGTTTTGATCTTCCATGAATTTCCTGTCACGACTTCTAACAAGCTTCTTCGATAGGATCATAGAACCTATAACCAAATTCATCCTCACCATAGCCAATGAATATGCACTGCCTTGACTTTGCATCCAACTTGGATCTTTCATCCTTTGGAACATGCACAAAACTCTTGCAGCCAAAAACCCTTAAGTGATCATACTTCACATTCTTGCCAAACCAAATTTTGTTTGGCACCTCACTATTCAAAGCAACAGTAGGACTAGAATATCCATGATCCAAGTACAAATATTGGTCTTTAATTTTCGTTTGGTTGTGATCCATTAATCTTACTTCAAGTATTTTACTTATTATCTTATTTAACTAATTCCATTAATCTTCTTGTAATGCTGATTGTCTCAGACATTGATGCTTTTTCCCATCTAAATAAATGTGCATACGCATTAGTTTGTCTTCCTTTTTTTAGAGAAGAGACTACCAGAAAAAAAGGGCTCTGTTGCCTAGGCACCTAGAGATTTCTCCTAAATTCCAGAGATGTATAGGGTGTATGGCAGGTGCCTGTAGGAATTATGAAAACCTCACAATTGGAGAACCATTGGCTAAGCATCTAATTAGTTTGGATTCTTATAATCCAAGTTCTTTTATGCTTATGTCTAATTACTGTAGTTTTGATGAATGAGCCCCATACTTAACTTTTCTCCCCCTTCCTCCCAATGGGGATTTTTTGTTGGAGAAGTTAGGCGGCCAAAGTGTATTAATCTTGTTATAAGGTACTTCCCTAAATTCATCGTCATATTGCATCTTTATCATCATCATCACATTTATCAACATGATACAGAAAACAAATATAGCTCAAGATGACTATGTAAGAGCTATTACCATTTTGATCAGTAACTTTGAACAATAGTGTAAAAATGCAGTTTCAATCTACTTATGTAATGCCCCAAAAATACCCTAGAATTTTTTTTTATAATTTTATTATATATTCCGGGTATAAATTGAGCCAATTTGGGTATTTTTCGGGAATTGTTAAATGAATGTTGATTAAATTATTATATGGTTAAAAGCCAAATTCAAATATTAAATGCTAAAATGAGAAATTAATTGAACCCGAAAATAAACCCAAGTGAAAAAGGGTAAAAATCGGAAATTGTGAAATAAGGACCTAAGGGTCATAAGTTAGAAAGAAAAAATGTCTAAGTGTGATTAATGAGAATTTAAATGCAAATAGAGACAAATAGTGTGTAAGCTAGCAATTAGGAGAACTTAAACCCAAAAATGGATTTTTAAAGAAGACAAAACAAGGCCTTAAGTGACATGGGATATTTAAGACCAAAAGTGGTCTTGGAAGCTCATTTTGAGCAAAACGATTTGAGAGAGAGAAGAAGGGAGAGCTAGGGCTTGCAAAGTGAGGAGGTTGTGATTCTTGCTCCATTAAAGCAAGAGTTTAAGAGATCAAGTTGAAGAAAAAAGCTTGAAGATTGAAAAGGATTTAAGGTAAGAAAAACCAAACCCTAACCCCCTTTCTACTTGTGTTTGGGTTTAATAAAAACCCAAATGTGGTATAAATGTGTTCTTGGATGAACAGTTCGAGTTTGAGATTGTTTTGCATTGTTTAGATTGGTTTGGAGGAGTGTTTGTAAAAAGGGAAAATGTTGGGTTTTCAAAGGAAATGCTGTCAAAATTTTGTCAAGACCCCTGTTCTTGTTTTGGCTATAGATTAAGTTATAATCATCTAAATGAAGTGATTACAATTGGTAAAGAACCATAAGAGATAGGTCTAAAAATGTATGGAAGGGACCAGGAGAAAATTGTAGCTCTAAGGCTCCAAAATACGGGCTTAAATGTAAGCTCGGGTAGCTCACGGGTTATGCTCTATTTTGGGTATTGTTATAGTGTTTTGGCTATAGGTTGAGTTTCACTCATCCAAATGGAGTGATTCAAAATTACGGGTAAAATAGACTTATAGGGGAATACTTTACTTGAAGGAAGTGTATGCAAATGGTAACCCCAAAGTGCCCAGAAATTTTTCAAAGTGGAGCTATGTGTAGAAACGATCGATTTTGCTTTGCAAGTGGGTAGATACGGATGTAAAATGCAATAAGTTGAGTTTTGGTGATCCAAATTGGATGATTCAAGTTGGAGAATAAACCTTAGAACCATAGCTTCAAATTAGTGGAAGGAACTATTACCAAATTATGGAGTTAAGACCCATGAAATTGGGAATAACAGTAGGTAACCAAATTATTTGGGCATGCCGACCGATTTGGCATTAAATGGTGTAAATTGAGTTTGGGTGATCCAAATGAGATGATTCGATTCCCTCTTAAAAAATAGACTCATAGAGATAAAAAATGTTTTTTGGAAGACGTGAGCAAATTATGGGCTCATGTGTCCCCGAAAAGTGAAGGGTATCGGAATTGGGCATAAACCACGATTAAAAACTCCTATAATAACCTACTAATATGTGATTGTCATTGTATTTGAATAGGGGCTGACGAGGAGGAAAGCCGGCATTGAAGTTGAGATTCCGAAGATCTAAATCAAAGCGACGATTTTGGTTTGTTCCATCTTCTTCTATTCTCGTTTCAAGATTTGAACTATTTGTTCTAAATGCATAAGAAAAACATATTGAATTGATTTAATTGATTTGAGAAAAGTGATTGTGAAATGTTTGCATATGACAATTGCATGATCATTGAAAATGAACTGTTTATATAAATGTACGTATTGTACTATATTTTTCTATAAAGGATTTGAATGCCCTTAATAAAATGTTAACCGTTTATTTCACTTTAAGGATAGATTGGTATACCAATAGTGGTCAAAATAGTAGTACTGCGAATGATTGTATTGATGTGTCACTCTGATCAGCAGCCCAACGAGACCGTATCGGTAGTGTTCACTAATTGATTTTTTTTAACAACTAGTCAGCAGCCCAGTGTAACCGTACTGTGTTATAAAACCATTTTTATACCGGATTGTAGCCCAGTAGGACCGTGCCAGTGATTTCGATATCCTATATATCGAAAACATAGGTTAAATTTGTTAAGGGTAGAACCGAATTGAATTGATTTGAGATTGTGACAAATTGGAATTTAAAAGCATGATTGCGAATTGAAATGAAAAGAGTATTGTGAAATGCATGATTTGATTATCAATGACTTATTGCATATGAAAGTGTATATTTGGATTTGATCGATGAACCATGACGGTGTATATGAAATAAGTATATGTATTGTATTGACATTGATCATCAAAAAGATCGAAAGTTTGTTTAGTAAAGCTGTATGATTTGATTTAAAGCGGCTTAGGGAATGGAATTGTATGGAAACAGCTAAGCATGAAAATACTTAGCGTGTAGTTTTATCTATGCGCAGGTACCGATTGAATAGGAGCGAAAAGCAAGATCGAGGAGCATCGAGTCATAAAGAAAGAATTGCGGAATATGTTCCGACATATGCATTCACAACATATCTTTTTTTGAACATTGATATTTTGTAAAAACAATTTCAACTCTGAATATCTATTTTGTAAATCATTTGAAAAGGCTTGATATGCCTTTATAGTAATTGTACTTTTGCATGAATGAAATGAAATGGGCTTACCTTTAAAACGCTTCGCATATTTGAAAGATTTTATACCAGCGAAGTGCGCTCTGAACGTGTTTTGATAAATGATTTTGATAAGGTGATTGAGTGACATTAGAGCAACCCGGACTCGGTTCGGACTCGCCAAAAAGGGTCAGGCCGGGAAAGGGGTGCTACAACTTCCCCACTTTGATACATTTATAATTTGATGCTCCAGATTCAGCTTCTTTTTAATCTCCATCAACTTTGTTTTAGACCTTGTGATTGAGCCTCTCCCTTTCAAACTCCCTGTATTTATTTAAATACCTTGCCATAGCCTTAGCACATTCATCAAATCCCAAAGCCCTCAATGCCCATTCAGACTCCCTCCTCATGAGCCATCTCTAGGACCAAATTAGTTATCTTGATTGTCTAAAAATACATCTTCTATCATTGATTTTTATATATATGTGCCAATGCATGTGCATATGTGAAGTATCATGGAGTAAACCAATCAGGATCCAAGTCAAAGGTGAGCAAATAACTTCCTTTTTCTTCCCATCCATTATTTGATTATGGGAATTAGGCCATTTCTTTTGAGTGTGATGATACTATTACATGCTAGAAAACAAAAATAATATTGTTATAAGGCATTGAAATGGCTATGGAAATGTCACTAAGAAATCTCTTGAATCTCAAAGAGGCACATGGATTGCAATTGGTCTCCTAAAGAAATGGATGTATCTAATGCGTATATTCCTGTTCTGTAATTAAGTTCAATGCCCACTTGCATGCATCCATGTAAATACGTTATTGCATGCATCCATTTGCTAGCTCGTGTAATATTTTCTACTTCATTATTTTTCTATTTCTTAATGAAGCCACTTCATTATTTCAATTAGGAGTAGCTACTGTGAATCTTGTTGCAGGAGAGAAGCTTGCGGATGTTTACTCAGAAATTGCTGCCAAGTCTGTGATAATTTTTCAATTTTTATGCCTTCCTTTTCCAAAAAGTATGATGGGGTGCTATGAAACTTTGTATGCTTTTTCATGCTTTTATGAACAACTGTTTATTGTTCTACAACCTAAAAAACTGCGAGCTTGAATTCCTTGTGGCTACACCTGAGAGACTTTTTGGAGCTCATTTCCTTGAAGGCTATTGACAATATGGTCTCCTTATTGGTAAACAATTTACCCTTTTCATAAATGCAAACATACCTGGGCATGGTGTTCTTTATTTGTTTACTTTTTTTCAATTTCAACTTGACTATTTTAACACAAGAAAATAGAACTAGATATCTTTGGTGTGGATGTATTTTCTCACAACTAGGGCTAAACAAGTAGAATGAGATGGAAATGGATTAATATGATTACTTGTTGCCCTAAATATGAAGGTTGACATGGGATATTCTTGTGAAACTGTGGATATGAAGCATGCATACATTTTGATAAAATAGAAGGATATTGCTTACAATATTGAACTACTATTAACTTTTTAATTATCTTTTTTGAAGCTTGGTAGTAGTGAAGTTTTGTTTGTCATAACTAATTTATATTTCTGTTAAGCAATAAGCTTGAATGGCCACAAGCAGGAAAAATGGCAGCAGCCAATATGAAACACCTGCCAGCAGTAAGCAAATGATCAATACAAAGCTTTTTAGGTGTCTGTATGCATATTGCTTAGTGTTTTTGTGTCGTGTGCTATAGGAGATAGTGAGAGTGGGCTGAAGAAGAAAAAAACTAAAGAAAGGGTTGCATTCATAACAAAATCTGAGGTTGAAATCCTAGATGATGGAGGAAGTACGGAAAGAAGATGGTGAAGAACAGCCCAAAACCAAGGTACAACACTGTAGCAATCAACAGTAAAGAAAAAAATGTACCCTAAATAAAACAAATTATGTTTTTCCTCCTAATCTGTGCCCCTAATAGATTTTGTTTATTATTATTATTATTAATATTTTCATTTTGTTTATTTTTTCTTGGCTAGGTTTGAAAAATATATAATTTCCCCATACTTCTTATGATCTCTAAAACTGAATAAGCCAAGTGAATTTGCATAGCAGGTAACCGAAAAAACGGCTTTCAAATCTTACCAATAAAGTATGATATAAGACGACCAAGAGAGAATCTCCCTGTTGGGAACTTGAAGTAGGTCTCTCCATAAGGCCAGAAATTTGTTTGGTCAAGTGTTGTGGTGTTGATGTAATTGTTGTTGTCAGAATAAAAGAAAGAGTCTCCAAATATGAACAAGGCTGCTACTACTTCAGTTGCTTGGTTTTCTGGGTTTTTGGTTTTGCTGAGACTGCTCATTGGGAAGAAGAGTAGAGTTAAAATCAAGATGCAGGAGAGGGAGTTGATCAGCCTGGCCATGGCTTAGACTTGTTCACCTTAGTCTTACTCATCATCATGCCTTATTTATAATTGACCCATAAATGTACTAACTTCATTTTTCCTACTTTTGAAATGATCAAACTATCCACAGAAACATTAGGGACCTCCGTTAATTCTCTCTTAACTAGCCTTGTTTTATAGGAAGTCACAAGTAAACATCTCAAACTGTGTCGATTGCAAATTCATGTGTGAACGAACAGTTAATATATGCCTTGAGGAATCAACAATAGTTAAGCTCCTAAACTCTGATACATGCTCTTATAGTAGCGGCCAAGAAACCCTATCCATAGTCACTCTTATAGTTGCGGTCAAGGAATAGCCCCATACATAGTCACACTTATAGTTGCAGCCAAGGAATAACCCTATTCATAGTCACACTTATAGTTGCGTAGGAATGGCCATCCGTATCCTCTTATAGTTGCGGCCAAGGGATAGCCCATCCACAGTCACCCTTATAGTTGTGGTCAAAGAATATCCCCATCCATATTCATATCTATAGTTACGGCTAGAAACAGACTCTATCCATAGTCAATCACTTTTAGTTGTGGCCAGCAAAGACCTCATCCATAGTCATAACTTTTAGTTGTGGCTAGAAAACGACCCCATCCATAGACCCTCATTAACTATCAACACCTTTAGTAGGGGCCAAATCAAAAAATTGCAACTATAACTTATAGTCATACCCTCTATAGTCACACCTTGTTTCTGACTCATTTTACTTTGCATCTATATCATGTAGGCGCACTTAGTCTTCTCTTTGTTGAGGTCAATGGCCCCAGCTAAAGATCACTTCCTTGTAGTATATGCAAATTAGAAAAATGTTATATTAATTTAATTGTTATATATCTCGATTCGAAGGTAGGAGATTCCCTTAGAAATTATTGGAACATTGGAATGGAAAATGAAATCAAAGAATCATTTCCATTCTTATTTCTAATGGAATGGAATCAATAATTGTTTATTTCTAGTTTTGGATTAATTTAGGAGATCTTACATGACCCAATGATTATTTATTTCTATTTTGTATTTGCTATTGGGAATTGAAATGAAAAGAAAATAAATTGAAAATAATATCATATCACATGATTTTAAGAGTAATTTTTTTTTTAAAGTTGGATAATGATTTACCCAAATAATGATTTTATTTAGTCAAACAATAAGCTACATAATTAGTTCTAATTTTTAAATAGTAATATCTGTTTTTTGAAACTTTAGTATTTAGGATTTTATATTTTTAATAAGAAAATATAATATTATTTTGTATTTAGTTGTAAGAAATTAAAAAAAATAAATTATTTTCATGTTATCTTGTTTGATATTATGACGTAAAAAATCATTTTAGGAAATTACTAAAAAAATGCATAGATTTTAAAATATTTTTAAATTGATGAAGATAATTTTTTTGGTAAAAATTTAGAAATAAAATTTAGAAAAATAATCGTTATTTCGTAATTGAATTTATATACAAAATCAAGATAGAAATCGGTAAATATTTTTGGAAGCAAATTAATATGAAGGTAAAACTCAGGTGGGACTCAGAGACAAATGTAAATATTTTACTTGACCATTCCATTAGAGGCTTGATGAAGATATTATGAGTAAAATAATGATTTTAAATTTTTAAATTTTTTAAGGAGAATGGAAAATGAGAAAATAAACTATTGTTTATATTTTTTCCCTAGAGAAAATCAATACTTTATTTATTTTCAATTAAAAAACACTTTATGAGAAAATCAATACTTTAATTTATTTTCGATTAAAATTTTTTTATGAGAAAATCTATAACACCTCAAATTATATCCTAGTAGTTTATTACAGTTTAGGGTATAATATAAGTAAAATTTACATTTTTCGGACATTAAGTGTAAAGTGAGAAAAAGGTTAAAATGGTAAAATGTCACATTAAGGGCTACAAGGTCATAACTCGAAGATATGTTATTGGCAAGGTGGATAAGTTGATTTGCAATTGAAGAAAGATAAAGGACTAAAATGCAAGGGTTAAGAATTTAGGCAAAAATTGAGATAAAGCCAAACATGGCCTCATTAGAAAGGGAAAATTTCCCATTTAGCTTAGAGAGACTTAGGGCTATGGTTTTGGAGGAGAACCAAATTGGGTTTGCTTTACTCTCCATCTTTTAAGTCTATTTGATCAAGTATAGGAAAGGAATTGAAGAAGTGAAGAAAATGAAACTAGTTGAAGTGTTCAAGAAGTTCAAGGTATGGAAATTCTCATAAATTCCTCTTTGTTTAGGGTTGTGTTATGTGAAGTCCGAATTCTTCTCTTATATGTATTTTGGGTTGGCTTAAGTTAGATTTGGGAGTTGTTTTGTTTTGCTTTGATTTTGATTTGCAAATTTATGGTGAAAAAGGGCGCACATTTCTAGAAAATCGATGCTCCACGCCTAGGCGTCAGGGTGCTTGCCCTAAGTGGGTGCCTTTGGGAGTGTAGGAGACACGCCTAGGGCAGAAAACTACGTTCACAGACTTTCGATCAGCTAGGCATAGCAATGTAGCCTAGAGCGAACATCTTCGCCTAGAGTATCATTTCTAGCCTAGGTGTATCGGCAAATCCTGTTTTGTTTTTTCTCTCTTCCGTTAATTCTAGCAATCATCCATTGGATTAATGGAGAATCCTATTAAGTGAATGAAAGGGTCCGTATATGTATACAAGTGATATGAAAAATGCTCTAAACCTTGCCACCTCGGCGATCCTGTTGTTGGGCAAACATTGTTTATTGCCCCTTATTTGCTAATGTGATTAAGAACAATATAACAAACTCATTAATACATATAATTGTATGACTGCCTAAGACCGAATAACGAATTGAATGAGCACTTTCGTTGTTCGGTGCTATGGCCTCTGCTAGTGCTGACACACATTGCGATGGGCAAGCCTGCGTCTCTATTTAGTGCTTCGACACTCTCTATTCAGTGCTACGACACTCCTGCTAGTGCTACGACACTTCTGTTATGTGGACATGCACGTCTCTGTTTGTGCTTCGGCACTTTTGTTCAATATTGTACTGTACCTTCGGGTACCTATTGTTCTGTGTCTCTCTCATTCATTATTTTCGATCTATATAGGCAAACATTTATATGATAAGTATATGAACAAAGAGTATGAAAATAAAAATTAAGCGACTCGATCTTTAAGGCATATCTGGAGTTCTCACATGAGAAAATGTACCTACGGTACCCTACATATAAGATTTAATTGCACTCCTATGGGAGATATCTGAAATTTTGATATATGAGCTAGCCGAATATGTATCTTTGTAATTGAGGACAAATTTGTTGTGGTCATATATAATATATGTTTCCACTAAGCACTATAAGCTTAGCATGGGTGTTTCATCGATTAAGAGTCTTTGAAGAGGATATGAGGCATTCCCGCTGATCGCGGGCAAACATTGCAATAGGAGCCACCATATGTATTTTCGCCTGTTTTTGTAATGTAAATGCAATATTTTAGAGATAGTGCGACTTATATAAAGTACAAGTAAATGAGACTCAGGAATATATGTACAAGACGTTTTAAACACTACTACGGTGGTAGTATTACAAGTTATATCTTTTGAAGAATTCATGGATTTAAGTTATGTCAATATGTACAAGTTTGGATTTATATTACGAAATTGGCCCACCAATGTCAGAAAACCAAGTAAAGGAGTCTCAATCCTATGTGGCGCCCCATCGTCTGCCTAGGCGGGGATGGGGCGTTACAAAATCAGTACTTTATTTTATTTTGGAGTAAAAAAAATACATTATTTTATTTTCGTTTCTTGGTTTAGCTTAGAGCAGTGATGAACAAAAAATATATATATATAAAATAATAATTTTAAGTTTTTATATGTTTGGTTCATTTTTTTGAAAACTATTCTTGAGAACATATTTTGAAAACACAAAGAACACCATTTTAACATTATCTTAAAACTGTTTTTTTTCTCTGAATTTAATATTCCTTATGTTTTTCAATACAAAAATCGATGTGTTCTAGTGTGTTTCTTTTTCTTCTTGTTTTTCTTAAAAAAAAAAAAATATCAAAACCGTAAATAAACGAGCTCCAAATAATTTTTAAAAAATTTAATTTTAAGTAATTTTATTTATATTTAATTTTCTTTAAAAATTTTCACTACACAATAAAAAATAATAAGAAAATCATTTTCTTTAAAATTTTCTTTTCCTTTTTCTTTTCTTTAGTACTTTCTCATTTAATTAGTTTTCATTTCATTCCCCTTACTTTAATTTTAATCCAAACATGGGAATGGATTGAAGAGGTAATGACATTCCCATTCCACTTATCTATTCCCATGTTCCAAACACACCCTTAGTATTTTCTTTCCTTGGATTGACTAAGGCTATGTTTGGTTCCCAAAAAATGCTAAAAAAAATGTATGAAAACAAAACATCAGAGGAAAGTGAAAGGAAAGAAAAAAAAAATATAAAGACTAAGTGTCACGCCCCTACCCCCGCCTGAGCGAAGATAGGGGCGCGCACGGACTAGGACCGCGAACTTGTTTTTCGAACATTGGTGGAGCTCTATTTCATATATATATATATATATATATATATATATTATATTTATATCCATAAGAAAATAAATCTTCTTATAATACAACATACGCGTTTTAACCTGCCTGAAGATATTCTTGAGTCCCATTTACTTGTACTTATACAAATTCCACTATTACAAAAATTTTACATTTACATTATAAAATAAAGTCAAAAACCTACATTAGGTGGACTCCTATTGTTGTGTTGGTCCTGGCGGATGCGGAATGCCTCGGATGCCCTCTTCAGTACCTACGCGGATGAAACACCCGTGTTAAAGCTTATAGCTTAGTGGGAAATAGATAATAGCTTATAATTACTGTGAGTGAACCACAATTACAGATAAAATAAATATAAGGCATATGTCTGAAGTTTTCATATACATAATTCTTATAACTAATTTCATATCTCCCGTAGGTTTCTCGTAATAGAGATCTTGTACGTATGTACTGGGAGGTACATTATAGAGCGTAATTGGTTTCGTGGTTGTTTCCTATTATTCCTAAATTTTTACTTATAAATGTTTGCATATGTCATATTATTTAGATAGACAACATATAAGTATTTGTCTCGCATAGACCAAGAATAATAAATGATAGTGGACACAAGATAAATAGGTACCGAAGGTACAAAGACAAGAATGTAGACTTGCCTACCTAATGCATATAGAAGTGTAGGAAGATTAGCAGGAGGCCAAGCACTAGTAGGAGTGCTGAAGAATTTATTAGAGACGTGTCACCATGTAAATGTATGTCGAGTACTCCATATGTGAGTACCAAACACCGACTGCAGGTGTCTATTCATTCGCTATTCGGTCTTAACAAGCATACAATTATATGTCTTATTGAGCTTGTTATGTTCTTAAACACATTAGCAAATAAGGGTAATAAACCATGTTTGCCTAATGACAAGATCACCGAGGCGGCGAGGTACAAAACATTTTTCATATAATTTTTATACTTGTACGAACTCTTTCATTCTCTTATTAGGATCCTCATTAATCCAATGGATGATTGTTAGAATTAATCAAGAGAGGAACCAAACAGACTTACAGTATGCCCAAAATAAGTAATGCTACGCCTAGGCGGAGTATTTCTGTGCGTAGCAAAGGCTTCTCAAATAGGAGGACCACTGCTACGCCTAGGCAGACTAGAAAGTGCAAAAACTCTGGGCTCGAGTTCACCTAGGCATAGTGACCTTCGCCTAGGCGGAGCTCCACGTCTAGGCGTGCACTTCTACGCCTAGGCATAGGGGTGTCAAGCAGAAACAAAAATGGACCAATTTTGGCCATTTTCATCGGAAATTTCTTTCCAAACCAAAACCAACTCAATCAAAACTCAAAATAAACCATAAAACTCTTCTTCTACCAACCAACAACACTTTTAATAGGATTTTTCCTACACAACTTAGACAAAGAGATATTTTCATACATAATCCATACACATATAGTTTCCAAACCTGGATTTTCTTCTTCTTCTCTTCTTCCTTTCTCTCTTTCTCCACCGTAAAGCCCTAACCTTCAAAGCCAAAAATGAGATATTCTAAGACCATGTTTGGTCTTATCCTCATTTGAATCAAATGTCCATTTTTGCTATTTGGTCCTTCATTTTCATGTTATTTGCAATTCAAATTATTCAATTTCTAACTTAGCATATAATCTTCTTGTGTTATGACCTTTGGGTCCTTAATGTCAAATTACCAATTTACCCTTAGTACTCAAATTTCCAAAAAAATGCAATTTTTACTTATATTATACCCTAAACATGTAATAAACTATTAGGGTATAACTTGGGGTGTTACACTAAGGACATGTTTGGTTCCTTTTTTTGAAAACTATTCATGAGAACAGGTTTTGAAAACATAAAGAACACCATTTTAACATTATCTTAAAACTGTTATTTTTATCTGAATTTAATATTTTTTGTGTTTTTCAATACAAAAAAACTGAGAACCAGCATATTCTATGTGTTTTCATTTTTTGTCTCTTGTTTTTCAAAACAAAAAAGGTTTCCAAAATTGTAAATCCAGCTCCTAAATAATTTAGAACTTTATAAATTTTTAAGTAATTTTATTTATATCGGATTTTCTTAAGATTTTCACTACACAATAAAAGTAATAAGAAAATCATTTTTGTTAGTATTCTTTTCCTTTATTTTCTTAAGACTTTCGAAAGCAAAACACAACCTAAAACATTTTCCAAGCAAGGGAATATTGAAATGAGAAATAGGAATCCCATTATGACTGGTACCATGCATCTATCTCCATGCCTGTCCAACCATTCTCTAAGTCTTCATTCCCAAGTTGTGGCTCTGTGGGGCAGTCAGACAGTGATGTTGTTTGGATTATACTTGGTGAAAGTTCTGAGATTTCTTCTATGCGTATAAATTCCCCATGATATTGTCTTGTTTTAGATTATGTTGATTTTGATTTGTTATTAGCTCTTTATGGTAATATATAAGATATTCCATAGTTTCTAGATGCACATAAACCTTTCTGATGACTGAGAAATTTTAGGATACTTTTTCCCATGTTGATGATGGACTGCGTCTTCGTTCTTTTAGGCAGAGCTAACTTAATTCAAAACTATACAGAAAAAATTGAAGGATCTTGATGTGTTTCTATTTTCTATTAATTGTATTCATATTGTACTATTTTCTGACTTTTTTCTTCAAAATTCTTTTACAATTCTGATACTCATCTTTTTTTCCTGAATAATAAATCATGAGGTGGAAGTGATTCACTTGTTCTGCTCCCCTTGCCTCTTGTTGCCCTCAACACACTCAGAATTTTTAGAGAAGGCCATGGATTGTTCGAAGCTTAATTAATTATGTGCATTCCTTTTTTTCTTTTTTGTTCTTAATGAGAAAATTATTTGCTAAGATAATGATTATTGTAAGTGATTTATGTAGTATATGCAAATTCCCATATCATATATGTTGTATTAATAAAGTTTCACTTTTTTCTAAGTTAACTAAAATTCCACTATAGCCTGTGTTTTCTCTGTTGCTTACATCATTTATAACAATTTGGGGTATGTAAATAAGACCAAATAAAATTCGTGCTGAAAAGCTAGAATGCTGAAGTTGGGTCTTTGCAGCAGTTCGCTCTTGTCCCCATCATAATTAGATTGATGAAATGATTGGCATCAAACTATAAGTAAACAAGAGATATTCATTTCAATATCCAAATAGTAATATCTACAGAGGAAGCGTTCTGGGATGAGCACCTCAAGTATGGTCATGGGTTTTGAGGATAAAAACCCAAGTGGTATGGGCTCTTACGATGTGGCCTTTGCTTATCCTTGGAGGGGGATTTGGTGTTCAAGGGCCTTTGCTTTATTAATTTTAGTATTGATTGGTATTACCCAGCTTTGATTGATTTTGTATATTTGGAATGTTATTACAAATACCATCTTATTTCTCATCATCATTCATACGCCCTTGTCCATTAAGCCTCAATAACGCTTATAATTGGGTTTGTGTTGTTTCAAATTACTGAGTTAAATTTTAGATTGATTGTTGTTGCTCATTAATCGACCTCCAAACAACCTGTAATCCTCGATCACTGTCTTGGGATTAATTGTCAGCATTAACATCAGTATTAGTCATCAATTGGTAGAAACTCGCTCTGATACTACCTAATGCAGCGTGTAGTGCGATTAATTAACAAGAATAAACACACCTCAATCCAAAGAACAAAACAAAGCAAAAACTTTGATTTTTTAATAAATTGATAAAAGAGATAAAAAGTCTCTGAAACAAACCATAAAGCATCTATTTATACCCTAAGCATAATAAGAAATAAAATAATATTCCAAAATAATAATATAAAAGAGAATAATACTCTCAAAACAATAATGGGAAATACAAATAATATCCTAAAAAATGAAAATATTATCTCAAAACAACCAAAATAAGGATTTTGATTGATTTTTTCTAAAGCCTTGCATCAGATTGTCTTGCTATTCTGATTTATTGCGCTCTTCCACTCCATTACTTGCATTATAATTGGGTAGATCACTGACGTGTGTTATTTAGGCTTCGTTTGGAACCCATCTTATATTAGAAAAGAAAAAAATAATTACCAAAGCTCCATTTGGAACCCGAAAAATACTAGTGAAAGAAAAAAAAATATTAAGGAAAATAATTTTTTTATGTTTGCTTTCATTATAGAAAATATAAAAAAAATATAATAAAATCTTGAAATTTCATATATTTTTAAATTTTTTAGTTTTATGTAATAAGATAAACAAATAAATGAGTTTAATTTCAAATATATAAATTTAATTATTAAGATTTATGGCTGGAAAGGAAATATGATCCTTAAGAAGCCCACTGCCAAGCCCAAAAGAAGCGTTGCTACATCTAATGTAATAATACCTCGGCCTCTGCATCAGCCCCAAAGGGCCCGGCCGCTAGGGCCTAAAATACTGATCCCACAATCATGGTCCATACCAAGCAAGTCGATCATTTACAACGCAGAAAATAGAATAACCCCAACAAGACGTCACCCACCGATCCAAATCAAATCTTTATCACAAGGAAAGGAAAATAATAAAGATTCATCACAAATGGATCTGTACCTAATAAGGAAGGCTAGAAGATTATCCCATGAACTATTCTTTCAAATACATTACCAAATCCGAGAGAAATAATAAGAAAATCCAAACTAATGGAGCGATCTCTCAAATCGCAATCCAACCGGTCGAGCATCTACTATAAATACATGACCACCCTAACACTGAAAGTGCAAAGCACCTTAGACGCTGGCGCTCAAACAACGCAAGTTACCCCCTTTCTTCTCTGAAAGAACCGACTTACATCTGAGCTGGCCACTGGCAATGTACCCTCAGCCAATCTCCTCTTCCTTGTTTTGTAGATATGTTACTGCACTAAGGTTTGCGTGATCTAAGATCATGTTAACTCACATCCCTGCCCATATAAACAACCCATGGTTCAAATCAACGACCCCTAATATCAGCCCAATTCCTTAGCCTGCTTGAAAAAAAGCATCATCACAAACACCCTGTAGAACCACAGTCTATACAAACATAACCGATTTCTGTTACTAATGCACTAACTCTAATGCTGGAGCAACATCAATCCACCATGATGTGATCCACTGTGCGATGCATCGTAGGCCTCTGGAAGAGAAGCTAATGCAGCTGACACGAACGAAGGAAGCACCCGCCCCCCTCACAACCAACGCCCGATAGAAGAGTGAAATAAATTACCAAACGAATGCAAAGATCCACTGAGACAATAATAGGACCTGTGGAAGGCTGCAACATTCCCCCACGAAGGACGAATACAATACACCCCGAGGTGACGGGGCTGCACAGAGTCCAATCCCGCTTAAGGCATAGACTACAATTAGCCCCCGGGAGGAAGAAACTAAGCAATGCCCCAGGATACGCTCTGGGAACGAAAACTACACATCATCCCCCACCTGGACTCGGAAGAGCAATCATGGGAGCAGAGGTTTAGGAGTCTTCAACAGGAGCTCGGCCGTGTGAAGGAGGTGGTTAAGGACGCGCCCCGGACACTATGGATACCTGGTGCAACAAACTGAATCACCCTTCACGAGGTGTTACACCATCCGCTCCAAAGAAATCTGCACGCCACAAGTGAAACCACGGAACCAAAGATCCCGTCGACTTATCCTAATACTTACAAGAATCAAATGGAGTTGCATGGGTATCAAGACTTCAGATTGGTGTATTTCGCTTACTATACCTGCAAGGCCCAAATTTTTAGCCTCGCTTTAATAGAATCCTCCTTCATCAATCTCTTCATTCAGAGAACTATCCATTGCGCTCGCCTCCACGATATCGGAGCCAGACGCATGTGAAGGCCGAGTTACCATTTATCAATCACGGCGGTGGCTCGCAGAAAGCCTGCGTCATACGCAAAGATTCAACACGAGTCCCTCGAAGATGACGCATTCATTGTGTGCACCTTATCAGCTTGTGGATTCACGCAAGGTTAGAGTGGTAAATAAAGGATCCTGATGCGTTTTCCATCCTGTTAACCCCCTACAAGCATGGCCGAGGTACTCGCCAAAGCGCATAAATATATGAACGGCGCAGGAAGCCCTCTACATCCAAAGGAGAGCTTCCACCCATAAAGAGAGAAGTACGACCGACAAACTAGCGAGGACTTGCCCTAAAAGACAAGACACCAGAAAAATCCTCAAGCAAAGATCCAGAACGATCTCCCTAAAAGGCGGGGAATCTCGCATCGTCCTGGGCCCACCACAATCTGAAAGACGACGACGCTACTTCCGCCCTCAACGCTAATTCCCTAACAAACTTCATTGCCTAAGTCCCGTATGAAGTACGAAACGAAAGGCCTTCGAGATGGCCAACTCGTATGAAATCGATCTCGTCACAAGAGACAACACCAACATTATGGTAGTTCCATAGGATTATGGGCATCGACGGACAATTGTATATACAACCGAAAGAAGTAGAATATTACCTAATTACAACGCTGGATACCTCCGACGTTTCATATCTCCTAGGAACTAAGCCCAACTAAGCCTAATCAAGCCTGGGATCAGCCCAAAGTCAAACAGACCGTAACCAGCCCGACTCAACAATAGCGCCGGTATTGAACTCAAAGATCAAGAACCCTCGAGAAATCCACGTGATCTCGGAGGATTCGGTGAGGAGGAATCTAGTTCACCGAAGGGCCCACTCCGCGAGCATCGGATCGCCAGGCTGGGAAATGGCAAGGCGATCTAAACCACTGCACTCGACACTACCAATACGCTCCTCTCACTCGCACTGAGGATGCCATGAATTTCATGACGCACTCCACAGAAGTTCAAGGCTGATCGTGGCCAACACAACAACATCTGGTTTTGCACTGATAAGGAGCTCCGGTCGACACATCATTTTCACACCTTTGACAAAGGGCATTGGAGAGGTGCTAGAACTCGTCAACACACACCGCGGCCGGAGAAAGGTGCATTACCATTGGGTCTCGATCAACCGTGCTCACTCTCGAAAGCGAGCCCTTGCCGTGCGACGACAACAAAGAAGGTGTTCCTGGTCGTAGACGCCTGGGCCACCTTATAAAGACATTGCTAAAGCACTTTCTCTCACTGCGTCAGTGCTTTCATCCCCCGTCAGACACATGATAATCAAAATCCACCATACACATGGAGCAGGATGGTCCGAGGAGACCAACAGGCCAGGAACGCCAGCCTCCATGAAACAGTGAGCAAATGAATAACGGAATGTAGACTAGCTGATGATGCGACTGAGGTGTCACCACCCGAGCCCGGAGGAACTCAGAACCAGACGCTAGGTGATCACCCGAACATCTCGCCTACACGGCCTCCAAACTAGCTAAGACCTCAAAAGCCTCACCCGCCTACACGTGACAGAGACGCTGCATGGAAGCATAGATATGGAGGAATCAATCTTACAAGAATCACTCATAGATTGAACACCAACCCATCCTTCTTAAACCGTCAAGTAAAAGAGCAGGAGTCAAGCACTTAAAGGCAAAAAGCCATCAACGAGGAGATCGGCAGCTCCTCCAAGCAGGAGCGATCAGAGAAGTAGCATATCCCGAGTGGTCAAGCACGTTGTACTCGCTAAAAGCAAATGGCGCGGCGACCAGACGACTTCATCGACATAAACAAAGCATGCCCAAGGATGCCTTCCCTTGCTAAGAATTGACCATCGTGGACGCCCACCGCGGCCACGAACTTCTCGCTTTATGGATGCATTCTTCCCATATAACCGTAGACAAAGATGGACCTCTGGCGACCAAGAAAAGACCTCGTCATTACAAAGACAAGGAACCTATTGTTATCGGGTAATGCCGTTTGGACTCAAGAACGCAGGAGCGACCTACCAGAGGTTAGTAAACCGGATGTTCCGTATGCATAGGCTTAACCATGGAGGCACACGAGACGACATGCCGGTAAAACTACCATGCCTAATCCACATTGCTCATCTCTCTGAGGCGTTCCAGATCCTAAGGAAGTACAATATGAAACTGAACCCAGCCAAATGTGCCTTCGGCGTGTCAGCCGGAAAATTCCTGGGTTTCATAGTCAACCACAGGGGAATTGAGGCAAACCCAGACAAAATAAAGGCAGTGCTCGACATGCCATCACCATCAGGAATAAAGGAGGTCCAACGACTGACAGGAAGGATCGCAGCTTTAAGCCGATTCGTATCCAGGGCAAGTGATAAATGCCAGCCTTTCTTCCAAGTTCTGAAGAAAGCCTTTCAATGGGACCTAAAGTGCGAAGAGGCATTCTCGTCATTGAAGACATACTTGAGTTCCCTCCCATTCTAAAGAAGCCCCGTCGAAGGGGGAGCCTCACCATATACTAGCCGTATCGAACTTTTCTCAACCGGCCGCCCTCGTCAGAGATAAAGAGCGAGTTCAAGATCCAGCTTTATTATCGCAAATGAGCTCTAAGAGGAGCAGAGGAGAGGCACGGCATCTGAAAATTAATTCTTGGCCCCGCGACCGCAGAGCTCTAAGCTCCGCCCCGTATTTCCAAGCTCATACTATAGAAGTCCCAACAGAGTACCCAATGAAGCAAGTATTACATAAACTAGAGACCTCCGGCAGACTAATGAAGTGGGCCATAGAGTCGACCGAAGCTGATATCGATACAAAGCAAAACCGCAATAAAAGGTGGCAGTCTGGGCTGACTTCATGGAGTTTACATCACTTGAACTGATAGGGATGCCAAGCTACACCGACCTTCCACTTGAGGTTTTGTAGATGAGCCTCAATGCGCAAGGGAGCGGAGCAGGACTTATCCTAACCTCCCCAGAAGGGATAGATATTGAGTATGCACTCGCATTTGATCCTGCACATCTAACAACGGCTTCTAGTATGAGCCACATAGTCTCAACCCCGCCACGCTTCTCCTCAGAGGCTCCATCGCCCAGAGGGTCTGACCCAACCGTGGTCGCACGATAGAAGACACCCACGAGGCCAAAAGTGAAAGGACGACCTTATACCTCCAAAAAGGTCCGCGATTTATTAAAGAAATTTGCTGGTTTAGGTCAACATGTCCCCAAAGCGTAGAATTCTCGAAACAGACGCTCGCAAAGCTAGCCACGCCTCACAGAAGACCTCAGGTCGACACCGTCAATACTACAACTCCCCATTGATCCTTATGTGGCTCGCCCTTGAGTCCGTGCCGAGCTGGATGGACCCCATATGGAATTATATATAATAGACTAAGCCTACCGTATTTAATTAAAGAAGCAACAAAATAAGGGCGAGGTCGCCTGTGTTCACTAATCATAAAGAAGCCTCTACAAGCGAGGATTTTCACACCCTTCCCAATGCATCATGAGTAGACAATTAAGTACGCAGTTAAGAGAGGTACACGAGGGTATATGGAATCATATCTGAGTTTCTGCATTGTGCGGTGAAAAGTCTTACAAGTGGATACCATCAAGCAACCATACTAAGGATGCAACCGACCTAGTCAAGAAATGCAGACCCGCAGAGCACGCCAAGATCTCACGCCCCGAGCTCAACATCGATCACAAGTCCGGCCTTCCAACAATGGGCTGATATTGGGACCCCGCCCCATCAAAGGTCGCAAATTCCACTGCCTGAGTGGATTGTTTCAATTGCTGGCGGAAGTCGAGCCTTTTAGCCACAATTACAGCAAAGATACGCACTTTGTGTGGCGAGCCATCATATGGAGGTTTGGCATCTCTAAGATCCCCGGCATCAACGGGAAATGGGGGTCGACAATCTAAATTTGGCATTTTGTGCCGAGCTCGAATTAAAATTATTATCAGTCCTCAAAGACACCCAATCAAATGTGGATTGTGTCGGGTCACTATCAACCTCTAAGTCAGCTTTGAAGACCAAGTTGGAAGACCTAAGGGAATGGTAGAATACCCCGAGGTACCATGGGCCTGGGCTGGGTGACAACACGTAAGTCGCAACTGAAAAAAACCCCGTTTGCTCCTAGCCTTGGCACCATGGGCGAGCGCCCCGTGGAGGTCGAATAAAACTCCAGGATCGAGTTAGCATCGTATATATACGATTGAGGTCTTTCGCTCTAAACTTAGAGAACTCCTAGATGAAAAGCAATGTGTTCAAAGGTGTACTTGAGAGTATCAAAGGAAAACAAAGAAGGTACTATAATCAAAAGAGTCAAGCCTGTGGAGCTACATGCCGTTTACTCAGTCTTAAAGAAGCTCCTACCGTTAGCGAAGAATTCAAATACATGGAAAACTAGGCCCCAATCGGGAAGGTCCTACATCATATCCCGAAGCTATTTAATTAAAAATTATGAACTCCAAATGTAAGAGGGAAAATCTTGCAAAGATACATGGAATGCGACACCTCTGCCGCTTTTAACAATAAGGCTCTGTCAGAATATAAAATTTCTGTTAATTATTAATACACAGTTGAGTATTTGTTGATTACGTTGTCGACATCTCATACATGTCAAATATACAAAAAATAAAAAAAGGCACAATGAGAAGTTCATAGATTATAAAGGAAAAGTTTCTCTAGGACATAAAAGGAAAGCTTCTTTATTTCCAATTAACCATTCGCCATTAATACAGGCCATCGATTACATCTTAAAAGTATCTGAAGACAAACAGCTTCCTCGAAAAAAAAAGGGAACAAAGATAAAGACAGAATGAAAAGGAGAAGAGCGAAAGTTAAGGAAAAGAGGAGAAGAAAATGGATGAAGGAGTTTATGCTTAAGAAACGCAAGGAGAATGAGATGTGGAAGAAAAGATGAAAAGAAGGGAGAAGGGAGAAGGAGAAAAGAGAAGAGGAGAGTGAAAAGAGGAAGAGGAGAGGAATAAAGATGAGGAGTGAAGAGCATTGAAAACAGAGAGAGCAAATACAAGAGATGCACCACCTTCCTCCTGACGCATTCCCTAAAGACGGCTGGGAATAACATGACCCCATAGCTGGGAGACTTAGGAAAACACAACTCCCACAAGAAGAAAGCCGGTATTGCAGACCTGCTATGCATCTCCATGGATGCCCAAGAAGACGATCGACACCCATCTCACACACTCCGCTACGCACTACAAAAGCCAAAGTATTCAAATGTAAACTCATTAGCAAACAACCACTATTTATAAGAAGGCCAAAGCACTCGAAGGTCACCTCGAGCTGCTCAAATCTTCCCTTCAATCAGCATTAAAGACGTCAGACCTTCAAGGAATCAGGTCGATTATCACGCAGCAACCAACCTAAACAGACGGTGCACCCAAGGAGCCAAGCAGCCACCATTGATCGAGCTCATTCACTCGCACAAGCCACGCCGCCTCTCGGGGAGTCGGTGATCAAACCAGGCTACATTGCCACTAAGGCCACAGCGCCCGGAGCCACGCTACTCAATTTGACGAGCTCATCTACTCTTGATAGGCCATCGCCGCCTTGAGCACTGGGGCCAGTTACATTGCCACTGCGTCAGAGCGCCTTGTCACGCCTGCTGACTCTTGACAAGGTGATCTACTCGCAGCGGTGCCACACCGCTTAAACGAGTCGACAACTCAAAGTTACATTGCTACTAACAGAACGCGCGAACGGCCACTGACAAGGTGATCCATCAAAGACAGCTACACGCCACCAGCCGGATCAACTCAAAGCACGCCACCGGCGCCATGGGCCTCGAGCCACACCCTCGTCAATCTGACGAGGTGATCCACTCAAAGATAGTGCCACTCAATCGAGTCGATCAACCCGTGCCACATTGCCACCAAGGCCATAGCGCCCGAGCTAATGCCGCTTCACCGACGGTGGTGATCCACTCAAAGACAGCCACGCCAAACGAGTCGATTAACTCAGTTACATTGCCACCGCGCCATGGCGCCCGAGCCACGCCGCTTCAATTTGACGCAGGGACTAACACAGCCACGCCGCCAAACAAACATCAACCTGTAGTTACATTGCCACTGTTGTCACAACGCCTTGAGCCACGCTGCCATCTCTCCGACGCAGGTGATCCACTCAAAGACAGCCACCTAAACGAGTCGATCAACTCATACATTGTCACCTAAGGCTACAACGCCCAGCCACGTCGCACCGACGAGGTGATCCACTCAGCACGTGCATTCACGCCGCCTAAACGAGTCGATCAACTCAGTTACATCGCCACTTCGGGCCATAGCGCCCAGAGCGCCCGCCAGAAACAATTTTTGAAGGAGTTCGCTTTACTCTGGATGTGTCACGCTACCCGAGGAGTAAGATCGCCAGGCTACATCGCCACCGGGCTCACCACTTGATCAGAATGCGCCGAGCCTAGCAGCTCACTTTATGTCTGCCTACTTTGCACAGTCACGCGGCTTCCAAGGAGCCATCTCAGCCGACAACCAAATGAGCCCACTAATTCACATGGACAAGCTCTCCGCCCAAAGAGGGGTTCAGACCGAATGAGCCCCTTCCAGCTTCTCATGGACGAGCCTCGCCCCAACTGTTCGCAGATTGACGAGCTCTTCCTAGTGTCACATAGGACGAAGCTCTGCCTCAACTGGTCAGATTGACGAGCCTTCCATAGCTTTTCATAGACGTAGCTCGCCTAATCGTTTCGTGATTGGACAGCTCTTCCTGGGAAGGTCACATGACAGCCTGCCAGCAGTCAGACTGATTAGCTCTTCCAAAATTTCATGATCAGCTCATCTCGCCAGCCGACCAACAGCCTTCCAAGAATTCAATATGGACGAGCCCTGCCCCACCTTGTCGAGCTCTTCCAACAGCCACATGACTCAGTCCCGCCAGCCAGCCTGCACCCACCAGCTCCTCCCAAAGGGGCTCACATAGACAGCCTTGCCCAACTTGTTCGGCACGACAAGCTCTTCCTAGCGCTTCACATAGAAGAGCCCCCGCCCAAAGAAGCTCTTCGCAGACCGACAGCTCTTCCCAAGAATTCATGGACGAGCCAGCCCAACTGAGCCAGATTTGACCAGCCCCAAAGAATTCATGGACGAAGCCCCAAAGAAGCCGCACTCACAGCTCTTCTCCCCAAGAATTCACATAGACGCAGCTCGCCTTCAACTGTCGTATCACGCAGCTCTTCCTAGCACTACACATGGACGAGCCCTCGCCGTTAGCCGCACCGACGCAGCTCTTCCCAAAGAATTCACATGGATCAGCGCTCGCCCAACTGCCATTGACAGCCTTCCCATCAATGACTTGACGCAGCTCTACTCAACTATTCATGATTTCAGCTCTTCCATCATTTGACGGGACAGCTCATCCCACTGATTCATACTGAATGTTCTCCCACCGCTACTCTGACGTAGCTCTACCCCAATCGTTTCACTGGCAAGCTCTTCCTCTCAGTTTCATGGACGCTCCCGCCGACTATTCACACGACGCAGCTCTTCCCATCGGTTTACCTGGACGAGCTCTACTCAACTCGCTTCATCAATGAGCTCTTCCTTCGGGCCTCTATGACAGCTCGCCAATCGTTTTTATTGACAGCCTTCCCCATCGCTGCCGACAAGCTCAGCCCAACCATCACGCGACTTCCAGCTCTTCCCATCGGCTTACTTTATCGCAGTCACCCCGGATTTGATCGAGCATGGACGAAGCTCTTCCCATCGGCCATTGGATCAGCCCATCAACTGCTCGACGATCCTCTCTCGCTTCCGCGACCAGCCCCGCTTCATCACATTCCACATTACTGCTCCCCAATGGTTTATCCCGGACGAGCCTCTACTCCGACCTACCAACAGCCCCTCTCGGCCTCCCATGGACGAGCTCCTCGCCGATTGGTTCACACTGACGAAGCTCTTCCATCGCTACCGGACAGCCTACCAATCATTCACGATTGACTGTTTTCCCATCGGTCTACTTCGACGAAGTATACTCAACCGGCTTCACTGACGAAGCCAACACCACCAGATCGACGAACCTACCCGCCACTGCACGATCATCTCACCCCGAAGCAGGTCGCGCACCCAGGAAAATGAACAACCAACACAAGCAAATGCATGGTCTTCATGAACCTCGCATTGACGACCTCGGGCCATGGCCACGCGTGTTCAAGGAACCAAATGTCAACTTCATAGACAAATTCGACGAAAGGAGGCTCAATTTGTCGAAGCTCTATCTACACCGAATCGCACAATCCTAGAACTGCCGTGCTACGTGACAGCAAACTGAGGTTCAAACATCTGGCGATTTAACCACTGTCACCCACAATCACAATGTATAGTTCATATGAGGAAAAAGATCCCGTTGAGAATGCAAATCTTTAAAAAAATATGAGTATTTATTAAAAGGAGGCTACAGGCCTTAGAGCTGAGCAGACAAAAGACTTTCAGTGAAAAAAAAAATAATAATAATATATATATATATATATATATATATATATATATATATATATATATATATATATATATATATATATATATATATATATATATATATATATATATATATATATATATATATATATATATATATATATATAAGTCGACATCAATGACGAGAGGTGAGCACGGGAGTTCGACGTCGCGGGAGGAGCGGGCGAGGCGAAGATGGGGAATGGGCTCGAGCGAGTACGGGATCTTGAGAATAGTTCGTAGAAAGAGATTCCTCTGCCTCTTCGTCGCAGGAGGTCAGTTGAAGTCGGATCTAGAGTACTTGCGAATAGCTTTACGTGGCGAGCCACGGAAGGCCCAGCGAGCAGGCTTGGTCCCTCGGTTATGCAACAACCTCATCTGCGAGCTGACAGACTAACCCAGCGATGAAGATTTGCGCGCGTCAAGCGACACTCCTCGTTATTAGTTCGCGGTTTGCGGCTTAGAGGACTCATGACCAACTGATCTCTAGCGACATCTTGACCTCGGAAGCTTCACGATGGGCCGTTTCGAGTTGTGTTTCCTTATCGCTGTCGTGTTGGCGCGCGTAGCTCCTTGAAGATCCGCGGCTCGCTACAGGATGTGATGAGCTCCTCCTAACCATTTGAAACTCTAGCCCAGACGGACTTTAGCCGCTCTCGGGTCTCGATCAAATCATTTTGCACGGCTGGAGCTCGTCCGAACCTCCGGCTCGCCTTCGTATGACGAAATTTGCCGAACCTCATCTTCTCTACTTTACGCTCGAGCGCGGCGGCGTGGTATGTTTAGATCGGATTTAAGTGCGCTCCAGTTCTTCATTTCATGTCTGCGCTCGCCCTGCGGCTCGGTTAAATAGGCGTGAGCGCGCCCCTCGCCTTACTCATCCAGGCGATTCTCAGTGCTTTCATTTAGTTTGGCCTTTCGGTACAGGCCCGCGAATAAGGTGGTATAAGTATGAAACGAGTTAATGCTCGGCGGAATCGGCATGGGGTAAACACAGTTGGAAACTTACGTCTGACCCCCCGAAGAGATAAAGCGAACACAGTCAGCGAGGCGGCGGCTTTCGACCTCACAGGTCGAATCCTTGAGGATGGATGAAGCGGCACTGCGAGCTGGAGCATTAGATAGCGAAAGGTCCATGTTTTTCGTCGACTTTTGGTTTCGGTTTCTTTCTCTTGACTGCTTTAGCCCTTCGGTGACTTGGCGTTCTCGGCGGATTCAGAACGATTATAGGCATAGGCGCAGCGGTTTGCTCGGCCAGCGCACCCGAGAGACTTTGCCTCTACGGCCAGGGCTTAGAAGGGAGGAAGGGAGCTCAAAACCACGGGAGCTTAAATTTAAAGGCGTGGCCTTGGCCTGCGGTTCCCGGGCGGGAGAACGAGATCTGCTCTAGGGGCTTGGGACCTCGCCCCCAGATGAACGAATCTCTCCTGGTAGAATTAGCGGCGATAAGCTCGATGGAGGGAGACTCTAGGGTGGAAGGGGCGAAGGCCTCGAGACGGAGAGGCGTGCGAGACCTCAGGAATTAGATGGGCCGGAATGTCAGGCTTTGCTCCCGACTCAGCGTAAGGGCCAGGCGGGACACTTCGCCCCGACACGGAGAGTATGACATTATCTTCGAGCGCTAAGGTCGAGAGACGAGCACTACAGGAAATATGAAGACAATATAAAATCGAAACATTGATCACGCTGGAGTGAGTAAATGCAAAGCGGTGATGCAAATACTCACGAAGATTGTCGGGCGCTCAATGATGGAACACGGAGTGTAGTCCCAGTCGGAAGGATTGTATTCCGGTTAAACCGTGACGAAGAAATAGCGTCCTTGACTGTGCGAGAAGAAGGAAGATCCGAGATCACGGAGGGAGCTCCGGACGTACGGAGAAATAAAGGAAGCCCTCGGTGGTCTCCTTTGAATTTGAAGAGATAGAGGAGCGAGCCACGTAGGGAGCCCAGAACCCACGTCCCCAAAAAGGCCCGATAGGCGGCTAAATACCCGTCCGTTGGGCGAGTTGGGAAGGACCAGGACGTTGAAGTGTTCGCAGACACCACTTTATAAAAGGATCTCAGTGGAAAGCGAAGGCGGGTTCTCGAAGGCGACTAAAAAGAAACCTGCCATCTTGGGCACGGAAACCAGTAAAGGAATTAGCTTGATCGGGGGACCATATTCGGACGCCCGAAGTAGGTAGATTCAGCAAAGGTAACCCCATACGAAGTAGACCTATTAGGACCAGCATTCTGACATGCGGATGACGGTCGGAGATAATCAGGCCTTAGGATATTTGATTAGTTTTATTATCCCTTACTTTTATCGAAAGGAAGGGAAGCACCTGAGGGCGTCCGGCGTCAGCCGCGGCCGGATGGCCCGGAGGCACCCCCAGTCTGTAGGATTGGGAGCAATTTAAGAGCAAATCCGTCTGAAAAAACGACCGGTCTATGGCAAAACAAGCTTGATAAAAAGGAAAAATCGAGTTAATTTAACCTTTAGTGCCTCGTCGTACTTGATGAGGCGAGGAGAAGTGCAGCAACCCCGAGGAAAAGACAAGAGGAATCTGCGGAAAGGCGGGAAAAGACTCTCGCATACAGAGGTGAGCAGGGAACTCATAGCGGATGAAGTGCAGGCCTATGAAAGATTGGAGGCTTGAGAAAAGCACGGGACGGAGGTTTATGAAAGAAGCGAAGAAGCTAAAGGAGGCGGGAGAAAACGGCGAAACGAAGGTCATCATTATCATAAAACATATGGCGCGACCAAACTCAGTAGCCTGCCTCGAGCGGATACGTGGAAGCGCACCGATCTGAAGCGATCTGACCCTTGCCCGCGTACACGTACCGCGAGAGTTTGGGCGCGGCCCGATAGGGTTGAAAAATAAGGATCGAAGCCCTTTCGTCGAGCCCGAGAGCGGCGCGTCAATGCAAATACCACGGCCCCTCGGTACCCATTTGAAGGCGGCAGGTGGGCTAAATGCGATCTTGAATGATTAGAAGGTTCATAAAGTAAAGTGGATTGTGTTTTTCTTACGTCTGAGAAAATAGAATAACCCACTAGCAAAGGGACGTCATCTAGATCCGATCAAATCTTGCTCCGATAAGGAAAGGAAAATAATAAAGATCATCCTTGATTGGACGACCCGATAAGGAAGGAAGATTATCCCGGATAAAAATTGTTCTTTCCAAATCGTTACGAAATCCAGATATGGAGTATGAGAAAATCCCGACCCGATGGGAGAGGTCTAATCACAATCAAGCGGTTGAGCGCTCTCTTATAAATACGTAATGCATACAGTCGATTACTGAAAGATCTGTATTTCTTAGGCCAAATCTTAAGCAATCTAAGCGGTATCTCTTTTCGGAAAAGCGAACAGGCATTGGAGGCGGCCTTGAGCGCGACCTCGTGAGCCACTTTTCCTTGTTTTTGCGGAGAAGTCATGCGACCCGAGGTTTGCGGATCGGTATTACGTGATCGTATCGACCCGTAAACAATCGGGTCCCGACCAGACACTTGCGCTCACGTGATTCAGGTTAAACGTCATTCAGATTAAATATATTTTTTATTTTCCTCCTAATTGTCTTTCTTTTCATTTTTTCAATACGTGTTAATTATTCACCAAAAAAGAAAAAGAAAAAAAAAGAAGTAAACATGTATGAATTCACATTTTTCAACATGGTTTTTTGTAATCGTGCTTTTTATCTAGCATTGAACATGATTTTTTCTATTACCGTTTTTGATGTCTTAACTGAGATACAGAGTTACGTCTTTTCTGACTCAATGAATCATTCATCCATAAACTTTTTGCAATATCTATGCAATATGTGAATATGAAAGGAAAGGCAGGTGTACGTTATTCTCATCACTTGTACCCGACAACTTTGATTGTGACAGAGACAGGTGGAAAACATACCAGTTTATTCTCATCACTGGATTGTATCAGATACATGAATAGTGTTTTTGGAATAAAAAATACAGAATTTATTATAGGTTTAAAAAAAAAATGATCATATGTTTGGTCACGCTCAAAACTAGGTTGGCATAATATCTATCACATAAATATCAATTTGAGTTTTGGATTTAGAAAAAAAAAATTACTAAAATAGGTTGAAAATAAAAATAATATCTAAATTAGTGCATTTGTCACTTTAAAATTTTTTTAAGTTAATTTCGTAGTTAGTAATTATGACATTAATTTAAAAATATTTTAAAACATTTCCAATGCAACACAATCAATACTATCGTATTAACTTTAAAAAAATTTAATGTTGCAGTCCATAATTATGACATTTATATTCACTCACTAATTTAAACATTATTTTGATTTTCAATCCTATAATAATTTTTTTAAACCTATTTATGTCCAAAACTGTAATTTATGATGCATTGAATGGTAATTCAATCATTATGATTGTCCTGTTGCTTCCTTTTCTTTGTGTGTGCAATCTATGCCCATGGAGCAGAAGTGACATCAACCTAAGAGCTTGTAGGATGCTTTGGTTCATTGACATCAATGTGATTTTTCCTTCTCTACTGTTTAACTTCTGTTATTCCTAATGGAGCCGACTACTCCATGTACCCATTTTCATCCGCTTATTTCTTTGTTCAGATTCCAATAATTTGGCTGTTTTTCCTAATAAACAAATGAACATAAAAAAATATATATTGAAACTATTTCTTTCGTAAACCACGGTCTTCCATGCTCGTCCAAAGTCTTCAAAGTTGTCATTCCAACTTTTTCAAAAGGCAAAGAAAAAAAAATTGAACGTAAACCTTGTCTCTCTTCCCAAGATGGGGAGAGATTCTCCGAGTCTTTTATGTTGGAAATATTTTTAAGTATGGGATTCTGCTAATTGATTTTTTTGTTTTGAGAAAAACAGATCGAATGTAGAACCAGTAAAGCCCAAATCCATTTATGTGATTGATACGGTTGGAGCTAGGTTAGATCTCAGCAAATATATTTATATATATAATAAGTATGATATGAAAAGGTGTAGGGCCAGAGATTAAACGAGGCTCTTAATGGGAGGGCCCCAATTATTATTAATGGGATTTTGAGTCCCCTCTCGAGTCCTATATAATGTGTGCTTTCTGTACCATTGGTGAGCAACATGAGAAATAAGTAATACTAGTGGGAAGGATCGGGGAGAGGAAGGAGGAATCCCGAGTCATTTATTGCTTTCCAGCTACGAGGATCTTGGATCTGACGGTAGCTTTAACGTAGCGCAATGATCGGGTATGTATTTTGATTTGGAGTGTTTTTAGATGTGTTCTATATCAACTACGCATATCGATCTGATTAAATGTGTGTCAACAAATTAATTTTATCAGGCTGCGTAGTTTGATTGAGTGCTGAGTGAATTTATGCGAGATTGGCAAATTGGAAGTTAAAAGATGCGGAGGTTTTAACCTGTCTTGTTGTTTCCTTCGTTTTCGCACAGATCATAAAGAATTCGGTTTTGCACACAGATCCGAAAATTTTCTTCGATTGTATTTTGTTGAATTTAGCCGATTTTTAAGATTGCTTGATTTTCTTTGCTTATTTAATGCTCTAACGTTTTTAATCTTTAATAACGTTTTCTTTGTAATGTTATTTAATCTTTGTAACGTTTTTTTTTAATGCTGTAACTATTTAATGTTATGCTTGTTTCCCGATCTTTTATGTATTATTTAATGCTTGTTTTTTTTGTCGAAGCATGATGGTGTTGGATTGTATTCATGCTTTGTTAAAGTAAATAATACTAATACTTATTCACGATTCTTATGGGATAAAAGATAGTATTAAATGATGAAAAAATATCTTGTTTGAACAAAATAGTTACGAGAATATTTGTAAGACTTGAATTTGTCGGTGAAATGCTCATGGATTAAATAAATAACATTGCCAAAGCGGTTATTTGTTTGAAATTCTTGAGTTTCGTAGGATTACGAGATGTTTTGCTTCTTTGAATAATTGTGGCCCTTACCTTGAAAAGGAGATTAGTTGTTCCGCAAGAGATTCTTGGAAGAGTGAGTGTTAGCAAGAGGTTACTTAATTTTGATTTTGTGAAGGTATATACGCGAAGGGATGTCCCTTTATAGAATCATTTCTTCTTATGGTGCTTGGGAAGCTTGTATGCTTGTATCTTTATGCGTTACGCCCCGAAGGAGAACAAAGTAATTGATAGATTCCCAAAATAGATTGTATATTTTTCTATTATTTTTCCCATGTATATTAAACAATTATTTTATTGTTACAGTATGATGGAGTTTCTGGGATTAGGCCATACATATTGAAAATGCAAGACATCGCCAATAGCCTCTCCAGCCTCAAGATTACCATAGATGAGTCATTCGTCCACCCGAGCCCGAGACTCCTTACCCACGGAATTTGGCCAATTTGATCCATTTATAATGCCCAAAAGTGAGACTTGGAATGTGAACGATTGATTTATGTGTTAGGGGAGGAAAGGTGTTTGACGAGCTTCGCCTCCCCAACCATAAGAAAGGACAATTTGGCAAAGTTTCCCGACAAACGAACAAAAACAATAAGTCCCGTAATGCGGGGAGGTCCCACGAGCGACCATTAGAAACCTAACACACATTGGTTTATAAGAAGAAAGTCATAAGAAGAAGGATTGTTATCGGTATAAAAGCTTGGTTAGGAAGAATAAGAAAAGGTAATAACATAAACCTTACTGTTGTCTGATGCTTCTTTGGTGGTTGTCTTAGCCAAACTCATGATAGTTAGATAGTGGTAGTCTATTCATATAGCTAATTCCTTGCGGAGTTCATAACCAGCGCCCGGCCCAGTGATGGAGAGATTAACTTGCATGTGGAGATGGTGAAAGTTGATGTCTTGTTTATTATGCAAGTAGTTTTGCATTTTAGGTTTGGTTTTTGGGACTATCTTAGAGAATTCTTGCTTTTGTACCATCCATGAGACGGAGTTTGGTGTCACTTTCAAAGCTTGATGAGTCTGGATATCATTTTCATTTTGGGAATAAAAAGGTTGAAGTGTCTTTGAATTCATCTATTGTTGGTGAATGTTTGTTGCGTGATGGTTTATATCAATTAGATTTAAATTCGGATACCATCGCGTTCCATGTTGATAATGCGGGAACCAAAAGAACTTTCATGAACGAAAATTCCTATTCTCTATGGCATAAAAGGTTAGGTCACATCTCTCAAGAAAGAATAGGAAGATTAATCAAAAGTTAAATTTTGCCCCATATGGTTTATGATAATATTGAATCATGAGTGGACTGCATTAAAGGTAAATTGACTAAAACCCGAGAAGCAACGAGTCTTTTCGTAGTAGTGAACTTTTAAGAATTGATTCACCACGGACATTAGTGGACCTTATTCTCACTCTTTGTGGCAAAAGTTTCTTTGTGACCTTTATTGATGACTTTTCTAGATATGGATATGTGTATTTGATTTCTCGTAAGTGAAGCTTTAGAAGGTTTAAAATCTTTAAGGCGAGGTTGAGAAACGATTGGGAAAGGTCATTAAAGTGTCGGTCGGATAGAGGTGGTGAATATTATGGGAAACATGGAGATTTAGGACAATGTTTGGGACCTTTTGCTGAATTTTACGAGTCTTGTGGCATAAGGCTCGATTATCTGATACAGAATTTACTGAGCAAAATGGGGTTCTTTGGCGTCGAATCGAACCTTATGGATATGGTAAGAATTATGATAAGTAGAGACAAATTGCCTCGATCTTTGGGGTGTTATGAAACAACCATGTATATCCTTAACGAGTGCAGTAAGTCTGTGCTAGCTCTTTTGAACTTTTGGACGATAGAAAGCCGGTTTGAACCACACAAGGTATGGGGTGTCTGCGAGAAGTGAGGTTTATAATCCTCATGAAAGGAAGCTGATCCTAGGGCACATCAAGAGCTTTTTCGCCGGCTACCCACACTCGCCTCCTAAGGGCTTTAGATTTTTATTGTCTGGGCGTCACATACGAGGATCGTTGAGTCATGAATGCAAAATTTCTTGAGGATCACATTGATAGTTCTGGCTCCACGGTCAAAGTGAATCCTTTAATACCACAGTTTTCTATTGATTCTATTATTTTTCCCATAATGCGAGAAGGATTTATATGATTCTAGTGCAAGGTGAAGGACCTTGAATTCGTTGCTCCGACTCTGCGGTCGTTGCGAGAATACACTGAGGCGTGAATTGGCACCTCTTGACTATGCCTCTTAGGAGATCTCGGAAAGGAGACACATTGCACGATGGCCCATGTGGTTTACTCACGGTGAGTTGATTATGATATTGGGAGGTCATAGATCTTGTTATTTTCTTGATGCATGCATAGTCCACAGTATGATAAACTGGAATATTGCCATGAAAGAGATGTTGTCGATGGTAATAATGGTGTTTGGGATTTGGTAGAGATGCACGAAAATTTTAAACCCTTAGGTTGCAAATGGGTTTTTAAAACGAAATATCTTAAGGGAAAATTGAAAGGTTTAAAAGCGAATTAGTTGCAAGGGGTATACCTGAGGAAGGGTTGATTACACGAGAGACCTTTTCTCTGTATCTTCTAAAAAGACTCCTTTAGAATATTCCTTGGCATTGACGGCGCATTTTAATCTTGAATTGCATCGGATGGATGTCAGGCGGCTTTACGAATGGAGATCTTTATGAGGAAGTGTACGTCTGACAATTAGGAGGGTTTTGTAGTTGATGGAAAGAGCATATGGTGTGTAGACTTGAGAAGTCATGCATGGTTTAAAAAACGGGCCTCGAGACTGATGGTATTTAAAGTTTCATGATGTTGTCACTTCTCCCAGATTTTGAAGAGAGAATACGTAGTTCTGCGTCTATTTAAAGATCAATGGGAGAAAAATTTATATTTCTCATCTTATATGTGTTAGCAATTATGTGCTCTTGGGTCCCACTTAGTATTCTCAAATATATGTATAAATTATAAATTTATAATAAATATAATTTATTATATGAGCCGGTTTTATAATAAATATAATTTATTATATGAGCAGGTTATTTATAATAAATATAATTTATTATATGAGTTATTCCTTGATGTAATGGGTTTAAGGTTTTCTCTTTTGAGTTTTCATACGTTTTTTGAGAATCTGAGCAGAGAGAAAGAAAGAATTTTTCCTATTCTTTGGTTTTTTAAGTGTTAAGATTCGATTCTACGTCGATTCATTGTGCTTACACACATCCATACCACCCACGAGGATAGATGCGGAAGATCGGACGGTCTGGTCTTGTCACATGGAATTGGACGGTGTAGATCGTTGGTTGCGTCTTTGTTCTTTATTAAAATCTGACGGTGTAGATTCTTGGTTGGTGGAGCGTCTAGAAGTCTAGTTGACGGATCTGCAAATCTATAGGTAATTTTATTTAATAACTGAATTTTAGATCTGATTCATGTTTAATCAATATTCTTCAGATCCATGCTTCGGCGTGTGTTTTCCTTGATTGGTATCGAGCATCATATGATTAGATATGTGTATCTAGGTATTCAATAATGCATGTAATTTTGATGTTGATTTAGTATATGGCACCTAGGTTCTATTTGTTGTTAGATCGCATGATTAGATGCATTAATTTTATGATTTTTGTTCATGAATGGATGTATTATTTTAATGGTTTTGCCCTAGATCCATGGTAGATTTTGATTGTATTAATTTTTGGGTTTGTAACAGGGAGGCTGGTCATAAGATCAGGTTTCCTTCCTGGTTTTATTTATTATTTACGTTTTTTTTAATTAAAAATAGTTGTAATTTTAAATTTCAAATCCTGTAAATCTGTACACCCTTCATTATTTGGAAATAGGAGAAGATCTGGACACACCATCTCGAGAGCGTGACCACTGAGTGAAGCGTTGAAGGAGGAGGCAGCGTCGGACGGGATCGGCGGTGCGAAGCGATAAGTCAGCTCTGCGGCCGGTGGAAGTTCTGTGGCGTGGTCCTCATTCATTGATAGTCTTTTTGGGCGTAGGGCGGCGTCAGTCGTTTGGCGGCACTTAGCGGGCTGGCTCGTCGTGCGTGGTGGTTCTTCCACAGGCGGGGTTTGATTTAGTGGATGGCGGGACCTACCCTTCAAATTAGAACATGTTAGGGTTTTAGGGTTTAATTTATTTTAGTTTTGGGCCTTTATGCCTTTGTAAGCTAAATGGTGGGCTAGAACCTTAGGATATTTTGTAATAGGCTGATTTTAATTTTTAGGAAAACCATGGATTAGGGTTATTTAATTAATGCTTTTGTGAATGGTTTAAAATTATATGCTTATAACATGTTTTATGTGATAACATGCCATATAGAATGGGTGGTGCCATATAAATTTGCATCAATGATAATTACATGTGCATAATAATTATTATGATTCTATTATCTAGTTTAATAATTATTATGGAAAAATTATTATTTTTTTTGAAATAATTTTAGAAAATCCACTATTATTTAAAATATTGAATGGTGAAGGTTTTAATTAATTTAATTAATTTTAAACCTAAGGGCTCCATTAGATTACAATAATAAAATGATCATGTGATGCCCCAACGGATAAACATGGTTGGATTTTGTGGATTAGACCTCGATTAAGATTTCAAAATTTTAATAAGATTGTTCGACCCGACGTCGGCAATCTTGGATATTAAAGATAATTTTGAAATTAAAACAATGGTTAAAAACATTCAAACTTAATTTAATTATTACTCAAGCGAGTATGATATTTTTATTAAGTGCTACAGTTTGAAACAATTAGAGTGAAATGATTATGTATTATCTAGGAAAGTTAAATGCAGAAGGTGGGATTTAAGTAGTCATTGTGGCTTTCCCCATCTCTGGGAACAGACTTAATGGATACTAATATTTCATGATCAAATTTAGTTTGTTATAAATATCTTGCCCAGTAGTGTTTATAATGGAAACGAATAATTGTTTACAATAAACGAGGAAAATAGTTTTACTGGGATTAAGCTAAATTTTAAGATTATGTTTATTGTAAGATATTAGTTTTAATACTAGTGTGTATTTTTTTGAGAAAATGGCATCGGCCCCAACCCACTTGCAATGATTTTGAGTGAAGCCTATGGATGGAAATAATTATAGTGAATGGAAAACGACTGTGCATTGTTACGGATTTTGAAAAAGCCCGAAGTTTGTCTAGCTGCGAAAGCCCGATGAGCGCAATGTTACATGGCCCAGTCGAGGAAAAGACTATGAAGCTGAGACAGGCAAATATATCGAGTTCGTTGCTATATTCTTGCCGGTGTTATTTAGTCATTTGAAAGGACGGAGATATCTCGTCGAGAGTGGAGGCGAGAAATGATCAGGACTCTCGATAAGATGTTGCACGATCAACGTGGATTTCCTTTAAAATGAGGCTGCGATTAAGAACATAATGAGCAATTAGAATGGTAAGGGAAGTGTGGGGATCATTGTCACGAAAATGATGTGCACATCTCGTCCAATTTTAGTGGTGGGATGAAGATGGAAGCAAGGTCCCAAATTGATTTCATATTTGAATCCACACTACGATCGTTTTACTCAGTTTAAAGTTAATTATAATATGAACAAGATGGATCTAACTCCCTACGAGTTGATGCATGAACTTGAAAGTCTTGAAAGAACCGAGAATCGAGCGGTGTTCATATGGTAGGGTTCTACTGTTGAAAGGAAGCGCAGGGGTGGGAAAAAGAACTAAACAGCGGAAGAGATTCAGTCTGGGTTACGACTACCGCTATGAAGAAAGCTAGAAGCAAGTGCTTAGTGCGGACTGAAGGGAGTCAGGCCCGAGTGCCCTCAGTTGCCCAGCGAGGTATGGGTAATTTAAATGTGGTTGAAGCTTGTTTAGTGGAAATTGCATGATAAATGGATCCATTGATTCGGGAGCCACTAACCGTATGCATTTACTCTTTGCGTGGATTCCAGACAGACTAAGCAGTTGGACGAGGAACGAGAGGTTTTTGAGGCTTGGAAATGGAGAGCATGTCTCAGTTAAAGCATTAGGACAAGTAAATTATTTTTCAATGATAGGACTTTATGTTTAGTAAATTTGTTTATATGCTAGGATTTTAAAAGGAATTTAATTCTGTTAGTTGTTTATTTGAACAAGGTTTAGCAGTGGAATTTATTCTTTATTAAATAAAATTGACCGATTATTTATCAGGTGATTTGATAGATGAAGTCTTTATTATTTAAGTCTATGTCTATGATGTTTTAGTGCGAAATTGTTGATAAGCATGATCACTGGCGAAAGGAAAGTTTCAAATGAAGCGTACCTTTGGCATTGCGGTCGTCATATTAATCCTAATAGGATTCATGGTTTGGTAAAGTGGGATCTTAACTTCCACTAGACTTTGAACCTATACCGGTATGTGAATCTTGTTTGGAAGGTAAAATGACCCAAAAAGGCCCTTGCTAAAGCGAAAGGATATCGCGTTGGCCACGTAGGTGGTGCATGCGTGTGTGCGGACCCGATAAATGTCAAAACGGAGGGAGGGTATGATGTTTTGTCACCTTTGAGATGACTACTCAAGATATGGATATGGCCCCACTAAATGCGCGAAAGTCTGAGCTTTCTTAAATTTCGAGAGTATAAAAATTTGAGGCGGAAACGATTAGGACTCCGTATCGAAAGGCTTGATCTACGTAGGGTGGTGAATACCTATGCGGAGAGTTTAAAGTCTTACTTGACTCGAGGGGATAGTTTTCTGACTATCGGCCTGGAGCATGTGAAAATGGAGTTCTGAGAAAGAAGAAATAGAACTCTTCGGGATATGGTGAGGTCGATGCTTAGTTGATATCTACACTATATCGTTTACAGGATATGCCATAGAAGCTATGATGTATCTTCGAATTTAGTTCCTTAAACGGTTCTAAGACACCCGGAAGAATTGTGGAAAGGAGTAAGCCTAGTTTAAGCCATATCAGAATATGGGGTGCCTAGCGTGTCTTTAGAAAGGATCGAAATAAGTTGGAATCGCGTCTGAGAGGTTTGCATGTTTGTTGGTACACCACAAGGAGCGAGAGGTGGGTTATTTTATAGTCCTTGGATAAAAGGTTATTGTGAGTACTCTTGACTTTTGGAGGAGAGGTATATAAGCGATTTCAAACCCAGTAAAATAATTCTTGAGGAGCTTGACTCATTTCAGCAATGAACCACAAGGTGTCTTGGCCTCTAATACCGGTTCACATGCATGTTGAGGGAAAATGTGCCGGGTGGCGAAGCACGAGGTAAGAACAGGTGGAGCAGATTGATACATGTGGAGACGGAACCGAGGCGATCTGAGAGGAACTAGTACCTTCTGAGGCTCGAGCATGAACCCTGACCGGTGGAGCCGTGTAGTGATAGAGTAAGGCGAGGAAGCACAACGAGATATGTCTTGCTAGGCCCGAGTCTTGCAGTTATTCTTATTGACCAGTGAAGATGATCCCATGATTACAAGCCTTTGGAAGATGTGGATGTCGAGTGTGAAAAGCCATGGGCCAGAGTGAAATGGAATCTATGTATTCGATTCGGTCTGGTCTCTTGTGAGGCACCGAGGAGTAAAACGATAGGGTGTAAGTGGATTTACAAGAGAAAAAGAGGATCGGATGGGAAGGTGGAAACCTTGGTAGATTAATTGTGGTATACCCAAGAGGGGATAGATTATGAAGAAACCTTTTCGCCAGTAGCCATGCTTAAATCTATCCGGATTCTTTTAGGCACATGATTCTTGTCTCGATTCTGAGATTTGGCGGATGGATGTCCAACTTGACCTTTTAAATGGCAATTTAAATGAGGACATCTACATGCGCCAGGAAGGGTTGAAGCTAAAGAGCGAAAGAACACGTGGTATGCGGGATTGCGAGGTCCATTTATGGACTTAGCGAACATCAGTCATGGAACATCGGGTTTGATCAGTTATTACGCCTTGGTTTGAAAGAAATACGAGTGAACCGCCCAATGATTTCACCAAAGAATCAAAACCCACACCAGGAAGTGGTTTTTCCTAGAGTCCCTTTATTAGATGACATATTGTTAATCGGAGGCTTGACAGACAAGTGTTGTCGGGTGTAAAGATTGGTTGCGTAAACGGAGTTTGATATGAAGGGCTTGGGGAGGAAGCGACTATTCTTGGAATCAAACTTATCCCGAAGGCAGGAAGAAGAATAAGTTGTTGTATCTCGAAGCCTCTTATATTGATAAAATTCTTGTCGGGTTTAACATGGAAGAGATTTCGAAAGGGATCCTTACCCTTTAGACATGGAATTCATCTTACAGGAAGCGATCACCAAAAAACTCCTGAGCGAAGGACGTATGAGTAGGACCACCTTGTATGCCTCGGTGTAGGTAGTCTCATGTATGCCATGTTATGTGGGCAGATATACGTTATCACGAGTGGGAGTTGTAAGGCGGTATCGTCGATCCGGTGAAGAACCTTTGGATTGCGAGTAAAGCATATCTTGAAGTATCCCCAGGAGAGCAAAGAGATTATATGCTAGTATATTCAGTGGGAGTTTAGAAACCATTGGTTTCACGGACTCGAACTCGAGGGATGTTGACTGAGAAATCTACCTCTGGTTATGTGTTTACATATGGTGGAGGCCCATGTTGGAGGAGTATTCACGGACGTGTGTAGCCAGATTACCTGAAGATTTGGACTCTATGTTCTTTGGCTTACGAGGGCGTAGGAAGTTGTGTGGTGAAGAAGTTCATTATGGATCTTCGAGGTGATACCCGGTCTGGTCGGCCCGTTACCCTTTCTTTGTGACAACGGTGGGGTAAATGGCAATCAAGACAGTATCACGAACAAAAACACATTGAGAGGAGTACCGCAGTCCAGAGACATCATTGAGCGAGGAGACACGGTGGTTACCAAAATGGCGTCGGAGGAAAACCCTAGCGGACCCATTCCACCAAGGCTACACAGTTGAGGATTTTTTGAAAGACATGTAGATTCTATGGGTGTTAAGGAAGTGCAGACTTATTTTAGGACTAGTGGGAGTTTTTTATTTAAGCTTTTGTAGCAAGGCAAATAAAATTATTGTATTTTTAAATTGTTAATAAAATTTCAATGAGGTATTAATTTCACTTGTATGCGCACTAAGTATTTTTAAAGTATTAAAGGTCCGGATTAATTATGCGAGTATATGGTCATATGGATACGTCCATGGAAGACATGATCATAAGTTCTCATAATTAATGAATAAAGATCTGATTATTGAATAAAGTTGGACGCTTTATTTAGGCGCAATATTTTATGAAATAATACATCTTGGTTATTATAAAATATTAGTGCAGTTATGTTTGCATTGATAGGATCGAATTTGATTAAAGTTAAATTTACGTAGAAAGGAATTAAATCTCGAAGTGATGTTGATTGTATTTTCTCGATCCAGAGTTTATTTTAAATAGGTGGTGAATAATTATCGGTCTTTGAATTGTCGATATGTGAGGCTATTTTGGCCAATGACCACTAGATGATTTGGGAGCGTGATTGTTTTAATTACCAGTATTTATGAAATAAACAAAAAATGGAAATTGTATGAAATATCCTCTTGATATGTTTCGGTACTTGGATGTAATGAAGTGTTTGGCGGTGCATTTGATCATTAGAGCTGGTAAATCGAAGATTAAAATAATTAATTATTGTGAGAAAATATAATCAATTAATTATCGATATTCGATGGAGGAAGTGTATATATATCAATATTATTAATTTTGGAGTTCAACTCTACGGGCCTTTAGTGGAGTGGCACTTAGGATTAGATGGTGGCACTTTAATTATAAGGGCCTTAATTAATAATAATGGATTTGGATCGCAGAATTGCTTTCAGGAAAGTGGCGGAGCTCATATCGATGTGGAGCTATAGAACCACGAAGTTGAGTTACATGGTTTGGAGCTATGCTCGAGTTTGTACTCGAAGCAAGTGGGAGGGTGTTAGCAATTATGTGCTCTTGGGTCCACTTAAATATTCTCAAATATATGTATAAATTATAAATTTATAATAAATATAATTTATTATATGAGCGGTTTTTATAATAAATATAATTTATTATATGAACGATTATTTATAATAAATATAATTTATTATATGAGCGATTATTCCTTGATGTAATGGGTTTAAAGGTTTCTCTTTGAGTTTTTTTTTCATACATTTTTTGAGAATACGAGCAAAGAGAAAAAGAAAAATTTTCTATTAACTTTGGTTTTTTACTGCAAGTGTTCTAAGATTCGAGTTCACGTCGATTCGTGTGCCCTTACGCATCCATACCACCCGGATGAATGCGGAAGATCGGACGGTCTCGAATTGCGTCGTAGATTGGACGGTGTCGTCGTTGGTTAAATGCTTTACATTTGTAGATCGACGGTGTAGATTCTTTGGTTGGTGCGATCCCAAGAGAAGTCTGATTGTGGATCTATGAATCTACATAGGTAATTTTATTTAATATTGAATTTAGATACAGGTTGCATGTTTAATCATATTGCTAGATCCATGCTTCATTTTGTGTGTTTTCCTTGATATGTTGATGACATTCTACTTGCGAGTAATGGTTGGTTTGCTTATGGATGTTAAAAGAATGTTATCCGCAAAATTTTTGATATGAAGGATCTCGGTGGCCCGAATTTTGTTTTTTGGAGTATAGAGATCCATAGAGATAGAGATCACTGAGTTTTTTGGGGCTTTCATGAAAAAGCCTATGTTGATACGTGTCTTGGAGCGTTTGGGATGGAAAGTTGTAAGTAGGGTGTGGCTCCTATATTGAAGAGCAGACTTAATAAAGATCGATACCACTAAAAATGATGTTGAAGGAGTTCTTTATAAGGATATTCCTTATAGTAGTATTGTGGGGAGCTTGATGTATTCTGCGGTGTGCCTTAGGCCGGGATGTGCCTATGCGTGGCGTCCTTGGAGCGTTATCTCGCTAATCACGGAAATGAGGCAGTAGATTTAACATGAAAGGTTCTACGATATCTGCAGAAAACTAAAGACCATATGCTTGTATATAGAGAAGTGGATGACATGCAAGTGTTTGGTTATGCAGATGTTGATTTGGTTGTACAGATGATAGAAAGTCTACCACAGGCTTTATTTTTACACTAACGGGTGGGAGGCGATTTCTTGGAAGAGTTACAGCGATCATTGGTGGCTTCTGATGGAAGGCGAAATTGTTGCTTTGTTATGGCGGTGCTCATCTTCAAGTGGTTGAGAAATTTTATTTACGGACTCGGGTGTTAAGTACATGCAGCAGACCCTTCAAAAAAGCTCTTCTCTGATAACTCTGAGTGTTTCTTTTGCCAAGAGTACGAGAATGCGGAGCCAAAGTACATAGAGTTGAAATACTTGAGAAGCAGAGGTTGGGTAGATAATGGGGATATAGGGTAGTCCGTAATGCGCTACTTGATAGAATGCTTCTTGATCCAACGAGGCTTGCGACCTGTTGATTTTAATAAGCATGTTTTGCAGATGGGTCTTCTTTGCATCTTTTGATGTGCGAGTTAGTGGGGAGTATGTGATGTACTTGCTATTCATGATGCTTGCATAATACATTCCAGTTTCAGTTCACACTTGTGGTTATTTTGTTTATTACCTTTATATTACTTGTGCATGTTTGTGGGAATGTATAAACTTTTATGAGCTCATACAGTTGTAAAGGTCTTATGACATAAAGTTCCTGGGCTTCTACGAAGCATAAAGGATGTAGTCTGCATCTGAGGTTTCTATGAAACCATAAAGAGGGCCAGAATGCATTGTCGGCTTATGTTTATTTATTTTGGAATCCATAGTGTCGACCACAGCGCTACACTTTATCACACTTACGAATCCATGTCGATGCAATTTTAGTGCTTGTGATTGTGGAAGGTATTGTATCAATTCGAGATGCTCTCACCGCCACAGTTCGGTATTATTTTTACATTGGACCGGATTCTGAACTAAGATGTTTATTTTGTGGCCACTACAGTGTTGTTCGATCTGAGAGTCTTTTTAAATGTTCTTAAAATTCATAAAACTCAATTAACATTGCTTCCCCAGTGGGAGATATTGGATATTTTGAAATTAATGAGCTACGCTAATTGATTTTGTTTGAAAACGGTCGAATGTAGAGCCAGAATTAAACCAATCCAGTTTATGTGATTGTCTGGTTTGGGCTTTAGGTTAAATACCGGCAAATATATATTTATATATATAATAAGTGTGATATGAAAGGTGTAGGAGTAGGGTGAGACTCTTGTGGGAGGGCCCCAATTATTATTATTAATGGGCTGGGATCCTCTCGGAGTCACATATAAGGTGTGCTCTGCCGGGTGGTGAGCATGCGAAAATGAAGTAAAGCACTTTTAGTGGGAAGAGGATCGAGGAGAGGAAGGTCACAGTCGTATTCTTTCATTTGCGAGGATCTTGAATCTGACGGTAACTTTTAACATGGCACAACAATCGGGTATGTATTTTGATTTCCGTGTTTTAGATGTGTTCTATATCAACTACGCATCGATCTTGGATTAATGTTGTAAATCTAACATGTAAATCTAACATTTTATTTATTCGAATTAATGACTAAAATTTTCAAATGAAGGAATATTGAGAATGAGAAGTAGCTAGGAATCGTAGTATGACCCGTTAATCACGGTCTTCCATGCTCGTCCAAAGTCTTCAAAGTTATCATTCCAACTTTTTCAAAAGGCAAAGAAAAAAAAATCGAACATAAACCTTATCTCTCTTCACCGAAGGTGGGGAAGATTCTCCGAGTCTTTTATTTATTTGAATTGACTAAAATTTTCAAATGAAGGAAATATTGAGAATGAGAAGTAGCTAGGAATCGCAGTATGACCCGTAAATCACAGTCTCCAGGGCTCGTCCAGATTATTCTCAAAGTCTTCATTCCAACTTTTTCAAAAGGCCATGAAAAAAATCAAACATAATATTTCTCTTGTCGGGTAATGCCCTACTTTGGTCAGCACAAATTAAAGCCAAGAAATTTCCAGGAAATAAAGCCAAACACAAATTCTTTAATGCGATGAAAATGCAATGATTGTTTAAATCAAAATGGGTAAGCCCATAGTTTGAAAGGAAAAAAAATAAAAAAGGGCTGCTTGAGATGTTAGTGTCGCGTGCAACAGTTTTAAAAAGAGAGGGAGGAGAGTTTAAACAGAGAAAGAATAGGGGATAGGGTTTGAATATTTGATAAGAAGATTGAAATATCAAACTTTGTTAGTTTTGTCTCAAATTTGGTGTGTTGATTTTTTGCGAAGTGCTCTTCAATTATATTGATTTGGATCGTTGGTTAGCTATCTTCCATAATACGGGTTTAATTTATTCTATCGTTGATTGAGATTTTGTTTACTCTTGAGTTTATCTAACCTACCGATGATGATGTTTATTGTTTTGGTATTCCAAAAATGATATTATTTATGTATTGTTATTATGAGTCTTTAGTTTGCTTGCTAGAAAAGAACTTGATGTAACTTATTATTGTCATTATTGAAATAATAGAAATTTAAGTGACATAGGGTTTTGTGGTTTTTCTATTTTTTTTATTTGAGGGTTTTTCACGTAAAAAATATTGTTTTATTATGATTAATTTATTATTCCTTAGTTGATTTTGTTATTTGCTAATTTGATTGTTAAACCTATTTTAGCACATGAAAAGGGAAATGTTATTTTTTTAAAATCATTATATTTGGTATTCTTTTTCAACACCTTTCGTAAACCACGGTCTTCCATGCTCGTCCAAAGCCTTCAAAGTCGTCGTTCTAACTTTTTCAAAAGGCCATGAAAAAAATAAAACAAAATATTCCTCTTGTCAGGTAATGCCAAACGTTGGTCAGCATAAATTAAAGCCAGCAAATTTCCCGGAAATAAAGCCAAACACAAAGCTAAATAGCTTTTTACATTCATCTATTTATTTTTTAAAATTTTCATAACTTATTATTGAAATTTTTTTAAAAAAGTTTTGAATAGAAACGATTGAGAAATATTTGGCTTTTACATTCGAGAAAAAGCCGTGTTAATAAAAATAAAGAAAAAGCTTATGATGCTATGAGAAGGAGGTTGTAATCTTCTTCTTAGAGATAGCAGCGAGGGGTTGAATGGCGGCCTGTCATATCCGTTAATTTTTTAATTCTCCAAACATGTCGAATTTAAAAATTAGCGAAGCGAGTTATTGAGGGGATGGAAAAATTCTCAAATCGAACTTCGTTTACATTTGATTTTTTTGTTTTTTATTTTTATTTTTTAAATTTTTATATTTGTTTTTATTTTTATTATATTTAAGATCTATTATATTTCATAAAAATTAAAAATATTATGATTTTATAAATTATTTATTAAAAAACATTCTAATTATTATTATTATTTATATTAAAATATAAAATAAAATAAAATAAAAAATATTTTTTAAAATATAATCGGAATTGAGACGCGACACCGAGCAGATCCAGAACTGTTCGGTTGAGAAATAAACTTAGACCGTAAAGAACGATTACAGTTAAAGCAAAAATAGTCTTATGAGCGGGAGGGCGGGAGCACCCATCAAGCTAATCTCATTGTTAAAAAACAAAAAACTTATCTTGTGTTATTAAATGTATTCAATATTAAGAGCTCAAAAAGAAGTTATATTTAGCGTGCAGTAAAAAAAGCAATACTGCCAAACTCTTTAATACTAGAAAACTGTGCATCCCTAAAATTCTATCGAGTTTAGATATTAAACTAAAAAGTAACAATAGCCTTTGAGGATTGGCTTAAGTGATAAAGATGTGGAATAGACGTATGAGAAAATCAGTCAGTGCTTATAAAAGCAAAAGTCTTATATACAATGCTATTATATAAAAAGTGAATAGAAGTAAAAAAAACCTAAGTTGTTAAATTTTGCAAAACTTATATAACTTAAAGAGTTTCTCATCTGACATTGAATCCTACTTTTGCGACAGCCAGGACTTTCCCTTTGCATTCATACATGGAGAAAAGTAAGTTGGACAAGTTTTAACGTAATGAAAATGCAATAATTGTTTAGATCATTGACTCGCTTTTTGACTCGTAGCTAGGACTTACCCTTTGCATTCAATCATGGAGAAAAGTTGGATAAGAGACCCGTATACCACGGTCTTTTCATGCTCATCGAAATTATTCTCAAAGTCTTCATTCCAACAACAAAGACCAAGAAGAAATCAACCATAATATTCATTTTTTCGAGTAAGCCATACCTTCCTCCAGCATAAAGCCAGCAACTTTCCGAAACAAAGCCAGAAAACACAAACTATTTCTAAAAAAAAAGGCCAAACACAAAATCTTTCATGATGAATGTGATGAAACATTCATACTTTTGATGAAAAGTTGGACAAGTTTTAATGTGATGAAAATACAATGACTGTTTAAATCAGTGACTCAGTTTTTGGCTCACAGCTAGGACTTACCCTTCGCATTCATACATGGGAAAAAGTTGAACAAGTTTTAATGTGATGAAAATGCAACAATTGTTTAAATCATTGACTTGCTTTTTGATTCAAAAATAGGACTCATCCTTTGCATTTTCATACATTTTAACATTAAATGTATTATTAAAAATTAAATAATTGATAAAATTTGAATACAAATATGAAACTTTGATAGAAATATACATTTTTACATATTTTAATAAACAAATATAAATATAGTTAATGAAAATTTAAAAAAAATTCAAAATTGATATTATCATTTCCTATACTTTTAAAATAATTTTGATAAGTAAAATTAAAATATATCTCCAAAATTTTGAATAATTTTTATTATGGATATTTATGTAAAGTATCTAACTCTCAGATATATCTGTAAAATCGAATAGCAGTCAATCTGGAAATAAACCTTATAGAAGTATAAAATAAAACTAATTTAGAAGTTGACCAAATCAACTTCTTTGTGAAGTATACTATATTATAAAAGGAGACTCCTCATCGAACAACAATGGCGCGATTGATTCCAGTTGAGTACTGCAGATTCCGATCATGGATCCTAAATTGTACAAGGATGCAGCAGTTGGTAACATCGATGCACTCCACCTGTTTGATGATATTCCAAACCAACTAACCCCAAAAGGGAACACAGTCCTCCATATTGCAGCCCAATTTGGGCAAGCAGAGTTGGTTGATAAGATCCTGATCCAGTGGCCTTCTCTTTCATCATTTTTGCAACAGCCCAATAAGAAAGGTAATACTCACTTCACCTTGCTGCCAGGGAAGGGCATTTGACGGCGGTGAAAAATCTGATCGCCGCCGCCAAACAACTTCGAGGGGGTGCTGCAGTTTGTAAATTGATGCTGAGGATGAGTAACGAGGAAGGAGACACAGCCTTGCACGAGGCGGTGAAATATCATCACTCTGAAGTGGTGAAGTTATTGATTGAAGAAGACCCCGAGTTCTCCTATGGTGCTAATTCTGAAGGCAACACTCCTCTTTACATAGCTGCTGACCGGGGATTCAGAGACTTGGTGCAGGTGATCCTAGACAATTCTCTTGCGGCTCATTACTGGTATAAAGGTCAAGCGGCTTTGCATCTTTGCCGTAATTCTCAATAACCAAGGTATGATCCGTCGTTGTCTGAAAAAGCAAATAACATTATTTTGGTATTTTCTGAAAATTGTTTTTGTTATTTGAAATTGTTGTTTCCTGTTTTTCATGGTTTTAAAAAAAAAAAAAAAAAACCAAGGGAACTTAAGGTGTTTTCGATGTTTTTCTTGTCCTTGTTTTTCAGAACAAAAAATAGTCTTTAAAAACTATAACCAAACATGTCCTATGTTTCTCTCTCTTAACCCTCTTAATTTTGAATGGATACTTTTATGGATGGTCAGAAAAAAAAATACAATATGGATAGGGAATAGAGAGAAAGAGAGAGGGGATCAATTATATCACAGAAAGGTTGGCGTGCATGTGCATAGTAAATAAAAAAAATCTATTTTTTTATGATTTGACACTTGATAATTATTAAATTATAATTATTATTAATAGGAATATAACGTGTTTACCATAAAATAATATTAACAAAATTTTCCCTATCTTGGTCATTTTGTTAGTAATAACAAGGGAGATACTGAAATGGAAGCCTGATTTGAGTAAAGAATTGGATGAAATAGTTCTCCCCTGCACTTTGCTGCATATGTAAGGTTGTCATCCAACATTAGTCAGAGGGTATAAGAAATCTGAGAGGTATGTTGTGTATTTAGGTGTCTTATACGATGAAATTGAAATCGGACAAACTCACACATCTGCCCAGCTAATACGAGGCCATGTCGAGGTAGTGAAGGTGCTGGTCTCACACTTTCCAGATTGTTGCGAGAAAGTCGATAATCTCGGTAATAATGTTCTTCACTTATTTATGTCGGACGAGGAAACATTTCAAACTTCTGGTTTATTAGGAATTCGCTGGTTATGGGTGAGAGGACTCACGAACGAGAAGAATGTTGAAGGAAAGACACCACTCCAGCTGTTCTACACTTCTTCAGCTAAATATAAGGACAATTTCATACCTCTGAAATCCTTGTACACGACCATGTTTGACGATGTCAAAAGATGGAGATTAAGAGTGAGTTCATCAACTTTTCAAATTTCGCACCCATTATTAGTTTTTCATTGAATATGTGTGGAAACTTTAATCCACACAAAGATACATAAGTTTTTAATATTTCACTTGGTCAATCATACTTACATCCATGAATAAGAGAAAAATCTTTTCTTTGTAAATAGAAAATATCAGAGGATAATATTATATACAATTTGGTTCTGAAACATTTCACTTTTTATCATTTCTTCCTTACATCTCTACACAGCTCATATATCTTTCACATTAATCTTGTTTCTATATATCTCATAACTTTTTCATCTTATAACCCAAAATATTAAATATTTATAGTGAGAGACTTCATATAGCCTTTGTAAGCTGATCTTTTATCTCATAAAATTTTCACCTTATAACCCTGAATATTTATTGTGGTATACCAAACAACTTCATGTTCTTGGATATATATATATAGTGAAGTTTTTCTTATTCTACAATATCCTATATGGTGAAAATTTTCTTATTCTACAATATCTTCTCATAATATAATTAATCTTGCAATAATATAATAACCCATCAAATATCCCTATGCATTATCCTTTAGAAAAAGAAATTGATACTAATTAGAAATTTGAGATATATTCTATTTTCAGAGAAGTACGCTAGGCTCCGTGGTTAGTATGAGATCGTCGAGTTCGCTAGAGATCAAGAAAGACAGTGGAAGCAGTATAGAAAGTGAAAAAATAATATCAGAAATGAAGAAAATTATGAAAAGTCATATGATAGTGGCGGCACTGATAGCAACGGTAACCTTCGCCGCGGGAATCACATTACCTGGCGGTTACGTTCAAAGCGGGAGCAACAACCAGGGTAGGTCAGTGCTGTCGACGCTCCCTACAAATGGCACAGACGGATACATGGCTGCTGCAGCTAGATCAAATTTTGAAAGCTTTGTCAGAGAAGATAGCATAGCCATGTTACTTTCTATGTCGGCAATTGTTATTTATTTCATTGCGTCGTTCCCTATAAAAGATATGAAGACCGTCGGGACATATTTATTATTGGGCAATATTCTCACCATGCTTGCAATGCTTACAATGGTGGTTGCATATCTGGATGGCCTGCTAGCTGTGCTATCTCCTTCCTCATTCCTTTACTGGATTACCATCTTCACGGTATTTGCTAGTATTCTAATTTTTATGAAATTGACACCCATCTCAATGCGGATGTTTGTCTCCTAAAAAGACAGACATTACCCATCAAATTTTAAATTAACTAATTATATTATTCATTTCCTAGCATTCGGAGGATTGTATTTCCTTTTATTAGTGTCTTTTGGCCTTTAGGAGAACTTTATTATGTAATTTTTATTAATTAATTTATTAGAATAAGACTCAGTTTTTCTCTTGTTCTTAATTGGGGTTTCCTAATTTTAATATGGTATCAGAGCAAGGCTTTTTGAGAAAAAATTTAATATCAAGCTTTCGTGAAACCAACTTTTGGAGTGATCGTACAATTTTGATGTGATGGTATAATTGGTGTTTCGATGATTTCGATCTTTAGACTTGTGTATAATTGGTAGTGTTGTCGACTCTCCCTACAAATGGCACAGAGCGATACATGGCTGCCAAAGCTAGGGCAAATTTTGAAAGCTTTGTCATAGAAAATAGCATAGCCATGTTACTTTCTATGTCGGCTATTATTATTTATTTCATTGCATCATTCCCTATAAAAGATATGAGGGCCAGTCAAGACATAATTTGTGTGGGCAATATTCTCACCTTGTTTGCAATGCTTACAATAGTGGTTGCATTTCTGGATGGCCTGCGATCTGTGCTATCTCCTTCCTCATTCCTTGACTGGATTACTACCGTCACGCTTATGGCCCAGGCTAAATATTCTCATTTTCTTATATTGACTGACAAGGTGGATGTTGTCACCTAAAGACAAGTCTTGCTTATCAAATGCTAAATTAATTAATTATATTAGTTATTTCCTAGTATCTGCAGGATCCTGTTTCCTTGCACTCATGCATTATGGATTCTTTAAGTCTTTATAAAGACCTTTGTTATGTAATTTTTATTAATTAATTTATTGAAATAAGACTTTCAGTTTTTCTTTTGTTCCCAATTGGGGTTTCCTAATTTTAACATGGTATCATAGCAAGGTTTTATGAGAAGAAATTTAGTATCAAACACAGCTTTCGCGGAACCAACTTTTGGAGTGATTGTACAATTTTTGACATGATTGTATAATTGGTGTTTCGACGATTTCGATCTTTGGACTTCTTTCTGGGTTTTGGGCATTTTGATTCATTTCTTTGCAATTGTTTCTCTCTCTACAATCCCAGTATTTATTTGCCTTATTGTTGTTTCTTGAAAATGACTATTGGAGCGATTCGCATCAATCTATAAGTGTGAGATTGGATGAAAAAATTGTTAAAATGGGGATTATGTGATGAAACTTTCTTAAAAAAAAAATTGTGGGATAATAATTCTTTGGAACTGTGTGAAACCTAAAAGTACTGATCAGAATTATACTACTGAGTTAGATATGTGGGAAGCAAATAATGAAAAAATTATTATTTGGATTAACAATTTCCGTTGAGCATTCAACAGGTACACAATTGGCATAGTATGAGACAACAAGAGTTTGAGATCGTGCCCAGCGAAATTTATCTGTTTCAATCAAAATTTTGTAAAGTAGTAATAAGTTGGAGATTGACATATGTGCTCTTCAATCCTTCTATGTTGGTAGTACCTTCTAAGCCACCTTCTATTAATAATAAGAAAATTCAGGTGGCTGGCCCATGGTATGGTGGCCTCCGTTGAAAAGACCAGCTTTTCAGCAATGAGGTATCATTCTATGAATAATGAAAGCGGAAGATCAGGCCAGTTGGATTCTGGCCATGGGCTACTTTTTGGATGTAGTATTGCAACTCGCTCCGGGGCTGCTTTGTATGGAGATGGAATTGAGTATACTGTTGGGTCAGTCCTGCAGCTCCTTCAATAGCTAAGCTTGGATCGTGGTATCAAAGTTTACACCAAACATCTCGAAGCAGTGATGCAAACGGACAGCAATAAGATACAGACATCTATAGAATCCCTAATGTACAGGTTGAAGAAAGTAAAGATTCAATAAAATAAGATTTTCATTTGATGTATCACTATAAGAATTTGATAGTTTTACCTACTGAATTTACCTATTGAAATAATTTTGTAGGTAAAAATAAAGGTTTATGACATATTACTATTAAATTTATTAGCTATAAATTAATTTTCAACAATTTACTAACCGTTCGCACAATTACCTATTACTATTTACCTACAAGCTATTTCAGTCAGTAATACGATGCCAATTTTGTGAAAGATATTAGCGACAAATTGCTTATAATTTACTACTAATGCCTGTAAACTATTCAATTCAGGTAAATACGATTGCAACACCTCTAGAAAACCTATTTGGTCAATTAAATATAATATTAGTGACAATTTACCTACAATTTACACACATGTACTGCAAGATTTGAATGATTAATTACTGAAACAATTTTGTAGGTAAAAATAGATATTAGTTACTGATTTTGTTGTTGGTAAACTGAAAAAATTTGTTTCCACTGAATTAAGATTAGTTAAATCTGGACCATTCATTTGAAGGTCAATACCACTAGGAAATTTATTAAATGAAAAAAAGAAAAAAGAAAAAAATGGAAAAAGAAAACATCAAGGAATACCACTTCATATACTCTCTCGTTCTCTCACTTCAGAAAAACCCTAAAACCTCGATCTCGCCGGGACTCATTTCTGGTGGAAGCTGCCATCCGAGTTAGCTCCTTTTCTCTCATTTAGAATGGTGAACTCCGACTTGGATCTGGCTCCAAGAGGCATATCCTCCGCGAGAAAACCGGTTTCTAGGGGCGGAAAGGTGGAGGATTGGAGTAGAGAAGCCACAGACTGAGAAAGGGAGAAATCAGATCAAGATGTACAAGAACCAACTTCAGGAGCTGTTTCAATCTGCCGTCGTACACGTGCATCAGAGAGGGTCTTGATCATGCGCCTAGGTTCAAGGCCACCATTAACTTTAATGGAGAGATCTTCGAAAGCCTTAACTACTACACCCTCTCCGACAGGGACCCCACCACTCGCTCACTACCAAGTTCTGGTGAGTCACGCTTCATTAGCCTTTAAAGGGTATAATAGCGGATTTAATAACTCTAAAGCCTTTTTGATCTTCGTTTTGGGATAAATGAAATAAAATTAGATTTTGCTAATGTGCGCCATGTGTTATTTTTTTGTTTTGGATGCTAGTAATGGTTTGACACTTTGCTTGAATGCTATAAGTAGTTGGTTGTTCAACGAATAGCCATTTTTTGGTAACTACGGATATACTAGTTATTCCTTGGTTCTGATTAGATAAGATTGCAAAATGTTGCCTGACCTCAACTGGTTATTTGGGTATCACAAAATTATTCTTCTGTTATCATGTGTCAATATTCAATCCGACTATCTGGAGCTTGTAGCATGCTTTGGTTTATTGACATCTAGAGTTTAATTTATGATCTATACCTATGGTTCATGGAACATGGGGGTGCTGTAGGTCACACATGCATGGACATGACTCGCATATATGGAAAGTTAGAAACATTTGGCAATTTTATGTAATCAATCATGTCTTCTGGTGTCACCCTAGTCGAGCCTCCTCGTGATTTTAGAAGTAAGAAAATGGCCTTCTCTAGTAAATGGCTCAGATCATTTTGATAGGGAAAACACTCAACCTACTTTTATTCTGATTTTGAGCCTATGTTCCAAGGTTGATGCAATTAGGAGGTGGCTGAGAAGGAGCAATTTCAATGAACCCTTATAGATCCTGAAAGCTTAATTATCTGACAATAAAAGGATGAAAAATAATGGAATTGAAAAGAAACCTGTTATCATTCCTTCCTCGTCATAGGCCAGCTTAGCCTGTCCCCGTTTGTTCATTTAGCGACTTCTTGAAGAATGTGTTTTGTTTTCTAGGATGGCATGCTTCTTTTCTTTGTGGCATGAACTCATTTGATCCGTATGTTTGAAATTTCTCTCAGTAATTTCGTCTCTCTCAAAATTGGTGCAGATTTGATCAAATCAGTTTCAGAATTGGTTCATTCTATAGATAGCGCGATGGCGCTTTCATATCAAAGGCCGTGGTTGCAGTTCTTGTTACCCCCTCGGATGCCCTAAGCTCGTTGGTTGGATGCAAAAGGCCTCATAGGTATGCCTTAGACCTATGAGACTTTATAAATAAGGCAAACCATGGTGGTGCATGGTACAGGTGGACCATGACCCAGGTGCGTGGTAGCATATAGTGGACATGCACCTATAGAAATGGAGTGAGTTTGAATTTGAAAATGAGGCCAAATTTCAAATTCAAAGCGCATCATCGTGGAGCTTGATTTTTGAAAGTGGAAGCGATTCAAATTCAAACGCGGTGGGAAGTAGCACACGGTGGGAAGAGTCGCTTATGTTGGCAATAGACACAGAAGTCATAAAGGAATGTAATCTCTAACCCAGAGGGGTTAGAGAGTGTGCGATTTTCACAGTTTTTGTAGCTCTTGTATTTTGAAGTGCACTTGCACTTGACAGTTGAATAATACAAGTTGGGATCATTTCTGTATACGCTAGTGTCTTAATGTGTTCTTGAGAGATACTTGTGAGGAAGAAGTTGGCCTAAGCAGTTAGCATCGCACATCGAGAAGGCGAAAAATTCGTGTTGATAAACCAGGGGTGTGACAAGTGGTAGATGAACATCAGAATGGTGGGAGCGATTGAAGAGCGATGGCGGGTTGGAAACATTGTTGGAAATTGGCTGAATGAAGCGTATTTGCATTCAGAGACTTCAGTAAAGCAGAGTTTAGAGTCGCAGTTGCAATTTAGTGGAGGCGATGATAAATATGCGCGGGGAAGGATCAATGCCCTGTTGATCTACTTGAGCATTGATGGCGAATTACCGGGATGCGGTCTGCGATCCGTGGGGCGAGATCTCGATTATGAAAATTTGTGTGAAGTCCCTCACGGTGTCGAGGTTGTGGAAGGTGCGTGTGCACTGGGAACCCAGGGGTTTGGGGTCTTAGAAATGTTAAGGAGTTGGAAAATTTCATGGGACATGGAAGCGGTTCTTGAGGCGCTCATGTGCAATAGTGAAATGGTGTCCATAAGCAGATGTACATCACGGTGATGCAATGTTATGGTGGCGCACTTTCGAATGGGAGATGATCTGGTGCGGAAGGCCCAGGGTGATGCACAGGAGGCTACGAAGAGGAGCGAAGGAGCAATTCCCTACCATGAGAATTCCTTTGGCTTTGAGAGAATCCTTGAGAGCGGTTGGAAGCTGCGGGTTCGGTGGGGAATATGTGAAGGAATTTAGTTCCATCGTGTTGGATATTAGGAACTTGTCTGTTTGAGGACAAATTGTTGATTTTAGTCGGGATTACAAGATTTGAGCCTGGCCCGAACTGGGGGAAACCGAGGAGTTCGTGACACACTGCTTCTGCAATGGTATGTGGGCGCACAGTGGATTCTGAGATGGGCGGCGCCATCGGCTTACAGGGAAATCAAGGCAGTCGAGGCGAGAAGAGACGAGAGCGAGAGAGCGAGCCATTGATAAAATTTGTTCCGGAAGGAGCAAAGAGGCTGCGAGAGGCGAGAAACTGTGGAAACTGACCCTGAATTTTGTGTAGAGCCAACCGGTTGATGGGATGCTTCATATCTGATAGCCCTCACCTGGCAAGGCTTGCCCCCAGAGGAAAAGCGGGTGCCTTGGTCGCTGCGATGACAAGGCCCGGCCACGGATGAGATTCACCTCAGGAGTGAATCCCTTTGTAGTCTTGAATCTGATCGGTGGCGAGAACAGTGTGAACCTTGATGCATGTTCGGTCTTCAGCAATGGGATAAGGGTGCGATGGTGAAGCCGGTGGGTGCCACGCCTGATTTTGTTGCAACCCGGTGAAGCCTCGGACTCGATCAGCGGTAGATGTCTGATAGTCGGATCAAGCGGTGAGCGGTAAGGCCGCAAAAGATACGGGGCATTCTTAGAGGATGTCATAGCTGCCGAGTTGGTGAATGGAAGGGTAAAATTAATTTGTGTATTGTTCCATTGGATGATTTCAATCTAATTCTTGGGATTGATTTCTTATAGTCTAAGGCTGCCACGATTCCTCATTTGGGTGAACACATGATCTTAGGAGAAAGCGAGCCACCTTTGTACTGGTGAAAGGAAGCGAGAGAAGCATAAACGAAGTCAAGATAATTGTCGGCCCTTCAATTGAAGAAAGGGCTCAGGCGGGGACAAGAGACATACCTTGCAGCTTTGGTGGAAATCCCGATAGGGCGTGATCTTTGAAGTTCGACTCTGTGGTACGGGATCTTAAGGAGTTCGAGACATCATGCCCTTCGAGTTGCCTAAAGTTGCCTCCCCGAGACCCATTAGTCATAAGATCCAATTCGCGCCGGGCCCAGACCTCACCGCTTGAGTCCCTTCAGGATGGCCGCGTAGTCTTGGGCCCGGGAAGCCGAGTTGAAAGAGGCTGCTTTGGACGGCGGCGCTGATCCGGCCCTCGAGGGCTCCGTTTGGCCCTTACTGTTACGTTAGGAAGAACATGATGGATCATTCTTGCGTGTGTGTAGACTACCATGCCACAAGCAGTAACCATAAAAAGCAAGTACTAGATTCCTTTGGCGGCTGGTGTTTGACAGTTAGCGAGTTTCGGTACTTCACCAAAGCGGACTGAGACTAGGGATCTTTGCGGAGTCGGGTCGCGAGAAGGTGATGAGCGAAACCAGTGTGTAACTCGTTATGGTTCGTATGAATTTCTTGTAATGCAGTTCGGGCTCCGCAAACGCCCGGCTGACGATGCGTAATTTAATGAATGATGTCTTGTTTGACTATCTCGATGCTTTTGTAGTTTAATACATTTAGATGACATTGTAGTGTCTGACCGGACTCTAAATGAGCCTGAGATGCGCGAAAGGTGTTCCGGTGGCTTAGGGAACCTGGCGTATGTGAAGCCCGAAGTGCGGTTGCGAGGGAGGCGGATCGCATTCTGGAGTGTAAAGATCAGTGAAAGGCAGTTCGGATGGATGAAAGAAAATGCTGGTATGATTGATTGGCCGGCCCTGAAAGTAATGAGAGTTCTTGGTCGTTCCTCCGGGTTAGCAAATTACTATAAGAGATTCATAAAATTTTCAAGATTGTCTCTCAGTGGGTTCTTAAGAAAAGCCCAAGGCATGGGGTGGGATAAAGTGTCGGATGGCTTTTGAAAGCTTCAAAACAAGCCGTCTCAAAAGGAACCGGTTTGCGAGTTGCCTAATCTTGACCTCCCTTTGAAGTTTTGGGCGTGCTTGAGATGAGGCCCTTGGTGGATCCTTGACTCTGGGGAAGGACCTGTGGCATTGAGGAGTCGGAGGTGAATGGGGCGAACAACGTTACTCAGCGCATGAGAAGAAATATCGCCGTGATGAATTACCTTTGTCTGTATGATAAGGCATTACCTCCTTGGTGGGATTTACCGATGGTGACGAGATAATGGCGAACACTTTCTTGAGACACAGAGAAGTTGAGTGCAAGGCGGGCCGTGGCGGGAGTTCTGTAGAGTTGATTTTGGTGCATTGCCTGCCCAGTCGGAAGCACAATACTTGTAGCGGATGCACTCAGTCGGAAAGAGGTGGTGGCATATATCATGACTTTGTCATAGTCGTCAGTTTCATGAGAGCGGATCGAGAAGGTTGCGGGACTTGATGGTATAGAAGCGAGGCCAATGAAGTCGAGAATGGAAACCCGGAGAAATCTTGGTGGAAAATGATCTCATTGTGTTCAAAGGAGGAAGGCTCTATGTCCCAATGGGTGGACTGCGGAGAGAGCTGCTAAAAGAGACCCATGATGCTAAGTGGGCAGGCCATCCAGGGGAGGAGCGGACCATGGCATTCTTTATCAGGTCACATTATTGGCGAGATGGGTGAGACGTCTGGGCGTGCGTGAAGTCTTGTCACAGTATGCGGTTGAGCAGGCCCGAAAGAAAAGATGGCGGGGTTCTTTGCGGCCTCTCCCAGTACAGGACGAAGCCGTGGCAAAGTGTCTCCAGTGGGTTTCATCTCGGGATTCCACAGCCGGGAGTGCGAATCCATCTTTGTTGGTTGATTGGTTCTCCAATCTTAAGTATTCATGGCCTTAGGAGGCATGTTGTGAAGAGAGCGACCAATGTTTTTGATCATGTGGTGTTATTTGGCTTACTATAGGAACATATCGATGTCGGGATGCGAGTTACAGGGCGGTTTTAGGTGGAACTTTGAAGCTCTTAGGTTCGAGGTTGAAGTTCTCAGCTGCAGTAATCCCATGAAACGGATATTGGGGCTGAGAGAATCAATGGGCTGCTGGAAGAGTACTTGAGGCATTATGTGATTGCTACACAGAAAAACTGGGTGGATTTGCTTGACCTTTGCTCGATTTGTTTACAATGCATAAACTTCAGCAGCGGGGATGAGCCCCTTTGAGTTGGCTATGGGTTGGCAGCAAGAACCGGTCGTCACATGGCTTGACGGGTTGGGAGGCGACCTAACTTTGTAACAGCCATTTCCGGCGAGGAGATGTTCGATGAGGCACGGAAGCGCGAGAAGGCGGTGAAGAATGAAAAAGTATGGCGTCGACATAGGCGGGCGTTGGAATTTGGTCACGGGATAGGTGTTGTTAAAGCTTACTCCTCGAGATCTGAAGAAGTGGCGGTAAGACTCGAAATTTCGATCCCAGTTTTAAGGCCTTTGAGGTGATCGAAAAGTGGGAGAAGTTGTATATCTTGAAGTTGCCCAGAAAGGCGAGAAGTTGCATCGGAGCAATTTCCGTAATGGGTTTTGAAGCCTTATGTTGAAGATGCGAGCCAGGGTAGGCCGCAGAAGTAAAACGTGCCTCCCTTGGTCGTGACGGAGTTTGACGGAGGAGTGGAAAGTGCAGATCTGCAGGATACTGGAGGCCCAGTAGAAAGAATCGACGGACTGATTATCTTGTTCAGTGGAAAGGCAGTTTGGAATCAGAGGCTACATGGGAGCGGGATGTGACATTGTGGCAGTTTGAAGCTAAAGGTTAAGTCGACGCGGCTTCACTTCGCGAGGGGGAGGGTTTGTTACCCCTCGGATGCCTAAGCTCGCTGGTTGGATGCAAGGGCCTCATAGGTATGCCTACACCTACGGGGGCACCTTAATAAAATAAGGCAAACCATGGTGGTGCATGGTAAGCATACGCGGACCTGTAAGAGCAAAGGTGGTAGCATATGGTGGACATGCACCTATGGCAAATGTGGAGTGAGTCTGACTTGAAATGAGAGCCGATTTCAAATTCAAATCACCCATGGAGCTAGATTTTTGAAAACTCGGAGGCGTGATTCAAATTAAAACACTTGGTGGGAAGTGGCACCACGGGAAGAGTCACCTATGTTGGCAATAGACACCAAAGTCTATGTAGTGAATGTACTTCTAACTGGGTTAGAGAGTGTGCCAATTTGTCACAGATTTTTGTAAGCTCTTTGTATTTGAAGTGCAATCAGCACTTGACGCTTGAATAATACAAGTCAGGGATCATTTCAGATACACTAGCAAGTCTTAACACAATGCTTTTGAGAGACACTGTGAGGAAGGGTTGGCTAAACGAGTTAGCACCGCACATCCAGAAGGCGAAAAATTCGTGTTGATAAACCAGGGGTGTGACAGTTACCATAGAGGAGGGTCTTCATCAAGTTATCAAACAACTTAAACTAATGATTCTGTTTTCCAATCTTGGTGATCGTGCCAATTCATCATCTTCTGGATAGGAATCTCAAAAGAGCATGTGGCAATATTGTATGTTTCTATATCCTTTTGTAACATCGATTATTTTATACTTGGTTCAAAATTTAGACTCAAAAATCGATTCCTTTCTACCATGTCCTAAGATTTAGGCTCATAATTCCCACTAATGATTTTTCTGATTTCGATGGTAATATGTTCAATGCAAACTGAGTTTAAATACTGTTGCCACAGTCTCTCTAAAGACTACCATATTCCGCATAAAAATTTTGCTTGGCAAATATATGAAAAGGTAGTTTCCGGCCATGCATCTAAGTTTTTTTATATGGTGAAAAATGGAAAGGAAAACATTATTTTAAATTTTTTACAAGAAAATAATGAGATTATTTTTGTGAAATGAGGCAAAATTTAAAAATGATTAGAATGGATTTTAAATCAAATAAACCTGTCTCTCTTCTCCAAAGGCGGGAAGATTCTCCGAGTCTTTTTTTATTTCTTCGCATTAATGACTAAAATTTTCTATTGGTTGAAGACAGAATGACCGAATGAGAAGTAGCTAGGAATCCCAGTATGACCTGTAAACCACGGTCTTCCATGCTCGTCCTGAATTCTTCTCAAAGTCTTCATTCCAACTTTTCGAAAGGCCAGAAAAAATCGGTAAAGCCAAACGTTGGTCAGCACAAATTAAAGCCAGAAATTTCCAAGAAATAAAGCCAAACACAAACTCTTTAATGTGATGAAAATGGAACACTGTTTAAATCATTGACTCGCTTTTGACTCACATACTGCCTTTTGAATCGAACCTGGAACTAGTATATTGCATCCCTAAAATTCTAAAAGTAAAATTCTGAAAAGTAAAAAGTACAAGATCGAATCCTAAACTAAAAGGTAACAATAGCCTCAAATGATAAAGGAGTGGGATGGACTAACAAGAAAATTCAAGCATCGAATCCTTTATGCTAACGCGCACTACTAGGCACTTCGCTCACGGCCGCGTCAGACGCCAACGTACGACCGTTGCCAACATTCACAACCTAAAACCCAACACTTAATAATAAACGTTGCCAACATTCGCTAACTCAAACCCAACCCATTTATTATTCACGCAGTAGATCAACACGAATACGATCCATTTAATTCGATTATTTAAAATAATAAGAATTATAATTAATCATCCAATGCTTAACACAAATAACTTATTAAATTTAACACGCTTATTAATTTTATTATTTAAAAAATAATATAAATTATAATTAATAAATCTATATTTAACACAAATAACCTATTAAATAGGTTAATTAATTAATATAATAATTAAACGAGTCAATTCAGTCAAATTGCTTAGAAAGAAAGTTGATATAAATACGACTCATTTATTAAATGACAGATGAGTCAACACGAATATAACTAAACACGATATATCTCTCCTCAACTAAACCCCAAAACCGCTGTTGTGCCTCACGTCATACTATTACGCCACCATTTACCCTGGTGACATACAATGTAATATGCAAAAGAAATAAGTAAAAAATTAGTTGTTAAATTTTGCAGAACTTATATTACTTAATAGTTTCTCATCTGACATTGAATCCTACCTTCGCCACAGCCATGACTTTCCCTTTGCAGTCACACACGGAGAAAAGTAAGTTGGATAAGTTTTAGCGTGATGAAATGCACAATTGTTTAGGGTCATTGACTCGCCTTTGATTCATAGCTAGGGACTTAATTTCTGCATTCATACGGAGAAAAGTTGGACAAGTTTTAATGTGATGAAATGCAATAATTGTTTAAATCATTGACTTGTTTCTTGAATTTGGATAGGCCTTTATCCTTTGCATTTTCTCATACATTTTTCACATTAAATGTATTATTAAAAATTAAATAATTAATTAAATTCAAATAGAAATATGAAACTTTGATAGAAATATATATTTTACATATTTTTAATAAACAAATATAAATATAATATACGACCAAAAAAATCAAAATTGATATTGCCATTCCCTATACATTTAAAATAATTTTTGATACAGAATTATAATGGTGATATATCCGTAAAATCAAAATACGAATATATCGGTTGATACCGATAAACCTTATAGAGGTATAAATTAAAATTAATTTAGAAGTTGACCAAGTCAACTTGTTTGTGAAATAAACTATAAAAGGAGACTCCTCATCAAACAACGATGGCGCGATTGATTCCAGTTGAGTACTGCAGATTCCGATCATGGATCCTAAATTGTACAAGGCTGCAGCAGATGGTAACATCGATGCACTCCACCTGTTTGATGATATTCCTTACCAACTAACCCCAAAAGGGAACACAGTCCTCCATATTGCAGCCCAATTTGGGCAAGCGGAGTTGGTCAATAAGATCCTGATCCAGTGGCCTTCTCTTTCATCATTGTTGCAACAACCCAATAAGAAAGGTGATACTCCGCTTCACCTTGCTGCCAGGGAAGGGCATTTGACGGCGGTGAAAAATCTGATCGCCGCCGCCAAACAACTTCAAGGGGGTGCTGCAGTTTGTAAGGTGATGCTGAGGATGAGTAATGAGGAAGAAGACACAGCCTTGCATGAGGCGGTGAGATATCATCACTCTGAGGTGGTGAAGTTATTGATTGAAGAAGACCCTGAGTTCTCCTATGGTGCTAATTCTGAAGGCAACACTCCTCTTTACATAGCTGCGGACCGGGGATTCAGAGACTTGGTGCAGGTGATCCTAGACAAATCCTCTTCACCAGCTCATAGTGGTTTCAAGGGTCGAACGGCTTTGCATGCTGCCGTAATTCTCAATGACCAAGGTATGATCTGTTATTGTTTGGAAAAACAAAGAACATCATTTTGGTATTCTCTGAAAATTGTTTTTGTTATCTGAAATTGTTGTTTTCTATTCTTCGAAGTTTTTCAAAAAAAAAAAAAAAAGGGAACTTAATGTGTTTTCAATGTTCTTCTATTTTTCAGAATAAAAACAGTCTTCAAAAGTTAACCAAACAGATCTCTATGTTTCTCTCTTAACTTAATTTTGATTGGATACTGTTATGGCATAGAGAGAGGACCAAGAAAAAAAAAATACAATGTTGATAAGGTAGAGAGAGACCAAGAAAAAAATACAAACTTGATAAGGTAGAGAGAGAGAGGGGATCAATTTATATCACAGATAGGTTGATGTGTGCATAGCTGATAAAAAAAATCTATTTTTATGAAATGACGCTTGATAATTATTAAATTATAATTATTATTAAATTATACTATTATTAATAGGAATATAACATGTTACCATAAAATAATAGTAACAAAATTTTCCCCACCTTGGTCATTTTGTTAGTATTAACAAGGAAGATACTGAAATGGAAGCCTGATTTGAGTAAAGAATTGGATGAAAATGGGTGGTCTCCCCTTCACTTTGCTGCATATGTGGGTTGTCATCCAACTATAGTTAGAGAATTGCTAGAGAAATCTGAGAGGTATGTTGTGTATCTAGGCGTCTTATACGATGACATTGAAATAGGACAGCTCTATTACTACCAGCGAGCCGAGGCCATGTCGAGGTAGCGAAGGTGCTGGTCTCACACTTTCCAGATTGTTGCGAGAAAGTCGATGATCTCGGTAATAATGTTCTTCACTTATTTATGTTGGACGAGGAAACATTTCAAACTTCTGGTTTGCTAAGAATCCGCTGGTTATGGGTGAGGACTCACGAATGAGAAGAATGTTGAAGAAAAGACACCACTCCAGCTGTTCTATACTTCGCTTCAGCTAAATATAACAATTACATACCTCTGGAATCCGTGTACACAGTCATGTTTGACTACGTCAAAAGATGGATATTAAGAGTAAGTTCATCAACATTTCAAATTTCCTACCCATTGTTAGTTTTTCATTGAATATGTATGGAAGCTTTAATCCACACAAAGATACATGAGGTAAGAGAAAAAAATTATTTTCTTTGTACATAGAAAATATTAGAGGATAATATAATATACAATTTTCAATGTTTTCATTTATTTCTCAAGTGTCATCTCTATACACCTCTAATATAGCTTTCACAATCTCGTTTCTATTTCATAACCTTTTCCTTCTTAAACCCAAAATATTTATAGTGAGAGACTTCATATAGCCTTTTATAAGCCAATCTTATCTCATAAAATTTTCACCTCATAATTTAAATATTTATTGTACTCTTACCTAACAACTTTCTTTTATTGATAGAGAAGTTTTTTTTATTCTACAATGCCTTTTATAATATAACATTACACAATATAATTTCTTTAGGAGAAAGAAATTGATAACACTAGAAATTAGAGATGTATTCTAACATATCCATTGTTTCAGATATGTACGCGAGGCTCCGTGGTTAGCATGAAATCGTCGAGTTTGCTAGAGATCAAAAAAGAAAGTGGAAGTAATATAGAAAGTGGAAAAATAATATCAGTTATGAAGAAAACTATGAAAAGTCATATGATAGTGGCGGCATTGATAGCAACGGTAACCTTCGCAGCGGGAATCACATTACCTGGCGGTTACGTTCAGAGCGGAGCAACAGCCAGGGTATGGCAGTTCTGTCGCTTCCTACAAGAAAAAATGGCACTGAGGGCACAGACCGACAAATGGCGACTTTGGCAAGGGAAAAATTCAGAAACTTTGTCATAAGAGATAGCATAGCTATGTTACTTTCTATGTCTGCTATTGCTATTTATTTCATTGCGTCATTCCCTATAAAAGATATGAAGACCGTCGGGACAAGTTTATTTTTCGGCAATATGCTCATCCTGTTTGCAATGCTTACAATGGTGGCTGCATTTTTACGGCCTGCAAGTTGTGCTATATCCTTCGTTATCCCTTGACTGATTACTGGTTTCATTATTGTGGCTTGTGTTCCCACTAAATTGACACTCCAGGCCCAAGGTGGATGTTGTCTCGTTTGAAAGTCAAGTCGTACACATCATTTGTTAAATTATATTATATTATTTATTTATTATACCTAGAATTCTTTTCTTAGCACTTTAGAATTTTAGTTTTTAAGATTCTTCTAGTAAGTCTATATCAAGACCTTGTTATGTAATTTTTATTAATTAATTCATTAAATAAGACTTTTACTTTTTTTTCTTCTTTCCAATTAGTATTTCTAATTTTAACATGGTATCAGAGCGAGATTTCATGAGAAGAAATTTAATCTCAAACATAGCTTACCTTTATCCAACTTCTTTCGGAGTGATTGTATAATTTGAAGTTTCAATGGATTTCGATGCCTTTAGCAGTGTTGGTTCTGCTGGATACCCTAATCTATCTCTCTAATGTTTATCATATTCTCAAAACTCAACACTGAATTTTGCTTATGTTGGTTAGTCAGGTGGGATTCTAGTAATTTAGTCACATTTTTTTCTTTTTGTGTTTTATGCAGGATTTGCAGTCTTAGAAGATGACTGAGATAGGTCATTGAAAGGGGGGATTATATGTTTTGGATGAGTTGAAAGTGCCAACTACTACTATGGATTTGTCATCTTTTCGTTTAAATCATTCTTCCGCTAAACATGACATTCTTGCCTCGCTATGTTTCTGCCTTCTCTCATTTGAAATTTTTAGCATCCATATGGTTTTAGAAAGTTACAAACTCATGATGTTTTTATTGTAGTGGATGCAAAGTAGAAAAATTTCAGCTTTACCTTAATCGAAGTGTTTATGCTCTCTTCTTTCCATTTGATCTGATTCATTTTGATGTCCCTACCTTCTCTTGTTCCCACACAAGTAGGGTATCGATATTATGTTTATTTTTATTTTTATTGATGATCATACTCACTATTGTTGGGTTTTTGATGAAACATCGTTATGAATTCCTTGAGGTATACAAAGCTTTTCGTGCTCTTGTAAAAACGTGTTGTTACCAACACCACTGTAGGTACGTACACTTCTGTTTAGACACACTTGAAGCCCCTCCTATGGTCTCTCAAGCTTCGTATGAGATTGTAAATCCACCTCTACATTGATCCACACGCGTTTGTAAGTCCACAAAATTACCGGAATTTTCTTATTCTTGTTATTCTTCATCTTTTACTTCCTTTTTAGCTTCTATTCATTGTTTTTCCGAACCTTCTTCCTAAAAGGAGGCAATTCTTGATCCACGTTGGCAGCAAGCTATGAATGAGGTACTTTCTTCTTTACATAAGACAAGTACTGGTTCTCGCTCCTTTACCTCGTAAGAGTATGTCGGGGTTTTCATTGAGTGCATAAGATTAAGACTAATTGATGGATCTATTGAGTGATTAAAGCTAGGTTGGTTGCAAAGATATTCACAACAAGACGCAGATGAATTATTAGAAGACTTTGCTCCTTGCTATAAAAATGACTACTATCGTATTCTTATTGCAAAAGCTTCGGTTTGACAATGGTGTATCTCTTAACATGATGTTAAAATGCCTTTTAAAATGGGGGATTCTAAGAAGTTTATATGGAACCCCTCCCTCGTGCAGCTCATGATTTGGGGTGTGTTTGCAAGCTTAAGAAGATATGTGGAGTCTCAAACAGCACCTCGTGCTCGGGTTTGAGAAAATTTTGTTGTGATCTCCTCTTGGATTTGTTGCGTAGTTATGATTTTGCTCTCTTTGTTAACTGTACTGATGTAGATATATCATTCTTTCTTTATATATTGACATGATTATTACCGGTGATGATGTTGATGGTATTTTTTGAGTATCCAAATACTCAACTTATCTTGCATGTTTAGGTGATTTTGAGGGAGTTTTGAGTAGTGTTTTATGGTCTCATGTTAGTTTTTGTGGTAGGTTGTGTGCAGGTAGCTCTTAGGAGTAAATTGAAGAAGATTGATGCAAAAAGTGGAGAGTTGCAATGAAGAACACAACAGATGTGGAGTTCAGCAGTAGTGAGCACCACGCTGCATCGTGATGCTCTTCACGCCTTGAGTGATCTCATGCCTCAACGTGAGTCTCCACGCTATAGCGCCAAATTTCCTTGATGACATTTAGTAGCTACTCAATTTTGTCATGTTGTAGCGTGAGCCAATTCGCGTCGAGGCGTAGGTGTTGAGGCCCATCAAATTGGAAAGCCAAGCTCAGCTCAAATTGGGGGGCTTATATAAGGAAAGCTAGGGCTCATTTTGAAAGGGACTTTTTGGAGAGAAAAGCTTGAAGCAAGAAAGTGGAGGCTAGTGATGAGTACATTTTATACTAATTTTATCCCCATGTTTTTATGATAAATAAGTGTCCTAATGCTCTAAATGTTCATCTTTATGATTAGGTCAACCATTTGATGCATATGAGCAAACGTTGAAAAATCAGCAAATTCAACATGCAACAAATACCGTTGCATTTTCAATATAAGATGATCGCAAATGGCTCCCCTTTTGTAATGGATGAGTTGTGGACTTTATAAGTTTTCCGAAAAGCCCCCATTCACTTCATTTGGATTTTGATTGATCAAGTTAAAAGTTGAAGGAATGAAGAAGAGTGCTCAAGAGTTGACTAGTTGGCACACTTTGTTATTTAAGTCTCTATCATCACCTCTAAAGTGTTCTCTCTAGACATGTCCATATTCTAAACTCTCTAAGCTTTCCAACGAGACCAAGTTTTAACAAATTGGAGTTCAGACGACAAAGTTATGTCATCGGGAAGTTAGGAAGAAAATAAGAGGAGTGATGGTCAAGGACGCATAAGACGACATCAAGGGGATGTGGCAAAGAGCTTACTGATCGACTGGTTGAGCCCAAACGGTCGACCGATTTGTCGACAACGCTGAAATGGGCCTTTTGACCCCTAAGTGAGCCAAAAAAAGCCCATATAAAAGGGAAAGTGTCTAACAAAAAAAAAGTCCCTTTAGGTGGGAAACACCTTAAGAAAAAAAGCTATCTTAGGAAAGAAGGAAACTTGAAAGGAAGGTATGGAAAATTTGAAGGAGAGTGGGCTTTCATCATCACATTTGTCTATTCTCTCCTTCTCTTTATGTTTTCCCTCATTTCTATGGTTGTATCTCTCCTCTCCATGAATTGATTTCATTTTCTAGTGTTTTAGATGTAGTATAGTTATGAAATTTGTATTGATTTACTTTCTATTTGATATTTCAATCACATTTCTAATAATTGTTCCATTCTATTCTTCGTGCTTATTGATGATTGATCACCATTGATATGCTTTGTGGCTAAATTCGAGATCTGAGAAGTGAGAGTTGAATTAGACCATGGATAGAACATCATATTTTTCCATTGCCAAGAAAATCTCATGAGTTTTGTGTGGTAATTAAGGCTTCTCATGTTTATTGATTTCTTAGGACTTTGGGGTTGAGTAAAGATGCAAAATACCTAAGTTCTATGGGTAGAATGTGGGTTATCGAGAGAGATTAACATGTGCAATAGTAGGGCTTACCATTAATAGGTGATTAGAATATCAATTGGGAATAAATTGGTCTTAATGCACAAGGATTAATAAAATGAAATCTAAACCCTAGGCTTTTACATCTTCGTTTCACCCATTCACATGTTAGTTTAGGATTTCAATTTGTTAGTTGTTTTCCTTTGCATTTTCATCTCAATTCCATAATCCAAATAAAGTTAGGACTATTCTAATTTTGGTACTTAGTAACCCTTTTCCTCGTGGGATCAACACTCTACTTTTCATAATGCCTTTATTATTTGATATGAAGCTTCTGCAATTGCGCATTAGGCGTATATATTTTATACACACATTGCGCCTCTATCGCCAGGTAAAAAGGAGGAGACTATAGTTCTTTTCTCAAACTTCTAGTTCCCCTTTCTCTCTACTTTGTTTTCATTTGATTTGTGGGATGGTAATCCTCTATTTTGTTCTAAGCTCATAAAGCTAATGTTTTGATATTATTTAGCAAAGAACTATGGAGTAAGGTTTTAATTTTGTAACTTTGATGTTTGGATTTCCTTATATTGAATGTTTTATCTAGATTTTCTTTGCTCTCGCTTGATCATCAATAGCTATGTAAAATTTTAATTTGAGGGTGAGAAATGATTATCAGGTTAGACCATGGATAGAACATCATGTTTCATCATAGAATAGAGATGTTTATGGGTTGCATGTGGTTTATTGAATTTCTAAGGCTTAATGCATCTTTAGTCATGAGGGTTTGAGCAAGGATCAAAATATCACTATGATATATCGGCACTTTGATTTTAATGTGATATATCGGAAATATCGGTAAATATTAGTTGATATTTTACAAAAGACAAGAAGCAAAAATTAACAAAAATACTTTGAAATTCATGGAAATACTTTGTTAAACTATAAAAAAAAGACATAAATAAGCAAATATACACTTGTTGAAGACGATATTCATTATAATTTATCGAGAAATTACATTACAATAGTCTTTTGAAACCAAAATGAAGATTGATGTGGCACAATTACATTATTTGATGAAGGGATCTCATCTTGTTGAAGAAAATATTTAAAACCAAGATCTTCAAAATATTGAGATAAATCACAAAGAAAAATAATTTGAGAGTCAAATGGAGTTTGGATGTGGAGGATGGGTTTGTAAAGGAATTGTATAATATTAAGGGTATTTATAGAATTTTTTGGAGTCAAAATAACCATTGGATTGTCAAAAAACCATTGTGATTTAATTCTAACAATTGGATTTGATTTTGGTTAAAATTTGACTGTTGGATCATCATATATTTATTGGAAATCAATCTAAACCGTTAGATCAAGCTTCAAATTTAAAATCAACCGCTGGATAACAACATAAATTTCTTTGGATGCTTTTAAAAAAACAGATGAAATCTAGACCTTTGGATCAAAGCAGGAACGGATCTGGACCGTTAGATTACTGGTCAAAATATGGATCGATATTTTCAAAATATTGGCGATATATCTTCAACATTTACTGATATTTTAACGATATTTTGCCGGAAATTCCAAATTCACACGCGTGAGGTACACTGGATATTTCGATTTTAGTCATTTTTGGCAAATTGACTTTCTGGCAAATCGTATTGGTATCGACCGATATCCGATATTTCGACGATATATCGGCCAATAAAACCGATATTTAGTTCCTTGGCTCTGAGGTAAAATACAATACACCCGTCTAAAGGCGGTTGGTATCACCAGAAAGAATAACATGTGTAATCTAAGCATCAAAGAAATCAAATAGGACCTCTCCATATGGACTTGTTAGATGAAGTCAAAACCTTAGATATTCAAATTAGAATTTCACTTTCTTATAATCAATTGGATGCTTTACATGTAGTCTTACTTTAAATTAAGTACTTATTTAAATCCACTGGCCAGGAATATCTAAATAAATAGGTTGATTCACCTTAAGTAATTAGCAAAACCTTAACTCGGGACGATACTGTGACTTCTAATCATTATATTACTTGAGGCGAAGCTGTACTTGCGCACATAGGCACAATTTAGAGACAGCCTGCACCCATCAAGTTTTTGGCGCCCATTGTAAGGATTTGGTGTCATTAAATGTTGATTTAAATTAGCTCTTCTTTACTTTAGATATTTTATTTGTCTTTGTAGTTACAATTTTTTCTTGACATCTCGTATTTCTTCATTTCAGGTGACTAGGTACTAGCTCTTGTGTATGCGAAGATCGAGTAGTGATACTCTTACATCTCTCGATACAGAATTGGAAAGAACTCTAGGAAGAATCAGAAAAGAAAACAAAGAAGCCGTTGAGTCAGAGCATATAACAATGGAGAATCTTCAAGATGTCAGAATGAAGAGGATATTGAATCCTGCACTGAAGGATGCTCACACACCTAAGTACTCGCATGGCCTGGCCCCCTAGAGCTTTGAGAGATAATGCATTACCACTAGCCTGGCATCCCCTCGGGCAGAGAGCGCCCATGATCCAAGAAACAATTTTCGAAGCTAAAGCCTATTACTCTATAATTGATTTTAGAATATACAATTCATGGGGTTGCCACAAGAGGATCCTATGACCCATATTTCCAATTTTTGGAGGTGTGCATACTATTAAATACAATGAGGTTAGTGATAATGCCACCACCTCCTAAGTTATTCCCCGTTCTTACCAAGGATAAGGCGAAACATCGCTTGAATCCCCGAACCCTCCGAACTCACTTACTACATGGGCCATATTGGTCAAAAGTTGTTAGCCAAAAATTCTTTCCCACCGGCTAAGATGACAAGGATGAGGATTGAAATAAAAATTTTCCAATATGATAGAAACACTTATGCATAGGACCGTTATAAAGAATTTATAAGGAAGTGTCTCACTATAGTTTTCAAAATTGGATGTATGTTCACCATTTTACAATGAACTCGACCAATATAAGAAAACTCTGTTAGAAGTATCGACGGGATGAGCATTGATGAGCAAAAGTGAAGACTGCTTTGGCTTAGTTACTTTGAGAATATTAAGCATCAATAATAGCCAATGGCATGAGCGAGTCGCCTCAGTTAAGCCAACCTGATGTATGATTGATGTTTTAAAATCTAGCGACCAAGTTCCTTGCTCACCAAGAAAACCCACAGTACTCAAGCCACTGCACAGGTTCAAGCTTGAGCTTCCCATGTGAATTTTACAATGGCTCCTATCCAAGCTTGGAATGACAAACCTGAAACTGACTACAAATGACATCGAACAAGCCCACTTTTGGGAAAGTTTCCACCACCTCAATAGCAATTGAACCTTATTACTCGAATACTTTAACTGGTTAAAGAATCACCCACCCTCATGGAGGAAACAATCGAATGTGATGCTTATGAATATGATGAATCTCACTGTAGCAAGCCCTCGCTTGTCTCTCATAAGAGAAAAGGCTGGGCTTAAAGCCATGATGGAGCTTAGCTATATCTCAAGTCGAATCAGCAGTTCAAAATAAATTGAATAACACAAAGACCACCCTCACTAATCAATAAGCCCAAATCAAGAACATAGAAGTACAATTGGGATAAATGGCGAGTAAAATGAATGAGAGGTAACAAGGCTCGTTGCTGAGTTCTCAGAGGTCAACCCAAGGAGAGAAAGGAAGGAACACTATAAAGTAGTTACTCTTAGAAGTAGAAGAGAGTTGGAAGCTTCTAAGGAAGTTGAAAAGCCTTTGAATGATAAAAAGGAAGCCTTATCCCCAATTGTACAACCAAGCCTGGGAAGCTAAGAAAGAGCAAGGCGCGCATTCTCCCTAAGAGGAAACACAAAAATTCCATACCCCCAAATACTCAAGAATATTGAGCTCTGATAACACCACTAAGTTCCTTGAAGTGTTTTTGGAGAAGCTCCATATTATCCCATTTTCTCGATGCTCTCTTTGAGCAAATGTGTGAGCTATGTAAAGTTCACGATGATATTGATAATGTGGTAGCTTCAGGAGGCGAAAATAAGACTACTAAGTGTGCAAGTGCACACACCGTGTTCAAGTAATAAGTGAAAGTAAGAGTATCGTCCTACGAGGATTGGCTATTAAGTACCAATTATAATTTAGCTTATGCTTTATTTGGAAGATGGAAAATCCGTGAAAGACCTCGACTAACTAAGCTAAAGATGCAATCTCTAAACTACAAATGACTCAAGACAAAAGATCTAAAAAGCCTTAGGCAGATTTACCACTAATAATCCCATATGAACCTCTTAACTCAATTAATCAATATTCATTTTATTATGCTAATGGAGATTTCACAAATCCAATTATGAATCTCTCTTGATAAATCACAACCTATCCCTAGGATTTAGGTATTTTTCATCTCTACTCAACCCGAAAACCCTAGGAATGAAATACACTTAAGAAACCCCAATATCACACCTAATTTCATTTATATCTCTATCTCATGATAATTATATGGTAATTCATCCATGGTCTAATTAAATTCTCACTTCTCAGATCTCGAATCAAACCATACATCATGCAAGTATCAATTAATTACCTACATGAATAAGATTAAAATGAACCACTCAACACATATATGAAAATAAAACATAAATCAACTGTAGTTAAGAGAGATTCATACATTCAAGTCTTGGCTACATCCGAGCCCTAAGAAAACTAACTAAAACATAATTGGAAAAAGGAATTAAAACCATAAAAAAGAGAGAAAAATAGAGATAGAGGGAGGGAATAAACAAATTAGCGTGAAAGCCCTTCTCATCCTTTCTTCCTCTTCAAGAAAGCCTCTCTTCAGAAACAATGCCTTAGGGTGTTTTCACCCAAAAGGAGACCCTTTAAACCCTAGATCGTAATCTCTTTTATAGGCCTCCTGAGAATAGGCTAAAAATGGGCTAAAAATAGTGCTAAGCCCAAAAGTCGCATGGTCTCGACCATGAATGCTCACAGCGGCTGTGACCACATCGCAAATGTTGAATCATAGTACAATGAAGGAGCTCGGGTCACGACCATGACTGGTCGTGGTCGCGACCACAATGGCAAATGCTGAATCACAGCGGGTTGCCGCGAGGCTCAGGTCGCTTACCATGAGTTGTACTGTGGTCGCAACCATACTACACAAATGTCACTAAGATAGCATATCATGACACGAATTACAATGCGAGTCGATCAGAATAGCCTTCAGTTTCGAGTCACAATCATGACCATGAAGCTGGTCACGACCATGACAACAATTCTTGTATAGTTTCTTCAATCTTGTTTAAATTGCTTGATTCTTTGTCCATTTTTCTTCCATTCTCCTAAGTGGATGGCCTACACAAAAAGATAAGCATTTAGAACATTAGAACACTTATTTATAACTAAAAACAACAAAGATAATAAAAAAAAGGGATAAAAAGAGTATATTTAATACTTATCAAATGTTCTTGCCAAGAAGAGGAAGTTAAGAGAGTATGAAATTGTCACACTCTCGGAAGAGTGTAGCGCCATCTTGCAAAAGAAGTTGCCACCTAAGCTTAAGGACCTAGGTAGCTTCACTATTGGGAGTCTTATATTTGACAAAGCCCTTTGTACTGGGGAGCAAGTATCAACTCATGCCGCCACAATTTTCAAAAAATCTAATTGTGTCGAAGCAAAACCATATAACGGTAACTTTGCAACTAGTGGATAGGATCCCCTACCCATCCACGTGGCATGATAGAATATGTATCGTGAAAGTAGATAAGTTTATCTTCCCAAAGAGATTTCATTATTCTTGATATGAAAGAAGATAAAGAAATCTCCATCATCCTTAAAGACCATTCTTAGTTTTCACAGAGCTTTGATTGATGTACAAAAGAGTGAATTGAGATTGATAGTGCAAGAAGAAGAAGTTACCTTCAATGTTTTTAATGCCATTAAGAACCCTCATGAAAATGATAGTTGCTTCAGTATTGATGTTATAGAGGCTATAATGTCTAACCAAGTGGGCCACACCAACCCCTTGGAGACTAGCTTGCTACATGAGAACTAGATACTGGAAGACGAGGAAGTGAAAGAGTACTTATTGTGGATAGATTCCTTCCTGCCTAATAGAAGGAAATGCTTCAAAGTCAGAGCAAGCCCCTAAGTCGCCTCTATTCCATCCACATGGAAACACCGCTTTGTTTTAAGAAAACCATTGCCAACACACCCTGATATGCATACCTTGGAGACTCATCTATTTCCTATGATTATCTCCCTTTCTCTCGTTATTGAAGAAGGCAGGCTCTCAGAGTCCTTCGATCACAAGTGGTGCCATCGCTGTCCTAAGATCAAGGGAATTCGACCTTCTATGTGCATTCATCGAATCCTATTGGAGATAATAGTAAGCCCACCATTGAGGCTCAAAGGAGACTTATTCCTACAATGAAAGAAGTGGTGAGAAAAGAAATGTTGAAATGGCTTGACGCCAGAGTCATTTATCATATATCGGAAAGCCTGCGGGTTAGTCTGGTCAAGTTATGCCCAAGAAGGGAGGCATGACAGTGATCGGAAATGAAAACACTGACTTGATTCCAACACTTACCGTGACTAGGTGGCAGATTTTTATTGATTATTGAAAATTGAACAAGGCCATGAGAAAATACTATTTCCCTCTACATTTCATTGATCAAATGTCAGACAAATTCATAGGCATGAATACTATTATTTTCTAGGTGGATATTCGAGATACAACCGAATTTACTATTGCTCCAAAGGATCAAGAGAAAACAACGTTCACTTGTCCTTATGGCACATATGCCTTTCGAAAGATGTTGTTTGGGTTATGCAATGCATCGGGAACATTTCAAAGACGTATGATGGCAATTTCGATATGGTTAAAAAATATATCGAGGTATCTACGAACGACTTCTATGGCTCCGAAAGCTTCATTTGATAGCTACCTTGAGAACTTGGAGTCAGTCTTGCTCAAATGTGAAGAGACCAACATGGTCCGCAATTGGGAAAAGTGCCATTTTATGGTACAAGAGGGTATTGTCTTGGGCCACTAGATTTCCGAAAAGGGGATTGAAGTTGATAAAGCCAAAATAAAGACAATTGAGAAACTCTCCCTTCCCTCTTCAGTGAAGGGAATTAGAAGCTTCTTGGGGCATGCCGACTTTTATAGAAGATTTCTCAAAAATCTCAAAGCCTTTATCAAGCCTTCTAATGCAATGGGTCCCTTTCAACTTTGATGAATCTTTCATGAAGGCCTTTGCCGCACTTAAGGAGAAAATCATATCAACTCCCCTATCATAGCTCCAGATTGAGCCACCTTGAATTGATAATGGGATGCCAGTGACTATGCGAGGAGCGCTGGAGCCAAAGGCGAAATAAAATCTTTCATGCCATCTACTATGCTAGCAGAACTCTTAATGAAGCTCAATTAAACTATGCAATAACAGAGAAAGTTCTACTTGCCATATTATTTGCCTTTGATAAGTTTCGACCTTACTTGATCAAAAATAAAGTTATTGTCTATACAGATCATTCGACCATCAAGTACCTAATAGCGAAGAAAGATGCTAAGAAACGACTTATTCATTCGGCCCTTCTTCTTCAAGAGTTTTTTTGTTGATATCAAGGATAAGAAAGGAATCGAAGATTTAGTGGTGGATCACCTTTCTAGGTTGGAATTACCTAAAAGTGAAGTGAAACAACAAGTCCAAATTAATGACACTTTTCCGAATGAACAACTTTTGGTTGTATCCCATTGCGATGTAGCTCCATGGTTTTCCGATATAGTCAACTATCTTGCAACGAAAGTGATTCCACCGCATCTATCATCTCAACAAAGGAAGAAATTTTTCCCTGAGGTGAAATATTACTCTTAGGAGGACTTAACATTGTATAAACATTATGTTGACTAAATACAGGAAGGTGTGCCAAAGTGAGGGAGATGGAAAACATCTTGAAGCATTTTCACTCCTCAATGTGAGGGGCACTCGAGGTACAAGAACAACAATGAAGGTACTCCAAGCCAAATTTACAAATTTACTCTATTCAAAGACGCCATGCATATGTGCTAACTTGTGTTTATATCAAAGACTTGGTAATATCACGAGGAGGAAATGAAATGGCATTGGAACACAATTCTTAGAAGTGGAGTTGTTTGATGTTTGGGGAATTGACTTCATGGGACCATTTTCGTTATCGTACAATAACAAATACATCTTATTGATGGTAGACTATGTGTCTAAATGAGTTGAGGCAATTGCAACTCCAACAAATGATGCCAAGGTGGTACTTAAATTCCTCTAGAAAAATGTCTTTGCACGGTTTGGGACTCAAAGATCCATTATAAGTGATGAGGGTACTCATTTGTGCAATAAGTTAATTGATGCCCTTTTGTCAAAATATGGAGTCAAGCATAAGACAACTATAGCTTACCACCCTCAGACCAACGGGCAAGCTAAGATTTCAAATCGTGAAGTGAAGAAGATTCTGGAGAAAACTGTGAGCTCTTCTGGAAAGGATTAAGAAAGGAAAATTGATGATGCCCTTTGGGCCTACTGGACGACTTATAAGACACCAATAGGGACCTCCCACTGTAGGTTGGTCAATGACAAAGCTTGCCATATTCTAGTAGATTTGGAGCACAGAGCATATTAGGCCATGAGGAAACTTAACATGGATTTGTAAGTTGCAGGGAGAAAAGACTATTACGATTGAATGAGTTGGAGGAATTCCAAAATGATGCATATGAGAATGCTAAAATCTACAAAGAAAAGACTAAGGCATGACATGATAAGCATATCCTTCGGAGAGAATTTGAACCCAGACAACAAGTTCTCCTTTTCAATAAAGGCTTTGGTTATTCCCTGGAAAGCTTAAGTCAAGATGGTTCAGACCATTCACTATCACGCAAGTATTTCCACATGGGGGAGTTGAAGTTAGCCATCTAGAAAAATAGACATTCAAGGTCAATGGAAAAGATTGAAGCCGTACTTTGAAGGTGAATTCAATGCAAGCAAGGCAACACAATTTAGAGCCACCACGAAGGAATGGATTGGTTGTGTTCTTTGTTGACACCCTTTGGTTCAGGTCGGTCCATAGATGAAACCATCGATGCTAAACAAAGTGCTAGTTTAGGAGGCAAACCCAAGCTTGTGGATGTTTTCTTACTCCTCTCATTACTTAGTTAGTTTCAAGTTTATTTCTTTTTACCTCAGGCTTCGTGTTGATTAGATTCGCTTTATTTGATTCTCGCTTATCGGTTTTTAGCCTTAAATTTAAGGTATTTGGAAGTCCCAAAGTTGGAAACATTAATCGGAAAATTTGGAGAGTCAAGAGTAAATAAGGAGTTAAAATTTTCGGGGAGCAAAAAAGAAGTGATGCATACGTGAAGGCCACATTCTATATTCCTTGCGGCCCATTTCATGTCATGGCATGCAACGCCTTGAGAGATACATAAGTCAAAGTCTATTCATGCAACAAATAAGACCATTTTCTATGCCACGGCGTGAGAATGATCACATTGTAGGATGACATTTTACGTCCCAACATGAAAACAACATAAGGAGCTACTTAAAGGATGGTTAAGGACTATGTCATTCAAAAAACACTCTCAACTCTCAATTGTGACAATCCTAGAAGGATCGGGATCCCCATCCAAGGATGGATGCCACCAGGTATGAAGGTCTCGAATCATCCCTTGGTTTGAGTATCATAATTTTTTATTTTTTATTTTAAAAGGGAGAATTCTAAATAAGGAGGGAAACTAAATGGATAGGTGGCGTCTTGTCCTGCTCGACCATTGCAATGGCTCAGGAATGCGAGGAGTTAATGCAACCGTAGAGACGGCTTGAACCGAGCACGTTCCAAGAAGAGTTCTAACACCCTTACTTAATAGGAGATCATTAGAGACAAACTTTAGTGTTTCTCAAAGAGGCGATGGGACCTCTATATAAGAAAGAACAATAGAAACAAAAACACATTCCTTTATGCTCATACCATCAAGAATCCTCCAAAAGGTTCGAACTTTTATCAAGATCTTCGATCTTTATCAAATTTTGAAGATGGTGATGACTAGATCCAATAGGACCGGTGTTAGACTATCGACTTACGCAAAAAACTTGTGATGTTTGCACATGTAACTATAAAATTGAGTGCCCCAATTACTCAGATAATTCACTATTTAAGTGTCCAATTGAGTTCATGGAAATATCAAACTACTAAAACAAAATAAACAAAACAGAATGTTTAATGAAAAGTGTATGTAATTGATTAAAACACGGAAAAGAAACTTATAAAGAAATTCATACCAGGTTATCACGCTGATGATTAATCACTACCACGTAAGGCACGAGTTGGTTGATTTATAACTTTAATCGGGTACTGATCGCCAAGGATCCCACTTCTACGACCCCCTTGTGTTTTCTCGTACTATCCACCTATTCAAAGTTACGTCTTTCTAGGTCGATAGGACAATACTTTTCAAAGGCATTTTTCCTAGGAAGCTCTATTGGTCACAGTTACATTCTTGCAATATAACAACCTATACTAAGCTCAGATTGGTCACCGTTCCATACATGCAATTCTTACTTAATATGTTTGGTGTCCCCTCCTAGTGAAATCCACTTAGTAATGTAATTTTCTAATTCCATAGGTCTCTAACTTAGGTAAATTCGAATTCGACAACTAACTCCAAACCTTAAGAGAGTTGGGACCATATTTTAAGGCATAATCCAAGCGTCACCTTTATACCTTAGTAAAAGGATTAAAGACCTAACTCTCAACATGTATTAATTAATCAAAACCATAGTTTTCCATAGATCTAACACCAAACACAACAAAACAAGCATAGATCAACCAACCAATCAAAAATTAGATATGAATCAACATCACATTTGATAACCAACCCTAAAAATGATTAGCTTGACATTTCAGCCATCAAAATCCACAAATTCACAGCAAGAATAAACATAAATCAAGAAAAATGAAGAAAGATAGGATATAGAAATACAAAAAAGGAGTTAAGTCGTCAATAACTTCAATCTCTGGGGATCTAGTTGAAATTCTAATCTATACAAATGCTTGTATTTCTCAACAATCTTCAATTACAACCAAAGTTCTCTACAAAACAAAAACTCAATCTAAGAAAACTTAGAAATCTAAACCCTAAATTGAGAAAAACTTAAGTGAGAGAGGAACCCTAGAAATGAGAGCCTCTTTACTAAGAAGTTCAAACCCTAATAATGACTGAAAGTTGCCCTTATATACACCTTGAAAATTGGGCCAAAACGAGCCCAGAAATAGCAATGTTCTAGGCCACAAATCGGTCGCAACTATAAATTGCTGTGGTCGCGTCACACCGAGAATAGGTACCGATAATTTCTACGTAGAAGCGGATGTGGTCATGACCACATCAAGTGTGCTTCTCCTCGCCTGCTATAGGATAAATATGGTTCACGACTCACTGGCCGTGGGACCATCAACTATGCTGATAATAGTCTTCTGTGGTTGTGACTATTAGTGATGTGCCCTAGGGAAATAGTGTATTTGTTATTACTTTCATATGTCAATAATAGCAGACATTTTGATTATCATCTTACATTTCTAATTTGGTGATTAACTCCATGAATAGTTGATTCCACTTTATGGTCATCATGTATGTAACTTGATAGTAGAACCCTAGACTTCAAATGGAATACTATTCTAAATTGTCCCTGGTCATTCATTATCAGGAGCAACAGCGACTAAGACTAGTATGGAGTTTCGACCGATGATCATGTTCCCATCGATCATGGATATATGATATTAAGTGCACTTCATAAGTACATGTTGGCACATTGTACTAGATCGACCCACCACGAATACTATGGACAGGTCACAAGTAATTTCATCATAATAATGTTTTTTTGTCCTCTTCGACCTAACACTACTATATAGGTCTCACATGAGGGATGGCGTTTCACATAGTTTAACATCATCCTGTATTAAGGTGGTGTCACATAATCGTAGTTGGACATAGAACAAATCATGTAGAGGGACGTGGAGGATGAAAGGGATTTGTCCTCCTTTAGAGAGATATATGGGCCCTCAACATGTGAGATCGAAATGTGATGGCCATGCTCAAATGAATTAATATGGGGTTATTGATGTCATTTGTATTATCGGGCCATAATGGAGGTCAAGAAAATTGTATTATAATAACTTTACAAGGAGACATAGTCCATGCCTTATGTCTAATTAGGATATCGTGGAGACAAAGGGACTACGACATTTATTATGGATTAGGTTAAGGTTTCCGCTATTGACATCCATAATATGTGGGTGGTCATAATGCCTTGCTAGAGGCCGCTTATGATCCGTGGCCTGTACGGCTTCGAGCCCATCGCTAACATTATGGGACTAGGTCACACACAGAATGGGCCGAAACCAACCCTGGGCTTAAATTGGCATTTAAACACAAGGATCCTTATGCGCATTCATTCATTCATTCATTTTCACACTTCTGAGAAAGGTGGCTATGGTTTTTCGTGAGACCTAACTCGATGCAGTACACTCGCTTTCTCGATTTCAAGAAGGCTCGTTTGTGTGGATAACTCCAGAGGTGGAGTGATCCGCGCTTTTAGTCTGGGTCAAGGAGCGCGACGTTATTGGCCACATGAGGCTACCGAACAAGGATCTTCTAGCGTGAATAAGGTATTTTTATCCCCTCGGGAATTCATCTCGATTGATCATACGGATCCTCGTCGGGTTAGAAAGGCAAAATTTTTAATTTTTCCGCATGTATGTATGATTAATCGCCACCAGAACCCTAAAAGTGACCACACTGAGGCATGTTCATGGGCCTCCTTCATATTGATTGCGGGTCACAACCATAAAGTCCTATGGTAGACCACACCTTCTTTGTTGCATAACTTGCTCAATTGTTGCCCAAATTGCTTGCTTTCACATCTTTTCTCGCTTTCTCGCAAAATACAAATATAAGGGGTTAGTCTTGAAAATGAATAATAAGGGTACTTAGTTAGCATCAAAAACATGAAATATGCTATGTTTTGAACCAATAAAAGCTAACCTCAAGCACCCCTAACAAATTTCCCCAAACTTAGTATTTTGTTTATCCTCAAGCACAACAATGGCATAATCCCCTTATTCACAATTAATTGACATGTTGAGCATGTATTGAGATAATGAATGATAATCCGCCTCAGGGATTTTTAGCTTCATGCCACACAAAGAAAACTTCGAGATAGTGTTTTCAAAAATGATAAATTGACCATAGGCTGAACTTACTTAAACCACATTTCAAATGGAATTAGATAAGTATGAATGAAATGGAATCTCACTCACATAGTATGTGTAAGACTCATAAGTTTGCTCGGTATATCACTCTACTAATGTAAGCATTCTACAAACACTGTGAAATTGGTCTTTATAAGCTGCAGGGTAGATGAATAAGTGATTTAAGTCAGCTTACCCAAAACATACATTTTCTTTTTCTCCACTTGGTTTGTCTATCCTCTAGCATATCCCATTCTTTGCAGTTGGCTTTCTAAGCTTTCCCCTCAAAACTTGGCTTTTTTGTTTCCTTCACAATATCTCCCTTAAACTTACATGACTCCTCATTATTTTCACTATCCTCGTAGGTAAACCAAGACTTTATTCCTTCTTATTATAGCCTTCTAAGGCATGGAGTAGTATAAATGTTCAACCTTCTTAAGCTTTCTACCAACCCTTAATGAACTTTAGGTTAGTAACTCCTGCACTAACGGCCTTTGTGGTACTATGTAACACCCTTAAGAACTTACTCTACTAAGGTAGAAGGCACAAGGTCAAACAACTCCACCTTATTTTATTCTTTCCTTTTCTACTTTTTCTTCTTTTTTTGCCTCAACCTCTTTTTAATTCTATTCAAAGCACCACCCACTTCAACCAAATTCCCAATTGACACTAAATGTATTCACAAGATAAAACATTGAAGGCAAATATGTTGGGGTGGTACACAAGGCCATTTGATTGAAAGGCCCAACAAAAAGGGGTTATACAATTCTTGGCTTTTCTAAAAGAGATGTCTAATACTACTCAAAATTAAAGTGACTCCTGGTGGATCAATGCATGTAAGGGTTGGGCTAAAAATCTCAACTGTCCAAGGATGGCCTATATCATTTCTAATTGTTTGTATGCTCAGATTTCACTCCTCAAGTGATAATCGAACAGGTCTCAGAGAATTAAGAGATCAATTAGAATGATATTCAATTTTCTCTACACCTAGTAGTATTAACGTAAGGGTACAAGACTTGTGCTCAAGTTACTAAGAGAACATGTGTTATGGACAACTACATGGTCAACATATTATACTTTATGTTCAACTATCTCTGATTTTCTCCATGTGAAAGAAAGTTCAATTAATTTTTTCATCATAGGAACCTTTCTTCCTCAAATACAAACCAACAACACTAAAATACAAAACTTTGAAATCTTTTTGATTTTTTTAAACTTTTTTCAAATTTTAGATTTTTAATTGCTTCAAGAATTATGTGTCCCAAACATACCATGGCAATTAAATAACACTCACAACCAATGATTCATGATAATTTTCATTCATAGTCAAACCACAAGCATGCATATAAGACATACAATTCTGAAGCAACAACTAAAACATAAACACATAAACTACAATTATCTAATAAATACAAATACACTAAAGACAAAACAAACTAACAACAAAGTAATAAAAGATCCTAAAAGTACTACAAGAAACAAAGATAACAGAGAAAGAAATGGTGTACCTATCAAACATGCCCCCAAAATTAAAAATGAGTAGTGTCCCCAATGCCAACAACAAAATAGAGGAATGTGAAACCCCATTTCTCATCGTAGCATAGAAGCCGTCTCGTAATCTCATCAGACCCGACTCTATCAGACGTGGTGTGTAGCTACAAACATGCTGGAAATTGGAATGGTGGAAGTGGAGGGTAGGGCCGATTTGTGTGGAGCTCGGTCCATGCTGGGACTCAAATTGCATGTGATAATCGGGTTGTGAAGCTCCATTTGGCTCTAATTGCATCTCTCTTGCTCTCGCCTATAATATCAAGCTTGTGCTAGAATTTTCCTATTCTCATGGAAATTAATAACACCTACAACCAATGATTCATGATAATTTTCATTCATTATTAGTCAAACCACAAGATGTTAAAGATATACACTAATCAACAACTAAAACATAAACACACAAACTACAATTATCTAATCAAAGACAATACAATTAAAGACAAAACAAACTAACAAATAAAGTAATAAAAGATCTCATAAGTACTATAAGAAACAAAGATAACGGAGAAAGAATGAAAATTTGGGGCCCAAACATGCCCAAACAAAAAATGAGTAGTGTCCTCACGTTAAATAAACAAAATATGAAATGTAAAACCCCATTTCTCATCAGTAGGTAGAAGCTGTCTCAGAATCTCTCGCTCACCCCACTCTATCGACGCAGGTAGCTGCAGTCCATGCTGAAATTGAATGGTGGGAAGTGGAGGTGGTAGTGGGCCTGATTGTGTGGAGCTCGGTCCATGCTGACTCAATCGCATGTGATACCCGGGCCGCGGAAGCCTCCATCCGCTCAGTCGCATCTCTTGCCTTCGCCTATACAACATCGCTGATAGAATTTTCCTTTTCATCATGCAGAATGTTTAAACTCCTTTTATAATCATTGAATTCTTCTATCCACATCTCCCCCATAGCTACTAACCTCTTTGTTAATTTGTTCATCTCTCTCTAGGTAGTTAATGGTATTTCATCACTTTCCTCTTCTTCGCTTTGCTCCTTATCTCCTTGATTATCTACATGAGCTCAGTTTTCTTTACCAATTTGGTTCTCTTCACCCCGTACAGTTAACTCTAATGACTAGGTATCACCTGAAGGTCCCGCTGAATTCTTAGGGGTAGAAGTGGAAGCTTCTTGTCTTTTCTTTATAGGGAAGAAGATAGGGACCATAGACGGGCACTTCTCCTCATCCTCCGCAATCACAACCCCTGCATCTCTACATAACCATGTGATTAGTAAAGTGAGTAATTTCCGTGTATCTTCCTCAACAATAACTGTTGCATTATGTTTCCACATCGAAACTTGTAATTCCTTTAGTATTATGCAAAGCAAGAGAGTCGAGACATGCTTAAAAGGGAGAAGCCTTGAGTTCATGAAATAGAACCAAGCTTTAGCCTCTTCAGTAAGGGTTCCTCTAGCTATCTCGAAGAGCTCACCATCTTTCTTTGTTTTCCAATTATAATTGGCAATTGCCACTTTTTGCAAGATTTTGGTATAGTATGGGCTACGAAATAGTTTCCTATATTCATTAATATCATTATCCTAAAGCCCACTGCTGATAGTAACTACTGGCTCCCAACTCACCACAAAAATAATGAATCCAACCTGGTCTTAGAGATTTGCATGAAACTCTTTGACTATTAGGGTAATCCCTGTGCGGGTGTGCACAAATTCATTCCAGTTAAGGTTTCGAGTACATGGAAAACACGAGAAGTTAGGATCGATGCTTGTGAAAACATCTTTCAGGCACAATAGACCTAACCCGAAGGGGACAACAACTCTTCGAATTACTTGTTATGAATCCACAGTTTTAGGGGTGGTAGATCCTAGCTCATTTAAGGTAGTTTTTTCGTTGGTGGCCATGATTTCTCAAATTTCACTTTGTGACCTGCTAGCAATTTCTCTTATGAATCACTGATGACCTTAAACTCACAACTTATTCTCCCAAGCCTAAAAATAGGGTATGTCTCAAATTTCAACTAAAACACTAACCTATACTCAAACAACCAAATCTCCAAATTCAACTTAAACCGAACACCCAATCCCAACCCAAACAGTTTAAGTTAGGGGGCTTAATTTTGCCTTGCTTCTCAAATGATTCCCAAATGTGGTAAAGCCATTCTTCGGAAATGGATGGAGAAAAGGATGCACATCGAAAGGAGAGAGAATGAGAGGGCGGTGAAAAATTTATTTTTGAGGAATTAATGTTCAAAGTCGCCTCGTGGTCGTGATAGTCAATTGCTTGTGGTCACGACCACACCACAATTTGGAAAACATAGTGGCTTAAAATTTAAAGTTGTGGTCGCGACCACACTGAACAATGAAGAACATAGGTGGGCACTCATGGTCACGATCGTGGTCGCGACCATACCAAATATATGTTTAAACAAGGTCTTTGTGGTCACACCATTACTGAGAGCACGACTTCATAGGATTTCCAAAGTCTTCATGGTCACGACCATAAGGTCTTGTGATCGATTAAGGATTCTTCTAAAAGTGAACACTATGGTCGCGACCACACCGATGACTTGATCAAAATAGGGTTTCTTAATTTCTCATGGTCACGACCATACAGAGAGCGCCCATAAGGCTTCTTAAGAAACACTTGTTGTTGCAACCATGAGGTTTTGTGGTCGCAACCACAGGTAAGAAAGTTTATTTCATTGTTTTTGCCTTGATTTTTGAAAAATTTAAACCTAAAAACTCCTTTTAATTGTCCTCTAATTTGTCCTAATCCATTTCTTTCTCTCAAAATCATTAATTTTTTTATGAATCACTCTCTTGGTCATCGGTTTCCTTCATTTTGCTTCAAAAATCTTGACCCTCATGATCTTTCTTCATTCCTTCAAGTTCTCCAAAAATTCGCTTGACATATGAATCTAAAACACAAACACACTAAACAAACACACTTAAAACAAATCTAGGATCCTAAAACAAAACAAACTGAAAAAAAAAAAAATAAAAAAGTAAAATAACGTGAAAGGAAAGAAGGACTCTCACAGTTTGGGTCAGACTCATAAGAAGACCTTAAGTTTAATGTCGCTAGTCATTAAGCCGCATCTCGACGTGCAACTACTTCCACCGATGAATATCCATAACGATGCTCTTATTCACTCAATCGCATCAGACACCTTAGAATTTCTTCTCTAAGATAATGCTCCAATCTTTGACCGTTCACCTTGAATTCTACTCCAATGTCTGATGACAAACCAATTGCACCAAATGGAGTGACATAAATGATGGTATACGGTCCCGTCCATCAGGATTTCAGTTTTCCTGAAAATAATCCGAGTCTAGAGTTAAACAATAGGACTCGATCACCTTCCTTGAATGTCCTCTAAGCTATACACTGATTATGCCACTTCTTCATCTTATCCTCATATATCCTTGATTTTCATAAGATT
>JAEQBH010002032.1:0-229612 GCA_016808115.1 Tetrastigma voinierianum | reverse complement strand
TATGCAATGCATTATACCATCAAGATGTCAATTCCCTGTCACATATGTAATGCATGTCATATGGACAATTTATAATGTATCATGGACAATTATATCAAAGGCATATAATTTCCAAATAGTTCATCTCAATGTCAATATATTAGAATCCATATATCAACATTTACTCAATAACTATCACTAAGTAAGTCAATGAAAAGCAAGTAAAGATAACTTAGCCTCAAGACCACCTAGGCATAAGAGATGCCCAAGAAGCAATCCACACATACAGCCATTATAGGCCACACAATAAAAGATGCCACAACCGAGGCATAGAACAATCCTGTGATCCAACTGTGCCAAAATCTACAAACAAAGCATACTCGTGCCACATCCCGCCTTACCTACTCACTCTGGACAGTCTTGAACTCCTTATATACTTAACCAATTCAGGGTTCAAACAGCTCACAAGATTGCCATAACAGGCTATGGAATCAGCCACAAAGTAGTCCCCAACCTGATCTTAAACAACCCCGAATTGAACTACACCCATTGGCCAACACCCAGAAACCAAACCCACAAATCCAGATTTTAAACTGCACAATGACCGAAATCGGGTCCTAAACAGTCCCAAAAATAGTCCCCAACCCGTACCTTTGAACACTGGTCCAAAAAGGAAGGAAAGCAACCAAAGTAGAAAAATCCCTACCTTCGAGCAGCCCCCTCGCCGAGCAGCACGAACTTTAACTCGCCCGATGAACTCGATCAGAGGAATGTCTGAAAATCAAAGGAAGAAGTCGCTGGATCTTCCTTCCTCTCCCTCTTTCTCCTTTTTTTTTCCTCCACCGATCCCCTTTTTATAGGTTTGACATATCCACATGGCATGCATGCATCATGCCATGTGTCACTCCACTACTGGGGTTTCTTTCGCTTCAAAATCGTGAAAATTTGAATTCATCTCGGGAATTCAAACGAATTCATCTTGGTAACTAGATTTCGCGAGATAAATCAAGTGGTGAGGTCCGTTTCGTCATTTGAGATCTAGAAGATTTCTAGGCTTTCACCCTATACTATAGCGGCAAATTACTATTTTGCCTTTCTTTAGAAAAATTCGATTTTTTCTGAGTTTTACAACTCCATCCACTTGCATTGCCTCATATTGAGGTCCCACTGGGTAAAGATGTATTTCATACTTTTGTGGTCCAAAAACACCTCGAATTGCTCACCATCTAGGTAGTGGCACCAAATCTTCAAGGCAAAGACAATGGTCGCTAATTCCATATCATGTGTGGGGTAACTTCGCTCATGATTCTTTAACTGCCAAGAACCATAAGCCACAACCCTCCTGGATTGCATCAAAACACATCCCAGTCCGTCCTTTGAGGCATCATAATACACTGTGTACCTCTATCCCCTCGTTGAGACTATTAGAATAGGAGATGAAGTAAGCCTCCTTTTCAATTCCTGGAATGCCCTCTCACACAAGTCATTCCACTTAAACTTAACCTCCTTCTGGGTCAATTTCGTCATAGGCACAACTAATTGGGAGAAGTCCTCAATGAACCTCCTGTAATACCCTGCCAATCCCAAGAAATTGCGTATCTCGAAGATTGACTTAGGTATCTCCCAACTCATAACTTCCTCAACCTTCTCCGGGTACACTTAGATTCCCCGAAGTCAATACCACATGACCTAAGAATCATACCTCAGTAAGCCAAAATTCACATTTTCTAAATTTGGCATACAACCTATGGTTTCTCAAAGTATGGAAAATAATCCTCAAATGATCCTCATGCTCCTCCTTTGACTTGAAGTAGATCAAAATTTCGTCAACAAAGACCACACCAAACTGATCTAGATTGGGCTAAAGACCCTATGCATGAGATCCATGAATGCCACTGGAGCATTCATCAACTCGAATGGAATTACTGTGAATTCGAAATGCCCTTATCACATTCTAAACGTCATCTTAGGGATGTCTACCTCCCTAACCCTCAACTGATGATAACCGATGCGAAGATCTATCTTAGAGTAAACCCGCGCCCCTCTCAGTTGATCAAACAAATCATCAATCCTCAATAAAGGATATTGATTATTGATCGTAACCCTGTTCAACTATCGGTAGTCAATGCACAGCCGAATGGTCTTGTCCTTCTTTTTGGAAAGTAGTATTGAAGCGCCCCAAGGAGAAGTGCTCGGTCTAATAAAACCCCTGTCCAACAATTCTTGCAATTGGCCCTTGAGTTCCTGCAACTCAGCAGACGCCATTCTATGCAACATCAAAGAAATAGGTGATGTATTAGGGTGTAACTCGATATAGAAGTCTACATCCCTGTGAGGAGGTAATCTCGGTAATTTTTCCAGAAAAACATCCTTATACTCGCAAACTACCCGAGGTAGACCTAACTCCTATCTCGCCTCATCCTCCAGGGTAAGGTTTGCCAGCCAACCCTGCAACTGTCCATGCCACCTAGAATCATACACGGCTTAGGCATAGCATCGTGCTTATCTTCCTGAAACATAACACAAACATCATCTAGTGTGTAGGTAGGAAGCCTCCTATGATCACAATCAATGAAGACTCAGTGTGTCGTTAGCTAATCCATCCCAATGATAACATTAAACTTCGACATGTCCATGACCCGAAGGTCTACAGTGAGCAGAATCCCCCTAAGATCTCTAACTCACAATCTCGACATATCATATCATATCCTAGGGGAGAATTCACATGCAACCGCTTTTCCAAGGTTTCAACCTCTAAGCCCAAATCTTTCACACAAGATGTAGCAACAAAGGAATGAGATGCACCAGAATCAAATAACACTTTTGCCCATAAGCGAAATAGTAGAAACATATCCTGAATAATCGATTGATCTGTAAGCTAAGCATGAGGTGTGATGGCGTAGATACGCCCTCCGTCCCTGTCCCGACTTCAGAGCCCCGGCCCCACCGACTTACCCGCCCGGCCTATCCGCCTGACTATGAAGTAGTAGGGCCTTGTGCAATGCCCTACAACTGATATTATCTCTCCTGGTCCATGATGGGGTAAGGAGGAATAAACTGTGTCTATGTACGTCCCACTGATGACTGGGACTGAGGTGTCCCATAACTCTGGGATTCCTACCTCTGAGGACAATCCCGCCTCAAGTGTCCAAGCTGATGGCAATGGAAACATGTCCCCTGCCCTGTCTGGCCATGAGCCCCGAAGTGTTTCCCACTTTGGGATGATCGACCTTGGCCTTGGCCCTGATAGCCACGACCCTGCCCCTGAAACCGCTGCGGAGTAGGAGTCCTCTGCTTCTTCCTTGGGCTAGAAGAAGAAGGTTGGCTCTCCTTCCTCTTATCCTTAACACCCATTTCTTGGATGTTTTGTGTGTCATCCACTTCCCTCCTTAATGGCCATAGTTGTCTTGACCTAAAAGTTCATATTCTGCAAGAGAAGTCCCATAATTTTACCCCGGATGGATAAGGCTTCACCATCATCAAACTTTCACCACCATGTTCGTGGATACATAGTCATCAGTGAAACGGGCTAATTCATTAAACTTAGCCACGTATTCAAGCACTATCATAGTTCCTTGTCTCAATTCTAGGAACTCCCGAGCTTTTGCATGTCGAGCAGATGCTGGGAAAAAATTACTCATGAAAAGCTCTCGGAACTCTTCCTATGTCATTACCTCTAAGTCCCTCAAGGCTTTGACCTAATCCCACCATATTTGGGATTCACCCTCTAACTAAAACACGGCTACCTTTATCTTGGTGGCTTCAGTGATCTCCATAGCCTCCAATATCTTTTCCACTACGGGAACCAATGACTGGGCCATCATCAATCCCTAAGGTCGGAAGATGATGCCTTGAACCTTCGAGGCTACGAACCCGCTCGTCCGCCGTCAGGGTAATGGTAGCAACCGTCGCACTAAATTTCGTGTAATAAGAGCACAAGAGACCAATAGCCTTCATGAAGGCTTGTTGGTCAAAAGTTGGTGGTAGTGGGTTGTTGCTTCGCCCACCGCTTCTGCGTCCCCTTCCTCGACTTTCCATCTACATGTGTCAAATAGAAAATTAAGATTCCTTTCTAGTCTAACCATAAGGCACGCCCAACCACCTAGTAGGACATCATGACTAACTATTCCGTTCATTCCTTTTCCAAACCCCTAAGGTTATGTTCTCACTGTAGTGTTTAACTATATCTTACCATGTAGATATTTCATATCACACAGCACAATCATGTACCTTATCAAAGCTAAACACATGAAATGCACAATGAATGCAATGGTATACCTAGGTATTCGTATACCTATGCTCTGATACCAAGCTGTGACGCTCCAAAATTCGGGGGTTTGTTGACCAACCGTCAACACGTGGAAATACCCGTGGATATTGTGTGTCTCGATACCACACTGTCCAATCCCATCTATCGGGACCTGTTTATTTACATTCAATGAACATTTTATGTTATTGTCAAAACATATTACTATGAGTTTAATTACAACCTCATACAAAATTATATTACAAAACTTGTTTGTCCAATACTTTTACAAAAAGGTTATAAAACCACAATCCGACTTTCTTCACAATTGCAACTCCCAGAGAGCTATCCACCTGTCCCGCTTCCGCACCTAAATGTTGTCCCATGTGGTGAGCCATGCCCAGTAGCGAAACTTCCTACAAAGGCTACTCCCCACCTAAGTGCACATGCAATGCTAGCACTCGCATTCACATCAACCATTCCATACAGAATATGCAATTCTATCATGGAATTATATATGCCATGCCATGAAATGAGATGAGACTCAATCATGTACCATGCTCCGAGTCATTACCGACTCCTATCACACACCACAATGCCCATGCGTGATAAAACCATCATTGATGAATCACATCCAATTATCATTTTCAAACAAAATTTGATTTGTTTCTATAACCTAAACCTTTAAGTATTCTAATGACTACTTTCTTTTACTAATCACGTGTCTTTTGTGGGTAGCGAATTTTTGAGGTCTCATTGTAGGCTTTGCATGCCTTCCTACACTTTCACAGGCTTTCAGCGTTGGACACATATGTATAACCACAAATACCATGTCTTTCACCTGAGGGGGTATCTATCCCTATTACAAGACACATATTTTCATCTTTCTACAATAGTGTGACTCTAATGAACTTCAATCAACAGCATTAGCCCACTCATCAAATCCCCAAGTATGGTGTTTGATCGTAATCATGCACTTGCACCCATGAAATGCGATGTCTCAGTGCATATGCAATGCATTATGTCATTTTTTATCAATTCCATGTCTCATATACGACGCTATCCGACAATCTAACATACAATTTATCATGTTTCCTCATGATCATTTCCAAACATTTTATCCAATTGCCAACATATTAAAACATATATATCAACAAGAACAATCAAGCATGTTATCACAAAATCAAGCAATAACACTTTAAAACAATCCATAATTTTAGACCTCACAAGTCGGCCATAACAGACCACTAAAACAGGGCGCAATTAGTCCCAAAATAGCCATGAACCAGTGTTGGTCCAGGCCACCAACCAGTTGTTAACAAACCACCAAAACAGTACATGAAATCATTACGAAATTTGCACCAAAATCAATCCAAAAATTTATAACACAACATATAAACAACTCAACTATGGCAGTCTCGGGAAATGGACCATAACTTAGGTTATAGAGGTCCGATTTGGGTGATTCAAAAGCCTACATCAAGTTCATTGATGCAACTACAATTTACATGAATGACCTAAGTCCGAAGTCCCTCGGTTTCCCACCTAAAAATCAGTTTTAAAATCCAGTAAATGTGTAAGATCAAAATAGGGCAGCATTCCCATATTTCAAAATTTGGCCAAACAACCCTGCAAGGCAAAGACAACCCCACAAATTCTTTATGGTGGAAATAAAACCAAAGTAGGAAGAATCCCTACTCTTGAGTGTAGCCCCTGTCGAATATAATACGAACTTTACTTCTTGGTCCGACGAGTTCCGACCGTCGGATTGCAGATTTCCTTTTCTCCCTATTTCTCTCCCTTTCTTCTCCTTCTCTCGCTCTTTCTTCCTTTCTCTCCCTTTTCTTTTTCCTTCTTCTTTCCTTTCTACTCCTCCCTTCCTCTATGAATTGGTCTCTTCCCATTTTATAGACATGTCCATTGGCATGCATGTGGACACATGGCTTGCCATGTGTCACTCACATGGCTTGCCATGCGTCAAATGACACCCATTGCCTCAAAAAACGTGAAATTCTAACTGTCTCAAAATTCAATGAAATTCGCTTGAGTAACTAGATTTCACGACTCCAATTCAACTAAGTGAGGTCCGTTTCATCATTCGAGATCTAGAAAATTTCATGTGCTTTCAACCCGATTGTAGTGGCAAGTTCATAGTGTTTGCCCCATTTTTTTTGGAAAAGTTCAAATTTACCCGGCTTTACGTACTCTCCTTTCTAACGTCTTCTTTCACCTAATTTTCTTATAGTGAAACATAAAATGATATTCCCCATTCCCCTAACAACATCTAGACTCCCACAAGCCCAAATTCTCCCCAAAAACTCATGTATACATAAGCATAGTACTCAATGCCCATGAAAATTGCTCTTCCTTTGAATCTTGAACTTTAGCCTCGGTCTCATCTGGAGGGACACCTTGAAACGTATTCTGGTCCCTAATTTATTTTGGTGCTTCAACATCAGTTGAATATTCCCGATTTTATCTCTAATCCGTGTTTATAAAAGGTTGTTTTACCTTCGTAAGTTTCAAATTAGCCCCAATATCCAAGCTTATGATCCCAATTTTATTCCATAAATATCATAATGGAATATTTGCCTCCTATAAGAATCTCATCTAATATGATCAAATATCTGTAGATTTTAATCTATATTTTGCTTTTAAATCTTCCATGTATATTGCTAGATGTATCTTCTCTGAATTTGGTCAATATTATCGTCAAAATTCATTTTGACCAAATATGGTATGTCCCACATGCAGTTTTGGTTCACCTGATGCACCATCCTTTTTGACATTTAGTTTTTTCAAGCTGAAATACATGATGAATTTTTTTGTCTAAGACTACATAAGCCATATCTCCAACATGAATAAATTCAAAATGACTGTCTGCATAATTAATCCATTCTTGTAATGTAATTGCAAGTCATAGCCTAAAGTAATTAGTCAGTGAACAGTGTGTGGCAAATGACGGAAATGTTTGCATAAATTTCAGGGAGATTATGTAGTAATTAATTAGGACTTCTTGGACCCATATGTCTCTGCTGTCCCTGTTTGTCTGATTCCTTCATTATTCATCAATAAGCCTTCCGAACAGAGAAAAAAAAAACAAAGAAAACAATCGAATCTTCATGTAAAGTTATCTCATTATCAATTGCTCTTCTTAATCACTTTTTAGGTTTGTTTTCTTATGGGGCTGCTGAATGGTAAGTCAAGGAAATTTTGTCGATCTCCCTTATCATGTTTCTTTCTATAATTTCTCCTTTGTATCGCTTTTACAATTAAGTTTTCTGACATAATTTCCGACAAATTTGTAAACAAATTTGATTAGTCTCAGACGGGTTAATCAGGCTAGAGGTAATAGCTGACAGGATTTTGCTTTGGGTTAAAGAAACTTAAAAGGTCACTTCATATAGCTATGTTTTTCAGATCCTGGAAAATCACAAGAAAAAAATATTCACTACAAGGAAGTGAGCTTTTAGTTGGGGCCTCTGACCCCCAACCAAAATGAAGGTCAAGTGCAATTATATCATATAGTTGAAAATAAAATGGGTCATAACCAGGTGTGACTATAGAGGTTATGACTAAAAAATTATAGTTGCAATTGTAGTTTTAGCCGCAACTAAAGAAGGCACAAAGTAAATGAGGGACTATGGTTGAGGTCATTCATGGCCACAACCAAGGATGGAAATATCGGTTTCGACGGATATATCGGTACTTGGATTTTATGGATATATCGGAAATATATTGGTGGATATTTTTACATAAGTATCGATATATCATAAATTAACAAAAATACTTTGAAATTCATGGAAATACTTTATAAAAATGTAAAAATGACACTAATAATCAAATATACACATTGATATTACATTGCAATGAGCTTTTAAAACCAAAATGAAGATTAATGTGACTCCATTGCAACATTTGATGAAGGGATCTCATCTTGGTGAAGACAATACTCATACCAGGACATGGTGTTTCGATAATATGGATTATAGGATCGAACATGGCATGCATAAATGTCTTGACTTGTACCCACAACATCTCCATAGATAGGAAATTCAGGGTTCACACACATGTTCGTTTGAAATCCTTATTGCATTAGATATGGAATGTGAAATGGCATTTGTTTAGGATGAGGATAATTTATCATTCCATATTCTTCATCAATGGAAGCCGAAGGATTTGAAGAAGGCTGACCATAACTCATTGTGTTAGGAGGAAAAATGTTGTCGTCATTGGATGGATCACTAAATTGAGTGTCAATGCTCATGGACTCAAAACTAGCCTACAATGAATCCTCATTGTGGTGTGTCATCCTTCGTTGTCAACCTCTATATGGCTTTCCAATGGCTCCAATATGTGGACCAACTCTCCTAAACCGGTCTTCATCTTATGCAGCATGTGTGAAATCATCTTCACCGGTGAATGGACTCAATGGATATTTACTTATTTGTCGATCTGCAATATCCCCACCATCATTTCCAGTATCACATCATTGGTCCCCTCTCCTCTTGAGCCATCATAACCTGTAGTCGAAGTACCGAAAAAACTCGGTCTATTACTATGTTCAGCACTTGAATCAAAAGAGGGTCAAGAAGTAACAACGGGCTGAAATGAGTCTCTCGTGTCTTGATTAAAACTTTCACTATGAACTTCTTCAGATAAAACATGGTCAACATCAACACCGACTTCTTGAACATGTGCAGCAATTCGTGGATCGGGATTTCCATCTCATCATCCAAATGGAGAGGTCTAACCCATTGGAATAATTAATTATCCTCTTCTTCACCAAACTCGGCTGAAATGTCGAGTAAATCAAGGTAATTCTTTTCAGCAACTTTATCGGTCTCTACTTGCATGTCACGTATCTTTAGTTTCATGTTATAGTAACAAAAAACTAATTGTTAGAGCTTAGGGTAAGCAAGTCGATTTCTTTGTTTTGTATGTATTAGAGAAAATGTGCTGCAATTTCTCTCACACAATGGAGAAGATATAGTTTGAGAAAGAACATTAATGGCCAAATTTCATCGTGGGAGCGTGTTTCCATACATAAACCACTCACTCAACTGCAATAAAATAACTAACATTCAAAATCTAATACTAACATGATAAATGTAATTTTACTTTTTAAAGGCGTTTAATGAGAAACAACACTAACCATGAACCTTTAAATCTCTGAGGCTCTGCCGCTTCTATAATTGAATCCTTTCGTATCTTGAAACATTAGGTTGTGAATTGAAAATGTACTTGTCAAATCAATATGTAACTAAATAATTTGAATCAATTAATTAGAATTGTAACTTATTGATGTACCTCATTTCCAAAATTACCAAGGCTCAGAGTAGTAGAAGATAATCTGCAAATACTATGAACAGCTTGAGTAACCTGGGGTCACTACTAACTCCAGGTCTATATTGAAATCTTGGATTCAAATAATATGCTACAAAAGTGATTTAGAATTAGTATGTGATAAAAGGAAGATAATATACATTAAATGTGATTATGATATCGCTTAGTTACCTGCTGCATGAAAAAGATGTTTGACGGTTCTATCCCAACGATCTACGATGATTGTTTTGACCCAATCTTTGGCATTGAGTTTATGTAAATTTTTCTTCATTACCGGAATCAACTCATACACAAATGGCATTATTGAAACGACTTCAGAATCAACAATGCGAAAAATTGTATATAGTGCCTCATAGATTGGCACTAGCTTAGGGACTTTCTCCTAATATCTATGATCAAACATGAGTACTTCAACCTCATATCCAATGGTTGATCAACTTTATAGGGCGATGTAATTTATTGCAAATCTTGTTGTCCTCGGATGCACAATATCTCCACCACAGACCTTTCTCATTTTCACAAGAAACCAACCATGATTGTAGATGAAGTTGATGATTTTTCGTGCATTGGTAATTAATTCCAAAACAATAGCTCTTTTACCAATGTCTTCAAACATCAAGTAAATGTAGTGTGCTGCGCATGGAGTCCAATATAAATTGTACTTCTTCATTAGAAACTTCCCCTCCTTGACAAATGCTGATCCATTGTCTGTAACAATTTGTACAACATTTGCTTCACCAACTTCCTTGATTACGTCATTCAATAAAACATAAATGTATTTGTTGTCTTTTATCTTGTCAAATGCATCAACGGACTTGAGCAATTTTGTGCTTCCTTTCAAATATACCATGAAATTACTAATGCTCAATTTCATGGGGCTGGTCCATCCATCACACATAATTGTGCACTCATATGTCTTCTATTTCTCCCTTTGGATGTTCACATAATCTTCCATGTCTTTATACTCCATATCCAAGAATTTGTTTTTGATTTCATATGGAGATGGTGGCTCTATTCCCATGCCTACAAGTAGAATTAATGGAATTAATTATGTGGTTTTCAATTATAATATAAGATAATAATTTTATTAGAAACCGAAAATTGATTGTCACATACCAGCTTGTTGTGCACCAATAATCATGTTTTGAAGTTGTGAGAGTATGCTTTGTGAGGTATAACACTCTCATATATGAAGAATTTACTGATTAGTCGGCCAATCGTTTATTTGATTTCACCACCTTTGAAACTATTTTTAATGTTCTTTTGTCTTGCTGCCGAAGATTTGTATAATGATGGAGCAAAAGGTGGTGATGGATCCGATTGTCTCACACTTTGTGATCTTTGCATGCGCCTTGTTGGATCAGTCGGTTGCGATTGTGAAGGCTCACCTGTTGCAATATCTCAATTAGAAATCAGTGAATTCGATTATTTTATAAAAACTAATTTACGTTAATGATTTACTCATTTTTCTTTTGTCTTTCGTAAACCCTTCTTCTTGTTGTTGGTTCCATTCACTATCTTTTGATGCACGACATGCTGCTCGAAATTTAGCTCTTTCATCAGGGGTCATGTCATCTTGATATATGGCTTATCCTCCCTCCCCTTCCTTCTTCCTCCTCATCCTCATCATCATCACGATGTCTATCGCCCCCTTATCAGGCCTTTGTAATTCAAAGGCAAATTTCTTCATATCCGAAGCTTTTTTCGCTTTTGCTTTATTTTTCTGGTCTAAAAGTTGTCTCATTTCTTGTTTCACTTTCGGAGGCATGATTGGACGCTTTTTTGTATTAGAGTGGGGATCCGAATGTGATAGGTGAAATTTAAAGCGAGTGATCTCACCACTCTTTATCACTAAACTATAGTAATTGCATACTGTACCATTTCTATTCCCTTCCACATGTGTGCAATATTTCCATGCTGAATCTCGGCCTCCAATATTACTTCCACTATCCATCCTATTAAATTGAACTTATTTAAACTATATTATTATACAATTCAAAATGAATTTATTTTCATATAAAACTACATGTTTATAATGTGCATACACAATATTAACTAATATATAACTTAATTTAAAATAATAACTAACATGGAAGGTTAATTAATTTATTAAGTATTACTAAATTAAAACTAATCTAAAATATTATGAAAGTTTTTGTATAAAACTATAAATTTATAATATGTATACACATTATTAACTAATATATAACTTCATTTCAAATATTAACTAACATGAAAAGTTAATTAATTCAATATATTATTACTAAATTAACTAATTGGTTTTGTATATGAAAGTATCATAAACTATCAAATTAAACTAATATATAGTTATTTTAAAGAAGACATCACTATTATTAAATATATAATCTAATATAAAACTACATTATTAAATTTATAATACTATATAAAACTAATATATTTCTATTTTATTAAATTTATAATCTAATATGAAATTATAAAATAAAACTAATATATAATTATTTTAAAGAAGACATTACTAATAACTATTATAATTATATAAACTATATTATTTAATAATATACTATATATGACATTACCTTAAACTAATATAAAACTATATTATTAAATTTATAATCGAATATCAAACTATATTTTAAATAAGACATTACTATTAACTATTAAGTACACAAAACATAAATACAATATTGACAATTTAAAAGTAAATTAACATAAATACATACCTTAATTAACCTTGTTGAAACTTGAAACTTGAAACTTGAAACCTTCAACACCAAAATTCCCGCCTTTTTTTTTTTAGATCTATCACAAAGAAAAAAAGAATTGGAGTGAAATGAAGATTGGATATGAGTAGAGAGAATTTGTGATAAAATGAAATGATTTTAGAGGTATATAGAGATTTTTTTAGGGTCAAACAAGCCATTGGATGGTAAAAATATTTTAGTAATTTAATTTTGACGTTGAATTTAATTTTTGTGAAAATCTGACCGTTAGATTTTTTTAAACCATTGGGATCAATCCATAACCGTTGGATCAAGTCAATATTTCAAATCTGGCCGTTGGATAAAAATCTTACTCCTGGAGGTACCAAAATTCGTGAAATTGGTCATGATCGCTGCATTCAAATCTAGCCCTTTGATTAGTCAAACTAGTCATTGGAAAGGCTTGAAACATGCATGTGAAATTTGGACCGTTAGATCATTTGTAGGAAGATCTCATCCGTCAGATCAGTCAACAATTCAACGTTGAGACCACTGATATATCGCCGAATATCGGCAATATTTTGCATCAAAAAAGCACACACGCTAATGTGTGTGTCACAACCGAAACTTCACCAATATATCGGTCCGATACCGATATATCGACAATAATATACCGATTTTCGATTTTTCTCAAATGCATTATCGATTGATGATATCATATCGCTTCTTTATCGGCTATCCGGTATATCGGCCGATATTGATATATCGAAGTATTTTAAACCTCGCCACAAATTAAAGGGAGAGATGACTCATGGATAGTATTTCGGCCCCAACTATGGATGAGGTCATATTTGGGCCGTAATTATTGTTAGCAATTATGTGCTCTTGGGTCCCACTTAGTATTCTCAAATATATGTATAAATTATAAATTTATAATAAATATAATTTATTATATGAACGGTTATTTATAATAAATATAATTTATTATATGAACGGTTATTTATACAAATATAATTTATTATATTGAATGGCTATTCTCGATGTAATGGGTTTTAAGGTTTTCTTGAGTTTTTTTTCATACATTTTTTGAGAATATTAACAAGAGAAAAGGTTAATTTCTATTCTTTATTTTTTTTCTAAGTGTTTAAGATCTCGCCCCACGCCCGATTCATTGTGCCCATACACATCCATACCACTCCCGAGGATAGATCCGAAGATCTGACCAAGTGCATTGGGCCGATCCAGATTGACGGTGAACGTTGGTTGCTGTCGCTGTCAGATCCGACGGTGTAGATTGGTCAGGGGTTGGTGGTCGATCTAGAAGTCTAGTTGGATTTGGATTCGCAAATCTACATAGGTAATTTTATTTAATATTGAATTTTAGATACGCGCATGTTTAATCATATTGCTAGATCCATGCTTCCGCCGTGGTGTTTTTCCTTCAATTGTATCGTGAGCATGCTATGATTAGATATGTGTATCTAGGTATTCAATAATGCATGTAATTTTGATGTTGATTTTAGTATATGGCACCTAGGTTCTATTTTGTTGTTAGATCTACGATTAGATCTCGTTAATTTTATGATTTTTGTTCATGAATGGATGTATTATTTTAATGGTTTTGCCCTAGATCCATGGTAGATTTTTGATTGTATTAATTTTTTTTGGGTTTGTAACAGGGAGGCTGGTCATAAGATCAGGTTTCCTTCCTGGTTTTATTTATTATTTACGTTTTTTTAAAAAATAATAGTTGTAATTTTAAATTTCAAACTCAGAATCAGACACCCTTCATTATTTGGAAAGCCGGAGAAGATCTCGACACCATCTCAGAACGTGACCACCGTGGAAACGCAGGAGGAGGAGGAGACGCTGGCTGGACGGATCGGGCGTGCCCGAGAACGCCGCTGACGCGCCTACACGCGCCGTGGAAGTTTCGCGTGGTCCTCACTCGCTGATACTCAAGGTAGGGCCGTGCGAGTCGCTTTGGCGCCTACTCCATACCGGCCCGTCGTGCAAAGGTGGTCTCTTCCCCGGGCCGGTTTTTGATTTGGTGGACGGCGGGACCTACTACCCTTCAAATTAGAACATGTTAGGGTTTTAGTTTTAATTTATTTTTAGTCAGGGCCTTTATGCCTTGTAAACCAAATAATTGGGCCTAAGAACCTTAGGATATTTTGTAATAGGCCCAATTTTAATTTTTTAGGAAACCATGGATTAGGGTTATTTAATTAATGCTTTGTGAATGGTTTAAATTATATGCTTATAACATGTTTTATGTGATAACATGCCATATAGAATAGTGGTGCCATATAAATTCCAGATCAATGATATCATACGTGCATAATAATTATTATGATTCTATTATCTAGTTTAATAATTATTATGGAAAATTATTTTATTTTTTTTGAAATAATTTTAGAAAATCCCTATTATTTAAAATATTGGAATGGTGAAGGTTTTTAATTAATTTTAATTAATTTTAAACCTAAGGGTTCATCAGGCCCACACAAATGATCATGTGATGCCCCAAACTGGACAACATGGTCAGATTTTATCGATTAGACTCAATTAAGTTTCAAATTTTAATAAGATTGATCGCCCAATCGCTTCGGCAATCTTGGATATTAAAAGATACTCTTGAAATTAAAACAAATGGTTAAAACATTCAAACTTAATTTAATATTACCTCCCAACGAGGCTATGATATTTTTATTAAGTGCCCAAAGTTTTGAAACAATTAGAGTGAAATGATTGGTGTATTATCTAGGAAAGTTCTGCCTAAGAAGGTGGGATTTAAGTAGTCCGCTTGTGACTTCATCTTTCCCGGGAACCAACTTAGTAGGATACTAATCATTTCATGATCAAATTTAGTTTGTTACAAATATCTTGCCCAAACGTAAAAGTGTTTATAATGGAAACCAATAATTGTTTACACAAATAAAATAGTTTTTGGGATTAACTAAATTTTAAGATTATGCTTATTGTAAGATATTACGTTTTTAATACTAGTGTGTATTTTTCTTTAAAATGGCATCATTTAACCCACTTGCAATGATTTTGAGTCAAAAGCCTATGGATGGAAATAATTATAAAGTGAATGGAAAACCAACCCGTACATTGTTCTCGATTTTGAACCGGGTTTGTCCTAATCCACACCAAAGCCCAATGAGCCCGCGAGCAAATGCATCTGACCAAGCCGAAAAGACTATGAGAATCGACAAGGCAAATATATCGGGCCACGCTATATTCTTGCCGTTGTTGCTAGTCATTTGAAAGGACAGATATCTCATCTCGAGAGCGGAGCGTAAAATGATCCGTACTCGAGCAAGATAAGCCTGCGACAATCAAACAAGTTCTTTAAGGCAGGCTGCAGTTAGGGCTATAATGAACACTAGAATGACTGGGGGAAGTGTGAGGGATCATTGTCTGAAAATGATGTCACATCCTTTAACTGTCGGGCGGTCAGATGAAGATGAGCAAAGTGTCCCAAATTGATTTCATCAACTTACCCATCTGCTTTACCTCGCCTTTAAAGTTAATTATAATATGAACAAGATGGATCTAACTCCTACAAGAGTTGATGCATGAACTTGTGCGCCGAAAGGGCTTCTTGAAAGTCAGCGGTGTTCATATGACCGAGGGTTCTACTTTCAAGCCCAAAGGGAAACCTAAGGGTGGAAAGAATAAGAACAAGCGTATGGGTCGTACCAGCTACCAAACCACCGCTTATGAAGAAGCCGAAGGCAAGTGCTTCAAGTGCGGATGTAAGGGTCACCGGGAAGCGCACTGCCCTCGATTGCCAAAAGCAAGGTATGGTAATTTAAATGTGGTTGAATTTTTCTGTTTAGTGGAGAATTATAATGATAAATGGATCGTTGATTCGTATGCCACTAACCATGTCTGCTACCTTGCAAAGGGGTTCGTATTAAAACTAGCTTATCGACAGAATGTAGGTTTTTGAGGCTTGGAAATGGAGAACATGTCTCCAAGTAAAGCATTAGACAAGTAGAATTATTTTCAATAATGATAGGACTTATGTTTAGTAGACCGTTTATATACTGGGATTTTAAAAGGAATTTAATTTCTGTTAGTTGTTTATTTGAACAAGGTTTAACAGTGGAATTTAATTCCTTTATTACAATAAGAAGTTCAACTTCAGTTATTTGTACCGGTGATTTGATAGATGGTCTTTATTATTTAAGTCCTATGTCCTATGATGTTTTAATTACTGAAATTGTTGATAAGCATGATCACCTAGCCAAGAAAAGGAAAGTTTCAATGAAACGTACCTTTGGCATTGGCGATTAGGTCATATTAATCCTAATAGGATTCATGGTTTGCAAAAAGTGGATCTTAACTTCCTAGACTTTGAACCTATACCAAAGATGTGAATCTTGTTTGAAGGTAAAATGACCAAAAGACCCTTAAAGCCAAAGGATATCGCAACTAAAACTCGGAATCATGTGCATACCGATGTGTGCTGACCAATAAATGTCCAAGCTGCAGGGAGGGTATGAGTATTTTGTCACCTTTTGGCGATGACTACTCAAGATATGGATATATTTACCTAATGCGCCCAAAAGTCTCAAACTTTCACTAAATTTCGAGAGTATAAGGCTGAGGTAAGGGTAAAGCAATTAGACTCCATCAAAGAGCCTTGGCCCGACCGGTGGTGAATACCTATCCGAGAGTTTAAGTCTTACTTGACTCAAGAGGGGATAGTTTCACAACTATCGCACTGAACACCTCAAAGAAATGGAGTTGCAGAAAGAAGAAATAGAACTCTTCAGGATATGGTGAGGTCAATGCTTAGTTATTCATCTCTACCTATATCAAGCTGTGGATATGCCATAGAACTCGCAATGTATCTTCCGAATTTAGTCTCTTCTAAAACGGTTCTAAGACACCCAATGCACTGTGGAAAGGGCTAAAGCCTGGGTTTAAGCCATATCCGAATATGGGGTGCTCCCTGCACATGTTCCTAAGAAAGGATCCAAATGTTGAATCGCGTACGTGGCTCAGATGTTTGTCAGTTACCCTAAAGGAACGAGTGGACTATTTTATAGTCCTTCGGATAAAAAGGTTATTGTGAGTACTCACGCAACTTTTTTGGAGGAAGACTATATAAGCAATTTCAAACCTTAAGAGTAAACAATTCTTGAGGAGCTTGACTCGCCAAGAATACAACCTAACCACCGTTGTCTGCTCTAATACCACCGATTCCTATGCATGTTCAAAGAGGGGAAAATGTATCCGGGTTGGTGAACAAGCACAAAACCGAACAAGATCCAATACATGTGGAACTGTGTGAACTTAAGAGCCGCATAAGAGGAACTAGTACCTTTACAAGTTCGTAACAATGAACCACAAACTGAGCTTCAATTTAGTGATAGGAGTAAGGCTTTAAGCCCGCGATATGTTCTTACAGCGTAGTCTTACCAAGTTATTGCTATTGACAGTGAAGATGATCCCATCAATTACAAAGAAGCACTGGAAGATGTGGATGTACAGGAGTGGCAAAAAGCCATGGACCGTGAAATGGAATCTATGTATTCCAATTCACTGGTCTCTTGTAGAGGCACCCAAAGGGGTAAAACCAATAGGGTGTAAGTGGATTTACAAGAGAAAAAGAGGATCAGATGGGAAGGTGGAAACCTTCTCAAAGCTAGATTGGTGGCAAAAGGCTATACCCAAAAAGAGGGATAAATTATGAAGAAACCTTTTCGCGCAGTCATGCTTAAATCTATCCCATTTCTTTAGTCAGGTAGAGTCGCTAGTCTCGACATTTAGATTTGGCAAGATGGATGTCAAACACTTTTAAATGGCAATTTAAATGAGGACATCTACATGCAGCAACCAGAAGGGTTCAAAGCTAAAGGCAAAGAACACATGGTATGCAAGTTGCAAAGGTCCATTTATGGACTTAAGCAAGCATCCAGATCATGGAACATCAGGTTTGATCAGGCCATTACTTCTTTCGTTTTGAGAAAGCCCCGATGAACCCTGTGTTTACAAAAGAATCCAAGTACAGAAGGTAGTTTTTCTAGTCCTTTACGTAGATGACATATTGTTAATCGGAAACGACAAACAAGTGTTGTCGTAAAAGATTGGTTGCATAAACAGTTTGATATGAAAGACTTGGGAGATGCCAACTATATTCTTGGAATCAAACTTATACGACCTAAGAATAAGTTGTTGGCACTATCCCTCAAGCCTCTTATATTGATAAAATTTTGTCGTGTTTAACATGGAAAATTCCAAAAAGGGGATCCTACCTTAGACATGGAATCTACCTTTCTAAGGAGCAACTCACCAAAAAACTCCTCGAGCGAAAGAACGTATGAGTAGGATACCTATGCCTCTGGCCGTAGGTAGTCTCAGCGTATGCCATGTTATGTACCAGGCCGAGACCAAGTATGCAAGGAGTTGTGTTTCCAGACAATTCGATCCCTAAGTGAAGAACACTGATTGCAAGAAAGCATATACTTAAGTATCTAAGGAATAAGAGATTATATGCTAAGATATTCCAGCCGAGCTTAGAAACCATTGCTCTGGCTGTGACTTTCAGACTCTAAGTGATAGTTATTGACTCAAGGAAATCTACCGTTATGTGTTTACACTATATGTGGTGAGCCGTCTGCTGGAGGAGTATTAAACAGACGTGTGTAGCATTCCACCACGTGTCGAACATGTTGTCGCTTTCCGAGAGGCAAATAAGGAAGCCGTATCAAGAAGTTCATTATGGATCTTCAGTGATACCCAAAGTGTGTCGGCCCATTACCTCATCGTGACAATGGGGCCGTAGTACACCAAAGAACCAAGGTATCACAAGAAACAAAAACACATTGAGAGGAAGTACCACTTGATCCGAGACATCAATGAGCGAGGAGACACAGTATTACCAAAATAAATACGAGGAAACTTAGCGGACCATTCACAAAGGCTCTTACCTGCTCAAGTTTTTGAAAGACATTATGTAGATTCTATGGGTGTTAGAGATTACCAGACTTATTTTAGGACTAGTGGGAGCTTTTTTTTTTTATTCTGAGCTAGGAAGACAACAAATTATTGTATTTTTCAAGGTTAATAAAATTTCAATGAGGTATTAATTTCACCTCAGGCACACTAGTATTTTTCAGATATGTCCGTGACACTATGCAAAGATATGGTCATATGGATCGTCCTCGCGGAAGACATGATCATAAGTTCTCATAATTAATGAATAAGATCACGCTATTGAATAAAGTTGGACGCTTTATTTAGACTGCAGAATATTTTATGAAATAACTGGCCTGCTATTATAAAATATTGGTGCAGATTATGTTTGTACTGATAGGATCAAAGAAAGATTTGATTAAAGTTAAATTTCTCGTGGAAAGGAATTAAATCTCGCGATATTTGATTATTTTCTCTCAATCCCGAGTTTATTTTAAATAGGTAATTGAATAATTATCGGTCTTTGAATTGTCAATATGTGAGGCCTATTTTGACGGCTACACACTCTAGATGATTTGGGAACGTGGATTGTTTAATTACCGCATTTATGAAATAAAAAATGGAAATTGTATGAAATATCCTCTTGATATGTTTCGTACTTGATGTAATGGCCACCGCGTTGCATTTTGATCCATTAGAGAAACCGTTAAATCAAGAGATTAAAATAATTAATTGATGACAGTAAATATAATCACTAATTATCGATATTTTACAATGGGAGTGAAATTAATATATATCAATATTATTAATTTTGGAGTTCAACTCGCCTTTGTTGAGTGGCACCGGATTAGATAATCGCTTTTCAATTATAAGGAGCCTTAATTAATAATAGCCATTGGATCCTAGGCTAGCTCGTGTGGAAAGTGGCGGAGCTCATATCAGTAATGGAACTATAGAACACAAAAGTTGAGTTACATGGTTTTGGGCTTATGCTCAAGTTTGTACTCAAGAGCAAGTGGGAGATTGTTAGCAATTATGTGCTCTTGGGTCCCACTTAGTATTCTCAAATATATGTATAAATTATAAATTTATAATAAATATAATTTATTATATGAACGGTTATTTATAATAAATATAATTTATTATATGAACGGTTATTTATAATAAATATAATTTATTATATGAACAAGTTATTCCGATGTAATGGGTTTAAGGTTTCTTGGAGTTTTTTTCATACATTTTTTGAGAATACAGAATAAGAGAAAAGAAAGAATTTTTCTATTCTTGGTTTTTTTTCTCTCTAAGTGTTCTAAGATTCGCCTACGTCTGATTCATCGCGCCCACACACATCCATACCACCCTCGGTGATAGATCCGGAAGATTCTGACAAGGCAGATTGTCGACTTAGATCGGGACGGTGTGATCGCTGTCACAGGTCAGTCAGAGATCCGACTGTAGATTGGTCAAAGCTGGTGGCCGATCTAGAAGTCTAGTTGACGGATCTGCAAATCTACATAGGTAATTTTATTTAATATTGAATTTTAGATACAGTTGCATGTTTAATCATATTGCTAGATCCATGCTTCCGCTGTGTGTTTTTCCTTCAATTATAAGAATGAATATGATTTGGATTATTTTGTGGCCGCAACTATAAGAATGATTATACTTGAGTGGCGAATTATAAGAATGATTATGGTTGGGGTCTTAGATCAGCCAAAACCAAAGAGGGAGATATAGAGAGGGTCTTTGTTTGGCCGCAACTAAAAATGGGAGATATAAAAAGGCTCAATTTAATAATTTATAAGCTTTAAATGAATTTTTAAAAAACTATTTCTCCATACATATAGTCAAACGAACTACGTAATGTAGCCAAACAAACACTAAGCCCTGTCAATATTGTGATTTTTCATTCTTTAAATTTTTTAATTAAAATATCCTGACTTTTGGGAATCTTTTGGTTCGTTTATTCCTATTCAGACTCAATAAAAAGACTTCCATTTACATTCATCCATCACTTTCTCAATTGGAACACATATTTTACATTTACATTCTATGGAAAGCCGCGCTGCAACTCCAATAGCAACTGATACCAACCCATCTTGCAGATCTACAGCAAGAGGTTGTTCACCTTTTGATCCGTGGTGAAGCCCATCATATCTGGAGGACAAGTGAAAGTGTGTAAGAAGCATATTAGAGGGGCTGGAAAGAAAGACAGCGAGATAAAATAATGCAGAATTCTAATGTGTAAGAAGAGAGAGATACGAAACTTACTTTGAAGTAAACAGAAGTTGTATAGTTAAAAACATTTTCATCTAATGAAATCTCAACCATCTTGGCTGGATCTGTGCGGGAAATGGGAGCTTGATGTCCTTTATGGTAATTGTTTGGAGTTGGAACGTCATCCTTTGCTGTGAATAACCCATTAATCTCAAGTCAATGGAAGAATCACTTGATAAAGGGTCCTTCACAAAATTAACATTTAGAGCAAAAACATGATCTATTGGGATTTCTTTTGGAACAGATTGTAATAAGGAATCAAGCTTTATAATTCCCTCTCTTATTCTTCTGGAAACAGATTCTTCAACTGCAGTCCATCATTTTGGCACCTATTAGAATAACTTATTGTTGCGGTCCGTCTCATTCCCCATCTATAAAATCACTTATAGTTGCTGCCCATCTCATTCCAATCTATAGAATCATTTATAGTTGCGGTCCATCTCATTTGTCGTGGCTCAAATAAAAATGAGACTAAAGATATGTTTTAGTTGTGGATTTTTTTGACCTCAACTAAAACCATGTCCGTGTAACTCACGTAATGATTGTTTTGCAGGTAGATCTATAAATCCACTACATTTTGAGAATTTACTTCCAAAAATATTATTTTTACTTCTAGATGAGGATAATGGACCAATCACACTCTTGAAAAGGAACTCTTTAATGATGCATGGAGCCTCACCAATAACAAGACTACCCTTTTAAAGTTTGAGTATGGGAACATAAAGCTTAAGGGTAAAATGTTGAAAGGAAAGAATTGACGATGTTGCTGTCCTTTCACATACACACGTATGTGTGTATATATATATATATATATATATATATATATATATATATAATATTTTGGTGAAGGCAGGACTCTCATTCTTTTTTCTTGTTTATTGATGTTTATGTGTAAGATCAAAACCAGCTAGTATTTTCCTGCAATTTAAGACTAGCTCGGTAAGTATGATCCATAGGTGTTTTGAGATTGTTTTTATAATGGTTCCCAACCTGGATGGATGGCCCAGTAGAGTGAACATTTGGAAGCCAGGTATTTGAAGGTCTGGCCCCCGTGGAGACAAAATTATTATGTATTATTTGTACTTAAATTTAATTGGTATGACCCAAAGTTTACTTATGTCTAAGCTCAAGCCCACGATTAAAAATGCAAGTGAAATAAGTTTAAACCCAGTTGAAAAGCCCATGTAATAAGTGTAAGGTATCTTTCAGAATTTAAAAAATTTTGAAGAATGACCAACAAAAGATAAATGAGACTTTTTTAGGAGATCATGGCAAGAAAATAGAGAAACTTGAGGAGCAAGCCTCGCTAATAGAGTTGATAATATGGGTTAAGCCCGATTGGCAAACCCATTTTATCTTAAATTTTTGAAGAGTTGGGTTGCAACATTTAAGACCCGGATAAAATTGGGCCAAATTAACCTTACTCGTTTTGGCCCATGGCCCATGCGTTTAATATGGTTCACTCGACGACTCGAAATCTTTATTTAATTATTTTTAAGAAACTAGCTTAGTAATTAAGATTTTCAATTATTCATCTACAAAATTCGATATTTTGATTTTTAACATGGAGTTAAATATATGCTTTTGTAACAAAGAAGTTGTAAAATGAGCTATTATTATAATATATGATTAAATGTTTAACTATTTTATTTTTCACTTTAAATGTATATTTTTAATATATATGATAATATTTAAAAATCTTTTATGAAAATTAACAATGTATTTGAATTAAATAAATTATGGTTTTAATCAATATTTTAAAAATCGAATCGAGGTTGAATCGAAAAGTTATCATTTCATTAGCTTCACTCGGTTGAACCGATGGTCAAAACCGTGATCGAACCGGTGATGTAATAAATATATATTTTATATATTATTAAAATTAAAATTAAAAATTAAAAATTAAAATTGTATAATATTTATCTTTTATATTTGACATTATTTAATATAAAAGTATTTTAAATTTTATAAAATAAAATATGTTTAATCAGTAAACCTAAAATATTAAAATTAGTCAAATTAAGTATTTAATTTTAACTATATATATATATATATATATATATATATATATATATATATATATATATATATATATATATAATTTTGTTTGGAAGAAAGTAACACAAGTTTAAAGTAGCCCAATGGTTGATTACCATACTCCTTAGCTCATTGTCTCAAATTTGAAACCCCTTACATACATGTTATTTTCTTGATTATTTTAAGACTTAGGTGGCGTTTGTTTTTTGACTTAATGCTAAAGCTAAATGGGGCTTTCATTAAGTTCGCTTGTTTTTTTTTAATCTCAAGAGTTATCAGATAAATTTTTAAAAGCTTCGATCGTAAAAAGTGAAAATATTTGGCTTTTCTATTCAAAAAAAAATCATTTTCCACAAAAATAAGAAAAACTCAATCATTGCCTAACAAGAAGAAGAGCTAGTGATATACATTACTAGGGATGATAACGGGAGGGTTTAAGACGGGGCGGTCTCATCCCGACCCGGCTCGTTTATTTTTTTCAATTCTCAAACTTGTCTCATTTAAAAAATTAAACAGATGTGGGACTCGAGGTCGAAATTCCCCAAACTCGCCCTCGCTTACATTTTATTTTTGTTTTTATTTTTAAATTTTAATTTTATATTTTTCTTTTTTTATTATATTAAAATTAATATTTTTCATAAAATAAAAATATTATGAATTTTATAAATTATTTATTAAAAAATATTATAATAATTATTATTATTTATATTAAAGTATAAAAATAAATAATAAAAATTATTTTAAAATATAATCGGACGGGACTTATTATTATTATTTTGGACACATGGTTCATATTGCTTCATTCGGGTCCATATTTAGTTCCGAAACAATTTATTCTTTTCGCCTAATTTTATTTTAAATGAACTTAGCCCAAGTCATTTATTGACTTTCGAGATTTTCGTGAAAATCTCTGCCCCCGAGTTATCGACAACTTATCACTAGAAAATCTGGTACGCTTGTCTCCTTAATTCAACGAAACTTTTCTGGGTCACTAGATTTCGCGAGACGAATTTAACGGGGCATTCCGTTTCATCATCCGAGATCTAGAGAATTTTCTAGGCTTTCTTGAACCCTTATGGCAATTTATTATTTTTATTAACATTTTGTCATTTTTGAAAATTTATAATTTTCTGCTCTTATTGTAGAGTAACAATTCGAACCCGTCTCGGATTTGAGAAAATAAACCCAAACTTGTTAAAAACCCGATTAAAATTAAATTAATCATGTGCCATTAAGAGCGAGGCGGGATGGGAACCCAAAATAATCTGTCCCGTTGTCATCCCTACTCACATCCTAATGTTAAAAAACAAACAACTTAATACTTAATGCTATTTAGTACTATTCAGCATTAAGCTCAAAAAATGTTTTATTCAGCATTAAGTAAAAAAAACAAACACTACCTTAGTCTCACCACCTAAAACCAATCCCACGGATAAGAAAACAAAGCACTTTATATCCTGAATGCACATCAGGATAAGACAAATGCATGAATAATAAGTGGGCCAGTATAGTTAAAATATTATTTGGGCTTTTTACTGGGTTGGGCCCAGTCACATGGGCGTGGGATGATGTTTGAGCCAGTATGGTCGTGGAACCCGTTTAGCCTTAGAACTCCTTCCTAGCGGCTCATCTGGGCTCGACCACCGGCTCACCTGGGCCTTTGCCGCTTGATTATCAACCGATTCTTAGCAACATATCAAATCGAAAAGTCCATCGATCGACTGTCCGACCAATCAGGTCCCATTTTTAAAACAATGGTTTTAGTATTAGATATATTTTCATTTATCTCATTAATCATTTTTTTTAAAGCTAATCACTTTTAATACAATCTAGTAAATTATCCCTGTTGGGACGCGAACTCTTCCCCTCCTCATGTCCTACCTTTTACCGTTGAATTTCCTTTTATCTCATTAATCCTATTTTAAATATTTATAATTTCATTTTTTTATTTATCCTTTGAATTTTATTTAACCATATATTTTTTTATTAAAATGAAATTGTACTAGTTTATAAATTATATTAAATTAATAATTAAATTATCAGTATATTTTAAATATAACAAAAAATATATATATATTTTTTTAATGCACTATAATTTGAAGATAGTAAAATGTGTCCTCACCGTGACTCCTCCTCCTCTCTCTATGCTCTTATGCATGTTTTAACTGTGAACATTCTACTACTTGAGGATGATGATGATAATGACTCAACTAACATCGAAGATGTACATATTTGTAATGTGGAGTCACATGTTATTATTAGATATAATGAGGATGATTGTAAAACCCGAGAAAAAAATTTAGTTTTTCTGGGCAAGGGTAAAACGGTAATTTCGGTTGAAAACCGAAAAAGTTTTAGATCTCGAATGATGAAACGGACTTCACCATTGAATTAATATCGCGAAATCTAGTTACCATGTCGAATTTCGTCGAATTTCGAGATAGTCGAAATTTCACGTTTTTCAAGGCATCAGGTATCGGGTGACACATGGCAGGACCATGTGGATGCCACATGAAACCCTAGGTGCTGGACACATGACATGATAGCCATGTGTTGGAGAAAATTGGGATAAATGACTCACATTGACCCATGTGTCACATGAGGAAAATAAAGGGAAATGAAAAAAATTAAGAAAAATGTGAGAATGACAAGTGGCAAAGGAGGAAGTGGGGAGGAAGTTTCCCACTTTTGGGACCATTCAGTTGATGCAATCCAAAGGAGAAAAAGAAAAGAGAAAATGAAGGAAAAGAAAGAGATGAGAAAATGAGAGAAAAGAGAAAATGAAATGGAGAGCATACAAAAGAAGTGCGTTGGATAAGGGAGGAAGAGAAGCAAATAGGGAGAGAAAACAAGAGGAAAATGGATAGAAAGGAAGAGAGAGAGAGGAGAGAAAGAAAAAATAATGGATATTTTCTTAGTGTTCCGACGGTCGGAGCTCAACGGTCCAAGAAGAAAAGTCGACCCAAGCATTGCGACCTACGCGTGGGTACCAAAATATTAGAGTTTCTTCAAGCTCCACAAGGTAGGGAATTTTCCTACTTTGAATATTTTTAGCCTAAAAACCATGTAATGACATAGGCCTGTGATAGGCCCTGCGATTTGGTTCCAAGATTTTGGGACTGAATATTGAAAATTTTTGGGATTGGTTTCGGGCAGTCCTGAATTGTGTGGGGATTGGTTGTGATCCTGGGACTGAGGTCTTTGGGTTTTGTTGTATGTTTTGATGTCACAGTGATTCGGTGTCGAATGGAAAAAAAAATGGTTTATAGCTGTGAAGGGACCAAGAGGTGCCCTGTTTTATATGGGTCCGAGATTTGGGCAATTTTGTGTGTTATTGCTGGAAAAATAAATAACATGTTGTTGTATGTAAAAATCATGTTAATATGTACTTGCTTGATGTATTAACATGGAAATTGTGATGAATGAGAATTATATATAGGAAATATAATTATCCGGAATTTATAAATGTTGCATGTAGCTCTTATTGTGCATGTAGCATGACATATCATGAAATGACATTATTGCATTTCATATGCACGGTCACATCATGTCTAGTCGGGTGTGGGTGCATGGTACTATTATTCACCATTCTTGGTGAATGTGGGGTGAGCTCGGAAATGAGACAATGTCCAAAATCGAGACTCACGGTTGTATAAAACAATAATAAATATAAATCACGTGGTGTTCAAGGTAAAGTAAGATGGGTAGATTCCCCTGTGGTAAAAGACCAAATGATATGCGCTAGATACGATCAACTATACCAATGCCCGTAAAATGTCCTAAGGCGCACATGATCTAGCGGTGTGACCCCGAAAAAGACGTGGCCCAAAAATAACACACGGGATTTGATAAAAAAAATTTGAGTGAATATTGGAGGGTTGTCCAATAGTTTAAGTCATTGGGTGAAGCATCAATGACTGATTTTCACACTTGGCGTTGTAGGTGAGGGAGTCGGTCGGGACTCGGGTTGTGGGCATGAGGCGTCTCGTCTCATAAATGAAACAAAATATTCCATATAGGATTGCATTATTTATATGGAATATGATTGGATGTTTTATGTATGTCATTGCATGTGCATTTTAGGTGGGGAGTAGCCCTTGTAGGAGAATTTTCTACTAGGCATTGCTCACCCCGTCGTGGGGAAATATTTTAAAATACTAGAGGTACACTGGGAGAAGATACTTATCCAAGAACTCAATTATGAAAAAGGCTGGAGTTGGGCCTATTTATGTGTTTTGTAATATTATGGAGTGAATATCCAGTTCTGGTTATGTAAATAATAAGTTTTGTAATAAAACTTAGTTTCGGACTTATATAATGTAGTGTTAATAATTTCCTGGAATTTCTATTGTCAGTAGGGGTTGTATAGAGGCAGTGACATTGGAGGAAATGCATGGAAGAAAATTGGTTGTGCAAAGAATATATATATATATATATATATATATATATATATATATATATATATATATATATATATATATTTTTTTTTCTAAATTTTGACCCTGAATCAGCATCATAATGATGAATATTAGAGGCATATGAGATTTCATTTCATACTTTGAACTTGTTTGTTCCCAGAGATGTTATTAAGTTGTTATTTTATTATTTAGTTAGTTAGTTTAGTACTTTGATTATAACAATGCTCTAACATTATTTATTTATTTAAGTTTGTTTACCTATAATTATATTGTTTAGATTAAAACATTTTATATATTAATTATTATAATATATTTATATATTATTTATTTTTGCATTTTTAAGGTTTTGGGTCATTTTAGCCTGTTTTGGGTCGCAACCTGCATGGGTTGGGCTGGACTGGTCGAAAGCTAATTCAAATATAAATAGGTCAGATTAACCTAGCCCATTTTGGCATGTGGCTTGAATGGGTTGACCCAAAATTGGGTTGGCATGTTTACCAACTCTACTCCATAATGAGGATGTGGATAGTTACTTGAGGTGCGGAGAAACTTTGGAGCAAGCATTCCTAATGGAGAAAGCAAGGAAGTGAGAACTGAACACTATTTAAGGACTCTTATAAAAGGAGGAGAGCTCAAACAAGGAAGAGAACAACAACCAATTGACCAAACATCAAGAATCAACCAATCGTTCAACAACCAATCGATCAATCAACTTAACAAGCAGCAATCACAATCTACTTTAGCATTTCTTAGCTTTTCTAATTAGCTTTTGTCAAATTCCAGCATTCTATTTTCAAGTTCTAGTCAAGTTTCTTTCAATTATTCAGCACTTCTCGTTTCATTCATTCTTAGTGCAACCAAATATTTTCTCCAACTTTTATTCTTATAATCTTTACATTTTTATGGAATTATCTATTTAGATTATGGGAAATTGTCAAGGGAACTAGGGAACTTGCTTTGTCAAATTAAGAAGTTTGATTTTTCGGCGCAATCTCGAAACACTTTAATTACTTGACACACCCACAACAACATGCTTTATTTTCAGATTCTAGAGTGAAAATCACAAAATCACCACAACATATTTTTTGCATGTCCGGTTATTGAAGATGCCACCAAAGTTGAGAGGTAAAATCATTTTGGAGTCTTAGGGCTCAAGATCTGATGTTGTAGAAGCAGCACATGAGGGACTAGTTCTAGCCATGAAGGAACAATTGGAGAAAAATACAAGAAGTTTTCAGAGGAAACATTCCCATCAAACAACAACCGGAAAGCATACAGTAATCAAGAACCATAACCTAAGAATCACATAATTTGGGCGCGAATACGAACAAAGTTGATGTTTATCGTCCTGCAACAAACGACACGAGCAAAGCAGATCATGGCACTCAGCCAAATTCAGCTAAACAATCGTGATAGTTCGAACTGCGAGGTGGATAACAAAGATCATCCGAACGACGATGATTGTTGAGGCACGGAATTCTACACGGAATTTTATCACCCGGTGAAAACATCGAGCAGATGAATAAGAAAGTTAATGGTGAACATTCTAATCTTGTTAGAATAATGATTCCTCAAAGGTTATTTGCTAACATCAACCTGGTTATGCAACCTGGAGCCTACATTAATGAACCACTTCCTTTTATTAAAGGCACGAGCTAATTATCCAACCACCTTAAACATAACTAAGTTTTGGGGGATATATTAATCTAAAGGGCTGTTGGCTTAACAATTATTATGAGATTTTTCAACTTTAAGTATACTATGAGCAAATTTAACATTAGCTAGACTTATTAAAACTGATTAGGGAATTTATAAAATCATACATAGGGGAGAGAAAAATGTAAAACGAAAATTAGCTTGGAATTTTTGGCACTGCCTTTTGATTGTGTAAAAGAAATATTATAAGAAAAAACAGCATGACAATAATAGGTGGCTATGTCAACACGTTTACTCATAGAAATATTTGGTTAAATAAACTCAAATAACCAAACATTTTGTAAATTTAACCATCTTCATGTTTTTTCTTGAATAATAATATTTTTTGGAAAAAAATATATTTTATCATTTTATATATTTACATATGTCCTTAAAAAGGTTATTTTACAAGAAAATAATGGGTTTTTTTTTTAAATGTCAAAATTAATGAAGGTTTAGATTTCAAAATTTGGTACCAAAGGTCTTTAATCAAGAAAATGTTTAAGGAAAACCTCAAATAACCTAAAATTTGTAAAACTAACCCTCAAAATGTTTTTTCTGAAAATAACCCATTCTGGGAAAAAAATCCTGCATTGTCATTTTATCTATTTACATGTATCATAGAAAATATATGGTCATACAATAAAAGCATTTTGTCAAAAAATGATATTAAAATTTGATGAAGGATTAGATCGATATCGAAAATTCATGTTCGAAGGGTTCTTTTAATCAAATCACCCTTACTCAAAATACATGTGAACATGTTTCATCTCACAATTGTATTTTATAGCATGTTTTTTTAAGAGCTTGGCTCCTTGTTGATTCTACATGTGGTCCTGTGTCATTATCAGCAACCCCTCATCTATTCGTATTTTCCACAGATTATTACTAGGGGAAAAAGGAAGTCTAATGTCACCACGCGTTTCCAAGTCCAAAAAAGGGAATAATTGGCTAAGGTGATCAAAGACTAAAATCAATTTTCTGGGTTAAAAATTTTTTAATGGGTGTGAAAGTAACTGATGCGGGGGTCTCCCTTGGAAGATGTAAGAAAATTTCCTTCTATTTTTCCTTGGTTTTCCATGATAACCAAATAAGGGAAAACACAATCTCATCTCTTTCCTTGGTTTTCCATATTAATCAAACAAGGGAAAAAAATCATTTTTCTTTCCTTAGCTTTTCCTTTTTTTTCCATGGTTAATAAAAAAAAATAATAAAAAGTTTGAATCTACATGATCTCATATGGAGCCAGCCATGTGCGGAGCTGTAGCCATGTGCAGAGCTAACCCATCAGAATGTTTTTATTTCAATTAATTCCTAAAATAAAGGAGAAAAAGTATTGGGAAGAAAGTTGTGAGACATGGAAGGGTCTGGCAGTAGAACAAGGCAGCTTTCAAAGTGTTCTACCTTTCATGCTATGTGCACATATATGGAAGGTATCAAACGCACAAACATCATTACTTTTAAATAGAAATCTTTGTTGTAATTCAAACCACGTACTGGTTAATTAATTAATAAGTCATTATATTTATTTCTTTTATTTGCAGAGAAATGAAAATTTTACTTTGTTTGAAAATTGGTATTAAATAATTATTAAAAAATACTTGAAATTATATTTTTTAATTGTTATTTTGTAGAGCAAAAGTTTGTATAGAATATTTTTATAATTTAAAGCTCCGTTTGGAACCTCCAAAAGTACTGGACGACCATTCACCGCAGCCAGCATATGGGATGGCGAAGTAGGATTAAGTCGTCTGGTTCCTTCCAATCCACCAGTTTAGTTGGTTCGGTCACCGTCAGTTTAAAATGGTTTGCGAAATGTTTTTATTCTATATAAATTTTTTTAAACTTGTTTTGGAGAATTTTTCTAAACATAATCCAAGTTTATGGGATATATTGATCTAAAGGGTCGTTGATTTGACAATTACTATGAGATTTTCAATTTGTAAGTATACGATGAACAAATTCAATGATTAGTTAGACTTATTAAGTCAGATTAATTTGACATAACAGTAGTCTGGGAATTTGCAAATCATATGTAGGGGAGAAAAGTAAATGTAAAATAGCTTGGAATTTTTGGCACTGCCTTTCGATTGTGTAAATGAGATATTATACAGAAACAACAGCTTGACAATAATGGGTGGCTATGTTAACACGTTTACTCAAAAAAATATTCGGTTAAATAAACTCAGATAACCCAATATTTTATAAATTTAACCATCTTCATGTTTTTCTTGAATAATAATCTTTTTTGGACAAAAAGATAATTTATCATTTTATATATTTACATATGTCCTTAAAAAGAAAGGTATATTTTTATAAGAAAATATGAGATTTTTATTTTTTTTTAAAAAAGGATGTAATAAATGAATGAAAGGTTAGATTTTCAAATTTTGGTACTTAAAAAGGCCTTTTAATCAAGAAATGTTTGGTTAAAAAACCTCAAATAACCTAAAATTTGTAAATCTAACCCTTAAAATGTTTTTTTTTTTTTTTTGAAAAATAAGTCACTTTGAAAAAAAAAATCTATTGTCATTTTATCTATTTACATGTATCATAGAAAAGAAATAATTATTTTTGTCAAAATAAAATTAAAATAACAGGATATTTAGATATCGGGAATTCTATGTTTAAAGGGCCTTTTAATTAAATCACCCTTACTCAAAAGAGATGTGAACATGTTTAATTTCATCTCACAATTGTATTTTACAGCATATTTTTTTTAGAGCTTGGTTCCTTGTTGATTCTACATGTGGTAATGTGTCATTGTCAGTAACCCTCATCTATTCCTGTATTTTTCCACAGGATTATTATTTGGGGAAAAAGCAAGTCTAATACCACCACGCGTTTTCAAGTCTTAAAAAAGGAATAATTGGCTGAGGTGTAAGGCTAAGCATGAAAGTAACTGATGGGGGTCTTCCTTGGAAGACGTAAGAAATTGGGCTGGTGGTAATGTTCTATCTCTTAGTGGTTTAGTATAAATAAAGAGGATCTCTTAATGGTTTTCACCAATCACTGAGAATATCTTTTTCCTCCTCTATTACTTTTTTCATTGATGATGGCTTCTCACAATCATTCAAGTTCACCACTAGCTTTCGTTTTCACCACCTTTAAGATCTGCTTTTGCCTCTTATTCTTGTACCTCATTGGGGCGGCAACGGCTGAATTGAGCCCAGATTTTTACAATGAAACATGCCCGGATGCACTTTCCATAATAAAATCTGCAGTGAACTCTGCAGTGAAGAAGCAATCCTGCATGGGGCGTCCCTGTTCGTCCATTTCCACGACTGCTTCGTTAATGCAAGTCATGCACCTTTTTTCTACTGCATCTCTATTTTCAATATTTATTTTTATACTCTCCTCTCCTGCATGCATGCATGGTTTTATAATTTATTTAATTCAACCACATATATATATATAGAAATTTATGACACATTTGTATTTAATTTTATTTTTTTACTTTTTTGTGACCGGGTGTGTAAAACAGGGGTGTGATGCATCCATCCTGCTGGACGATATACCCTGCATCTTCACGGTGAGAAAACGGCATGTCCAAATGCGGAATTCTGTGAGGATATGGAGGTGGTGGATTTCATCAAATCTCAATTGAGGCTGCCTGCTCTTGGGGTGGCTTTGTGCTGACATCTTGGCCGTTGCTGCTCGGACCCGCTTGTCGCGGTCAGCAAATTACTATATACCATATGTATATAATATTTATTATTTATATATATTCTCAAAAATTAAAATATGATGATTTTGAATATTGTTCTAGTATAGTCAATTGAATGATAAAATTTGGGATTTGTTTCAGTTGAGGGGACCTAGTTGGAGGGTTATACTAGGCCGAAGAGATTCCGAAACAGCCAGCTTCAATGCAGCTGACAGCGGCAATATTCCTGGCCCCAGCTCCAACCTAACTGCCCTTATCGCCTCTGCAAAGAAGGGGTTCAAGCATTCAGGGAGATGGTGGCCTCCTGGGTACGTAGGAGTACTCAATTTCATTAATTTCTGTAATGTATGTATGTGTTCATTATTCGTTTTCATCATCTAATTTATTTTTCTTAATTTATATATATATATATATATATACAAAATTAATCCTTGATTTAATTATATATGATCCCCGGGCCTCATGCATGCAGGATCTCATACAATAGGGGAAGCAAGGTGCACAATCTTCAAGGATAGGATCTATAATGATACCGACATAGATGCCTCATTCAAGACGTTTCTGCAAGCAAACTGTCCAAGATCTGGGGGTGACAACAACACCATATCTCCACTTGACATCCAAACTCCTACAGGCTTTGATAATGCCTCACACCTCAATTGGTGAACAAGAAGGGCCTTCTCCACTCGACCAGAGCAGCTCTTCAGTGCGGGGGATGTGGTCACACCCGCCGATGTGGGTTAACATATACAGAACCACACCCACCACTTTCTTTCTGGACTTGCAAAGCCATGATCAAGATGGCAAATCTCAGCCTAATTACTGGAACCAGTGGCTAGATCAGGATCAATTGTAGAAAAACTAACTGATCATCATCACTAATCTACCTACCTATATATATTATGCATCCACTATATGTAATATATTTAATTAGTTATTTACGTCCATCCTATCAGTACTGTTCATTTGTCTTTTCGTTTATATATGAGGAAACAGCTCGCTCTCTATTTGTATTCAAATCACCCTTACTTTTTCTCCCCACCTTCCCCCTAACCAAGTGCTAAGACCTAATTAATTAATTATATTTAATTAATGCATCCATATCCAGAATAATAGAAGTGGAAGCTTCCTAAGTCTATTTCTTAATTCCTACCCCCCAAAAATGGAAAATGAGTGGTCGGGGTTCTCCTCTTTGAATTCAAATGCACCCAAGTCTCACCAATATCATTCATGCTTGCTTTAATAAACATAAAGACTTACCCGACTTGGAATTTTCATTATAAAATTGTGACAGGCTTTAGACTTTAGAAAAAGAAAGCTTTAAAAAATAATAATATTAATAATAAGCAAGTAACTTAGGACCTGCTTGGTTAAGTTTTTGAATACTATTTTTTGTTCTAAACTGAAGGAGGACGATGAACATATGAAGAACACGTTTTGTTCTCTTTTTTTCTATTGTTTTGAAAAATACAAATAACTCAAAAAGCATTAAATTCAAACAACAAAAATAATTTTCAAAGAATATTAAAATAAATAAGCTCTGTGCTTCTCAAAACTGCTATAAAAAATAGTTCTAAAAAACAAAACCATACATGTACAATCACAAAATGTAATAGAAAAGCTGCAAAGTCTAATGAAGTATAAATTTAAAAATAAGTAGGTCACCTAATTATCTTTTGTGGAAAAGTCAAAAGAACCAAAAAAATATCTTTTTATTCATCATCGGAAAGGTTGAAAATACTGGTCAAATGTATATATCTAAGATTTATATTTTACATATATTCGCGATATTTCTTTATACGAAATAAAATAATTTAAAATTTATGATAACATAAATAGAGGCTTTTAATAATATCAAAATAAATAATAATTTAATTTTAAATATATTTTTTAGTATCATAAAATATTTGTAATATAATTAACGTAACTAAAGTAAACAAAAAAATTTATTTAGCAATTTTCTATACTTGTAGTCATTTATTTTAAAAAGGAAAAATGATTTTTATTATATTTAAATAATAATTTCTAAAATTTAGCCGACAATTTTTTCTACTATTGCTACTAATTTATTTAATTAATTAAATCAAAATATATATTAATAATTTATCTTATTAAATTATTATTAACTTATAAAATATAATAACTTTATTATTACTATTATTAAGTATTTACATGCAACTGTTTGAAAAATTCACTTTTAATATTTCAAAAAATATATCAAATTACAAAAGTAAAAGAATAAATAAAAATGAGATAAATAAGTATATTACAACCATAATTTATCTTTTGGTTTGAAAAATCATAATTAACTCAATTAAAATGCATTAATAATCTAAAAATTAATATATTAAATTTATAGAAGTTTAAAAAATTGTTTTGCTAAAATTCTAAGGGGCTTGATATTCTTTTAGAGAAATCAAGGGAGTTGATATTTCCAAACAAATTGATAATTTCCCAAAAAAATCGATTATTTCAAGAAAAAATTGACAATTCTAATCGTTGGAGTGTTTAAAAAAAAGTAGTGAAATCTCGATCAAGTGGGATCACTCAGATAAATAATCCAACGCGCTGAATTATTTGGTCAAACGTATCAAAAGTGGTCGATATTTTGAATATATCATGATATATCGTGATATATAAGGATATGAGAGAGAAGAGATAGCAGTATATATATATATATATATATATATATATATATATATATATATATATATATATATATTGACTTTTTAAAACAAAAATCACCTAAGCTCCCGCTCCACACAAGCTTCTCTGCACGCCGGGAGTATCCCCATGATATGTCGGCTGTCAATCAATATATTCGATATTTTATCGAAACTTCGTTCAACCGATTATCGATGGTAGATTTCGCTTTGCCCACTACCAATATTCGATATATCCGATTTTTTTTATCCTTGATCATCAGTGATGTGAATAATTGGACAACCTTTTTATACATGTATTAATGGACAGCACGCACCGCTTCTTGTGAGCATAACATGTGAATAGAAAAACTTTTACAAGAGGATAAACTATGTAAATCCAGAATCTTCTTCATCCCCGCCCCTTAAGTTGGAGCGGGGTGAGGGATGTCTACCAAGCCCAACTTGAAAAGCAAACGATGAAACCGAGGCGCCGAAAAAGGCGTAGAAAAACATCGGCCATCTGAGAGGTAGAAGGAACATGACGTGGAATGAGCAAGCCAATTTTGAGTTTTTCCCGGACCAGATGGCAATCAATTTCGAGATGTTTGGTGCATTCGTGGAAGATAGGATTCTCAACAATAGGAATAGCCTTCTGGTTGTCACACCAAAGAGTGATAGGTGGTCAAGTGGGAAGAGCAAAATCCTGAAGAAGGAAAACACACCATTGAATCTTATAAGCAACCGACAAAGGAAAGAAAGTAAATTAAATGACTTTGAAATACTACATAAAAATATTTATTAATTTAAATCGTTTCTCACCTTTTCTTTCTTTCTAATTTTTTTCTTTATTTTCACCCTATTCTTGTTAGGCACTATTTGTGTGTGCACACTTTTATCCGTAAGCATATGGGCCTTTAAGTAATATAGTGGACTTAGAGAATCGGGATATCGAACCCACAAGAAATTAATTGTAGTGCTTGATTGATCAAGTACCTTAACTAATTGAACTTCTCACTATTTAAGCTAATAAAAAGATTTGAAAATTGAGATTTTAAAAACTAAAATCAGAATAAAAACAAGGGAAAGATTAATGCTCAATTATAAGGAATGAATCAAAATTGAGGAAAGAACTCAAGGTAAGATACTAGGGTTGGTTACTTCAATTAATGCATGTTGGTTTATGCATGATAAGTGAAAATTATGTGAATGTAAGCTTGTGTTTGCTTAAGGAAGATTGATATGAGGCTCTTACTTTCGGGACTCACCTCAATTTCTCACACTACTAACCCCCTATTCACCGCTAGGTCCTTCTAGACAATTAAGTGCAATACTTTTCTAAGACATTTTTCCCTTAGGTATCCTATTAGTCACTGCTAGGTCTTTACACAGAAATCTCCGAACCGTGCTAGGATTTGATTACCGCTAGGTCCTGCTAAATCTAACACAATGGCTAATTGATGCTTTACCCTGATAAAATCAATTTAGTACTAGTCATTGCTAATTTCCTAAATTTCTTGCTTATGTCAATTTTACCAATTGAAATACATTTCAAGGACTCAACAAGCACCAGTCAATTTCCAATTGTCACTATGGAAGCCCTAGGTCAATCTTTCCTAATCTAGGTCTCAAGCATAAATCCCAATACATTTCAACTGAATAAAACTGTAGTAATTCCAAATCATCATCAACAAGCATCAACACAAGAAAACTTTCACAAAATCATTATAAAAATTATATAAACCAAACATTAATGTTTGCAAATCAACCCTAGAGAATGTTTAAATTCTCCTCATTATAACTCTCATATCATTCAAAATCATGTTTATCTCAACAATAATCAAGAGAGAGATGAGGAGATACAAAACGAAATATATGATGGTGCCTTCTTGGTCTTTTTTGGTTCCATTTAGGCTCTTTTTTGTTTTTTTTTGTTTTCCCAAAGTTGACCTAATCATCAAAATGAGGCATTTAAACATTAAAACACTAATTATCATCATCAAAATCATTAAAATGCAAAGAAAATAGAATGATTATCATGGTATGAAATGCACTCATCAATTCTTCCTCAAGCTAACTATGCTATGCTGCTACAGGTGTGCATAAACACCAGGTGTGCACAGGTGTACATTTTATGCACACCTGTACATATATACTTCACAACTTTTAAATTTTTGAGATGTTATCCAATGTTATTTCAGTGAGATTAGATCTGGTACTTGATAATTCTAAAAATTCTTTTTTTTTTTTTGAGAAAATAGTTATCAAAATTCTAGAACTTTAATTGAAATGCATTAATAACACTACCTACATTTATTTGTAAGATAAGATAAGATAAAATTTGTATAACCAAAGATATTATATCCTATTAGACATAAAATGCACATTTAATATTATTAATATTAACGAGATTGTATATCCTTCGATATTACTACCATATCCAATGGGATATGTTATATACATTTATTTGTGAAAAATATATCATAGAATAGTATATATATATATATATATATATATATATATATATATATATAGTATATATATATATATATATATATATATATATATATATATATATATATATATATATATATATGAATATGCTATATTTATAAAATGCTTTTATTCTTTTTAAACATAGATTTTATTTTATAATAAATAATATTTTAAAATAAGCAATATAAAAAAAATGATATATAGGACATGCATCTCCAATGCCTTAAGTTATGATTAATATATATATATATATAATGTAGAAAATATTATAAAAGAAGATGGATTAATATATCGACCAAATACCTTATTTTATGTTTGATTGAATATAGGAAAAATGATCATCAAACAATATATAGCTTGTGGCATATGATATGAGATCATACCTTTATCCCTTATCCTCTCTCCTTTAATATCCAGGCAACCAAATATGACCTAATTGTACAACAATTACAGATTTTTTTTTATTAAATTCTCATAATATAGATCATATGATTGAATATGTAACATAAATATATTTTGATATATAGAATCTTATTAACTTGTTTCTTTAAAGTAAATCTAATTTGAAATCATATATAATGAAATTTTGTTCTATTTTTGTGGCAGGATAAGGTTGTTTATAAAAATATTGTTTCCTTGTAAGAGAATATGATTTTCCTATAAAAAGGCCACCTTGGTCTCTAGTTCCATTAACATTTCAATTTCACCGCTTTCTCTCCCCGTATCATCATCCTTTGTTGATTGTTTGTTTCCCAAGAAAATGGTCAGGAGGAGGCGCATCGGGCAAAGTGGTGGCCATAGTGTCGATGTCGTTGCTTCTCCCATAAAATACGGCCGATGCAACCAGCTACATTGTTGGGGATAAAATTAATGGTTGGGACTTCAATGTTACCAATTGGCCAATGGGAAAGAATTTTAAGGAAGGTGATGAGCTTGGTAAGTCATTTGCTCCTTGATAGTGCCTAAAAAATCAGCACATCGTCCGTGACATGTGCCTGTTAGGGAACAAACCATCGCAAGGGGCTGCAAAGGGCTGGCATCTTCTGTGGTCAAGAGCCCTCACATGGGGACTCTCGCCATGATGACGTCCTGGTTACTCCTAAGGCGTGAGCTTAGGGCCGAAACTAAGCCCAGTGGGCCGGACAGGTGACGAGGATAATCCGCTGTCCACCAGTTGTGACGTAAGCAAGGAAAACACTCCATCTCCATGATCCGATATCTACTCATTAAGGGAAGAAGGATTCCCCACGATTACGGCTCTCTAATTATCCCCTAATATTTAGCTAGCGATAAGGAAGAGAAGATTCCCTACCCAATTGGGAAAATGTCGTATCGCCGTCTAACAAGGAAAGTCATCGTGATCACCCATGATAAATACCGAGCAATTTCACCGAAGAAAGGTACTCAATCACAAAACCATCAATAGTTGATCCCTTTCCCTTTTGTAAGAAAGAAATTGACTTGCGATCGGAGAGGCGTCGACATTCCCGTCACCACCCTTCGTGTTGTATCAATCCTACCGATGGACAAGCCCAACGACTCTAGCAAGCTCCACCTCAGCATCACGGCAAAGACCTACAAGTCGCGCCGTCTGTGGGAACGACTGTTCCTTTACAAATCAACTGATTTCTCGCGGATCGATGTAATGACCAAACATGAGCAAGAGTCGTTTAACCCCGAGAACGCTGAAGACCAACAGGATGACGCGTTGATAGCGCATGCCAACCGTAAGACGCCTTGAAGCCTCTACCGCTAACAATGAGATGGAGTAATTGCCTCACAATCACACCGCTAAGGAGTCAAGAACTCACTGCATAAGTGCAACGCCCATAGGAGGCACAACAGCCCGCTAAGGCCACTACCATTCCTATCAGATATAACAACAACACCGACACCCCGAGATGTTGACGGAAGAGGAGAAAATAGTCGGACCAGGGGGCATGATCCCTACATACCCCCGGAGATGGTCGCAATGAGGGGATGCCCAGCAGGAACGACGGAGGTGATGAGCCAACCCCTTATCAATAGGGGAAGGGGGAACAATCTGGAGCAAATGATTCTGGTGACATCCAACAAAGGTGCCTTAACCAATGGCAAGGAAAGGCAGCGTCGGCCCCCACTCCACATACTCTAGTAATAACAACCAATCCCCTTCACAAATTTAGGTACTACATTTCCCTCTCCTGGAGAAATTCAGGATGTCGCAGATCAAGGCCTTTGATGGGATAAAGGATCCTATAGACCACTTCAACACCTACAAGACTCAGATGGAGTTGCACGGATACCAGGACCCCGTGCGATGTAGAGCCTTTGCCATCACTCTAAAAGGCTCAGCTTTGGCCTGGTTCAACAGGCTCCCACCATTCTCAATCTCATCATTCAGAGAGCTCTCAATCACTTTCGTATCCCACTTCATCGGATCCTAGACGTACAGGAAGCTGAGCTACCACCCGCTGACCATAAAGCAAGGCTCATAGGAGAATCTGAGGTCCTACGTCCAGAGGTTCAACTCGGAGTCATTAAAGGTAGACATCCCATATGAGAAATTTTCCATCACCTCCTTTATCCCCGGGCTAGGCATATAGTTCAAAGACCTAATGTTCTCCATCTCGAAGAACCCTCAGGCAAGCATGGACGAGGTGCTCGCCAAAGCAGAAAAATACATCAACGGCGAGGAGGCCCTTATGTTTTTGCGGGAAAGCTCTTCCATGCAAAAGGAGAAAAGCAAGGACGAGAAAAAACGGGACCGAAGCCCTAGAAGATGAAGAGACAGAGACATATTGTCAAACCCCCACGCCTACTAGCGGCAGGTGTGCCAGCCACCCCACAGAAACCCCCAGCCGTTACTTCCAACGACTAGAGAATCCTATGAAGCGGTTTGTTGCTTGTCGAAACCCTCAGATAAAAATTTTTTTCTAAACTTGTGATTTTATAAATTTAGACAAAGATAACAACAGATACGACAATCCCAAACCTCAGATATACGCTTACACTTTTCAAAATATGGCAACCAACACACTCTTTCAAAGAGCTTCAGGCTCATCACATTTTCATAATACAAAACTATGTACATACATATGCTCAACTGTACAAATACCAAAGTATTTCCTTACATAAGTTATTTAATATAGCACTATACTAAAATTCAGGAGAATACTAAATGCTCCAAAGATCCTAAGGTGGTTCGTACCTGGAAATAGATTTTAAACAACAAAATAATGAGCTGAAACTATTCAAATGGAGTGTATGCTTTATAAAAATGTTTGTTTCTTTTTCAAAATATCTCAAAACTAAACTCTCTTTACAAGACATTTTCCGTAAACCTTGCTTGCTTTGCTTTAAAGTTTCTAAAACTTTTCATAAAATTTTTGTTTGCTGTTTTGAAAGTTTTTAAAATACATTTCATACTATGCTTGTTTATTACAAAGTTTCAAAATCTTTCTATACTTGCTTGCTTGTTTTGCTTTTAAAGTTTATAAAACTTTTTTATAAACACGGGAGCCTGCTCAACCGCTTGCTTTAAAATAAACACGGAGCCCGGGCTCAACCGCTTGTTTCTAAAGCTACTTAAAACTTTTCATTGTAAACACGGAGCCTTGGCTCAAACGCTTACTTTAAAAGTTTAGCAAAACTTTTCACAAAACACGGAGCCTCACCAACCGCTTACTTTAAAATTTACAAAACTTTTCACAAACACGGTGAGCCTCGCTCAACCGCTACTTTAAAATAAAACACGAGCCTGGCTCAACTGCACCCGCACGATTTCAAATCGTATAAAACATGCTTATAAATCAACCACTAGAGGCTTTCCCATTACGTGACTTAGTGAACACGAGCTCGGGCTTCAACCGTGCGTGGCTAGACCTCGGGTCCACATCACCTAGGTGAAGAGCCTGGCTCAATCTCTGCCGTAAATATGGTGGCCTTGGCTCACCAACTAGCTAGCGCTAACCCTATATACTCCGCACGCGCTATGATCTCCCTTAAATTATGATGCACAGAACTAAGTTTGCCGACCAGGAAAATATAAAATGCATGAAATGATGTCCTAACACCACCATGCATGTACAGAATACCTCTGACCGGTATGCTTGCTTAAACTAGGGATTTTTGTTAGGCCTATTTCATATAAATATACTTTTGTTTGCTTGCTTGCTTGCTCTTTGAAATATGGTTTTACAACTCAAAACCATTGCTTGCTTGTTTTTTAAAAGTATGGTTTTACAACTCAAAACCATTGCTTGCTTGCTTTTTAAAAGTATGGTTGAATACTCTTTAAAATATGGTTTTACAACTCAAAACCATTGCTTGCTTGCTTTTTAAAAGTATGGTTGAATACATCAAAATCATTACTTGTTTGCTTTTCACATATGGTTTAAATCAAAACCATTGTTTGCATGCTAAACTCATTGCTTGCTTTAAAATATAGTTTACCATCAAAATCATTAAACGCCAAACAGAAACAATTTATAATACATACTAAGATTTAAAAACAGTGCTTAACACTCACCTTCCTTACACACTGTTAATGACTCCACAATTCCTCCCACCCATATTACCCTACACATTCAATGTATTAGATCACACACGTCGCTGACAACTGGCTAAATTTGCACACTGTGCTAAATTAAAATTTTTAAAATATGTAGGCCCCAAATGCTATTACAGCATATTGTTAGATTCTAGACTCATGACTTCCATAGAGTCTAAAAACACTCGAAAAACATTTCTGAAAATTATGTCAGACTGTCCGAATACAATCCCTAAAATTCAACCTGAATTGTCCAAACACAAAATTCACCCTACTGTCCGGAAAATATCCAAAATTCCTAAAAATTCCTAAACTCGGTCTAAAAATTTTGGGACTGAAATTTATGACCTCTAAGAATATTCCAAGCCATTATATAGCCTTTATGTTTGAAATAACATAAGTAGGGAAATTTCCTACCTCTTAAAGTTTGACGAAACGCTAAGATATTGTGGTATCACGTAGCTCTCAGCCGTAAAGGTCTAACTTTGCCTTATGCTCGACAAAATCTATGGTCCGCTTCAGAATCTGAAAGAAACAAGAGAGAAAAAATTAAAATACTCTCTCCTCTACGCCTCTCCACGCCCGTCTGCTCCCTGATTTTTATCTTCTTTTATTTTAGTTTTCTATCTTTATTTGTTTTATTTATTTATTTATTATTCTTTATTATATTATTTTTTTCTACTATCCACCCAACACATTTGCTCCATCCTCTTTTCTTACGAATTTTAATTATTATTATTTGAATACATAGCTTATATTGCCTCATTCGTCTGCTTTCGTCCTGTAAATTTTTATTTCTTTCGCTCAATTATTTAAATGAACTTTAACTCAAGCCATTTTCTGACTTCTGAGATTTTCGTAAAAATCTCGTCCCTGAAGTCATTGGCGATTTATCACCCAGAAATTCATAAATATTTTGACTATTTCAGAATTTGACGAAACTTTTCTGGGTCACTAGATTTCGCACGAATTCTAATCTACAGAATGCTTGGCTATCCGAGATTCGTAGAATTTTAGGGTTTCGAACCATTATATCAATTTATTATTATTATTATTCTTTTGAAATTCTATAATTTGTACTTTCACCCCTCCACTTTCCTTAATTAAAAAGTTCCACAATGTGTTTTTGAAAAAACTTTATAATTTAACTTTAAAAAACAACTTTCAAAAATACTATACCACACTCAAATAATCAAGGGGAGTCTCTTAGTGCTAATATATGGGGGACCCTACTTGCTACTCCATACCGTACACCCTCTTGGGATGGGGCGTTACACATATCTCCACGGAAGAATAGAGAAGACAAAGATCGATCTCTAAAGAGAAGAGGTAACGTCAGGGACCGCTTGGGTCCACCCCAACCCGAGCTGCAGCCGCGGTAGCCACCTCAGTAGTTCACCCCCCTGACGGCCTGTCTCAAGTCCTATACGAGGTGTAGCATGAGAAGGTGGCCGTCTCAAATGAAGACGAACCCAGCAAAAAGAGACATAACCAAGTACTGCGAGTTCCACAGAGATCATGGGCACCGAACATATAACTTAATTCAAGCCAAGAAAGAAAATCGACCTTTAATTCGACGGGACATCTCCTAAATGCTATTTGGCTCCGTAAGATTAGGAACTGTGCACCCTCCACTACCTCAACAAACTCTAACTCAAGATCAACAACCCCTAGGAGAGATCATTGTGATTTCTGAGGGATTCGCCGGTGGTGGGGAATCCAGTTCAGCCAGGAAGGCTCACCTACGCAACATCAAATCAGGGGAGACATTGGAGGTATAGGCCGTGTCCAAGCTCCCTTGGTTGGATACCACCATAACCTTCTCAGACTCTGACATGGAAGGCTGCCGACATCCCCATGATGACCCCCTAGTGATAAGGGCCATTGTGGCCAACAAGACAGTGCATAGGGTTCTGATCGGCTAATGAGTTCAAATGACATCATATTCAAGGGGCCAAGATTCGACAAGATGCTTATAGAAGGAGAAGTTTCGAATCCGAGTGCCCACTTATCGGGATTTTCAGGGGGAAAGGTAGCACTGGGTCAACCCAAACTGCACTACACCTTAGGAAATCCCCCATGCCGTACAACACCCGCAGTTCTCATAGTAGATGCTTCAGCTTCACTGCATACGGTGTTACGAAGGTGCCTTCTATCAATGCTTTAGCTGGTCGTCCCTCCACCTATCATATGGTTATCAAGTTCCCAACAGAGAACGGAGTAGGAGTGGTTCGAGGAGACCAGCGGGTAGCCAAGGAATGCTACTCGGCGTTAATAAAACAGAAATCCGTAAAAAGTGTCCACATGAATGAGCTTGACATGAGAGACGAACTGGACACCTGACTAACACCCTTAGAAGAGCTGGAACCAGTACAACTTGATGACCAGCCAAAACACCTCGCCTACATCAGATCCAAATTGTCAAAGACCTCCTCATCCACTTCTTAAAGAAAAATGTAGAAGTATTCGCTTGGAAGCAAGAGGACATGGGAGGAATTGACCCAGCAGTTATCACCCACAAGCCGGCCAAACGTAAAAGAAGAAGTCACCCCCAGCTGTAAGGCGATCAACGAAGAGGTCAGCAAACTCCTCCAAGCCCGAGCTATCTGAGAAGTAGATTATCCTGATTGGTTGGATAATGTGGTTCTCGTCAAGAAGGCAAATGGAAAATGGCGACTCTGCATTGACTTTACCGATGTTAATTGGGCTTGCCCAAAAGATAGCTTTCCCCTGCCTCGAATCGACCTCATAGTGGACGCCACTGCTAGCCACGAGCTCCTCAGCTTCATGGATGCTTTCTCGGGTTATAATTATATTAGAATGGACCCCAACAACCAAGAGAAGACCTTATTTGTGACCCTGATAAGGAACGATCGTTATCGTGCACGCCTATCTACAAGAACGCCGGGCCAATTCTATCAAAGGCTGTAAACATAATTTTCCAGAAACAGATTGATGCATCCATGGAAGGGTACAGACGATATACCGGGTGAAGTCGTAATAAGGTCGAGCCCACGTGGACCAATGGCCAATCATTCCAGGTCTTGAAGGGCTACAAAATGAAGTTAAACCCAACCAAGTGTGCTTTCGGAATCTCCGCAGGGAAGTTCTTTGGTTTCATAGTCAACAGCCACAGAATAGAGGCAAATCCAAACAAGATAAAAGCCGTGCTTGACATGCGACCACCCTTAAACACTAAAGAAATTCAATGCTTGACCGGAGAATAGTCAAGGTTGCTTTGTGTCCAGACTAAAGACAAGTGTCACCCTTCTTCAAGTTTTTGTGTATGCCTTCACCGATGCCCATTAGAAGAGGCGCTTCGCGCTTAAAAACCCACTTAAGCTCCCATTCCGTGCCCTCCGAGGGGGAACTCCTTACGCCTACTTAGTCGCTTCCTCTGACTGACTAGGTGCCGCCCGGTCGAGGGAGGATAGAGCTAATTGAACTTGCTTATTATTGCAAACAGCTTTGAGAGAAGTAGAGGAAAGGTATCCGAAGATTGAAAAATCTGTTCTGGTACTGTGACCACCGCCAAGACTTCGACCATACTTATAAGCTCACACCCTCGAGATTCCGACAAAACACCCAATGAACCAAATACTGCATAAACCATAAACCTTAGGAAGACTAGTAAAATAGGCCATAGAGCCGAGTGAGTTCGACATTAGGTACAAACCAAGAATAGCGATCAAAGGACAAGTTTTGGTAGATTTCATCATGGAATTCACCTCGATAGAGCCTACCGAAACCACCCAGCTAACATTCGACCTCCCCATCTAGAGGTTGTCCGTAGATGGGGCCGCCAACGCTTAAGGAAGCGTTGTAGGGTTGATTCTGACCTCCCCGAGTGGGATCGATGTGGAATATGCACTCATATTCGGGTTCAAGCCTCTAATAACGAAGTCGAATATGAAGCTTTCATTGCCGGGCTTAACCTCACCCACTCCATGGAGGCTGATCAACTAGAGGTATGCAGTGATTCCCAGTTGGTGGTGAAGTAGATAGAAGATTCCTATGAAGCGAGGGGTGAAAAAATGATCCTTTACCTCAAAAAGGTACGTGAACTGCTCAAAAAATTCGTACGGGTCCAGTTCAAACACGTCCCAAGGGTAGAAAATTCACAGGCGAATGCCCTAGCAAGTTAGCAACGATGTCGCAGGAAGACCTAGATAGACGGATATCGGTCGAGCACCTCCCGGAGCCCTCAAAAAACATCAACAACGAAGAAATTTTCCCAGTGATGATTGCGTCGAGCTGGATGACCCCATATGGGACTACTTGTTAAACGGGACATTGCCAAGTAATCCAAAGGAGGCATCTAAACTAAGAGCAAGGTCAGCTAGATTCACTTTTTTGTAGGGACCCTTTATAAACGAGGTTTTTCTGCACCCCTCCTTAAATGCATAGGAAAGGAAGATGCCGACTACGTACTTAGAGAGGTACAGCAAAACCGTGGCAACCATACTCCAGCTCGAACATTGGTAGGAAAAACCCTGAGGCAAGGGTATTATTGGCCCACGATGCTCAAAGATGCCATAGAACTAGTCAGAAAATGCAAAATCTGTCAAGAGCATGCCAAGATCTCCCACCTCCCATATGATCCATTGACCTCGATCATAAGCCCCTGGCCTTTTCAGCAGTGGGGTTTAGACATACTAGGGCCCCTACCCATTAGGAGGGGCCAGTGCAAGTTCACCATTGTAGGAGTGGACTACTTCACTAAGTGGGCAAAGGCCGAGCCATTAGCAACAATCATCGAGCAAAAGGTACGTAACTCGCTTTATGCTCCATAATATGCGTGTCTGAATCCCAAAGCGCTTTCAGGACCGATAATTGAAAGGCCACAACTTGAAATTCAAAACTGCGCCGAGCTGGAATCAAGAATTAATATTTGTCCCAAATCATCCGCAACAATGATACGTAAGGCATCTATAAGGACTCTCAAGGCAACATTAAAGAATACCGGAAAACCTAAAGGAAAATTGAGAATACCCTCCCCAGGTAATATAGGTGTACCTAACTTCACACGTTGTCCTGGCAACCCCGAGAAACTGGCTCGTTAGCATTTGCTAGCACCGACGCAAGAGCTCCCCGGGGAGGTTGGGCCTGTCACTTAGGTCAAGCCCATAAACGCCGGAAAGCACAATGAGGAGTCTGTCCGCTTAAACCTTGATCTCTTGGAGGAGAAGCGAGAGCATGCTCTAAAACACACCGAGGACTACCAACGAAAAACAACAAGGTACTATGATCGAAATGTCAGGCCTAATAGTTTTAAGCCCGGCGACCTAGTGCTCAAAAAACTCCCCGCAAGAAGGAAAGACCACTCACAAGAAACTCGGGACCCAACCGGGAGGGACCTCATTGTATCACTGATAATCTGACTGAAACTATGAGCTTCAAATGTAAGAGGGAAAGACCTGCATTACTCCCGGAATGTGACGAGCAACTCGCCGGTTCTTACCTATAAACCCCATATTGTATCTATTAATGCTACAATGCTTCTACTTTCGCTCAAATAATAGTTTATGTGTTTATTTTGCCTACCTACTCTCAGAATCATAAAGAAAAGAACCAAGGGAGCTCAATATCGAAATCCATGGGGATCTGGGGCTGCCCCTGAAGGTTACATGAAACATCAAACAAGTATACGTGCTTCCAAAAGATTGTACTTTTATTTCAGAGAATTACAGTTATTCCAGAAAATTACAATAAGAAAATAGCCACTCAAGGCAAAAACCACAAGAAAGAGAAAATAGAAGTTGAAAAAAGAGAAAAGAGGGAAGGAGAGGCATAACATAAGAAGTTCGTACACGTAGGTGATCTTAAATCAACAAAAATTTGTTTCTATAGCCTCCCATCGTCGTAGTCGTTTACCATAGTGGTCTAGTGGTCGCCCACCGATGAGTTTTCATCCCACGCACGATTCGCCGCGATCAATGTTTGAAAAATAAGTGAGACTTTGCTCGATTGATCGTCAAAAACGTGGGAAGTCAAGTTTGTTCACCGTTAAAGATAGCTAAATGAAGTGTGAAAATCTGAAGGCGTCGGGCTTCACAGCTTGATAACATGGGGTAGTATAGTGTCTTCGGTTATTTCCTCGCAAGATTAAAAATGACATATAGTCAAAGCCAAAACCTGGGATTTGTGTTTAGCTATGAAACCTAACCCTAAAATCAATTTATTCAGTCAAACCAAGTACTAAGCATTCAAAGTCCTATTCACTTTTGAAACCCCAGACAAACCCATTTAATGCTCAGAAATGACATCTAAAGGATATCACAAAGCCGCAGGGCCCACTATTAAGAATGCATCAACCCTAAAGCATGGGCAAAGCATCACCAAAGGAAAGACATTAAATGCCATTAACCCCCAGCTTCAAGCTTGGAACTATAAATACAAGACTGTGAATATTCAAAGCATGAAGACAACTCCGCAAAGAAATGCCCCAAAACCAAGCTAGCACCCCTCCTCTTCAAGGCTATGAGGCCTTAGTTTGTTATCCCTTGAGCTGCTGTCATCCTCAAGGTGTTTGGCAGCCTGAGAAAATGAGAGAGAAAGAGGAGAGAAGAGAGCAAAATAAACCTAAATGAAAGCCATGTGAAACTCGCATAAAAATTGAAAAGTTATTTAGGGTTACAAAGTTTAGTTTATATAGCCAACCCCTTGGTGTGAAATGACAAAATTACCTAAAAATATGAAATTACAATAGGACAAGATGGTAATTTATCGGAAAACTGGCCTCGCTTTGGAACTAAAAACACTAAAACACAAAGGCCGAGCAATTCCTCGCTATGCGTGCCAGCCTTACTAGTATAGCTTGGGTGGCTCGGCTATGCCAGCTTAAATTGTTAGCCTGAAGCTGGGTCTACTGCAGATAAATTGAAAAATTTCGCTAGTAACAGCGTTAGGCCTTTAGCCAGTAAATTCTCAATAGCCCAGCTTAAATTTTCACATAGTGAAAATTTCGCTAGGATTGCGAAAATTTCGCTAGGATTGCAAAATTTCGTAGCTTATGATTGCAAAGAGGCGAATTTTCGCAATCATAGCGAAAATCCCCCGGGCTTGTTTCCTTGCCATCGCATCCCGCACTTTTATCTCATCACTCATTGCACTTCAACTCTTGGTCTTGACATTTCATTTCTCGCCTGGTGAAATTTCCGAGGATCATTCAAAGACTAATACAAGAAGCCAAGCTTACGACCGCAAGCCCTTAAGACCCGTAAAACTGGGTCCTAAAACAATCTTGAAAACAAATTAGAAGCACTCATGGACATGTACATGACAATTGGCTTATTCATATGATTAGTGCGCAAAAAGCACTAAAAACCCATCTTAAATAGGGCTCAAAATAGCACTTTAGCACTAATCACACTTCAATCACACGCTTGCTAGTCCTCAGAAATGCTAAAACAATAAAGGCATGTATGTCGTGCTTTTACAAAAAGTGCATATTGTTCAGTATGTGTGCACGGTAAGCTTTACCTTTAGTATGAACAATTTAGACTCGAACTAAACCGACATGAAATAACAAAGACTATGCAAGAACAAGTTTGAGGGCAAGATCGTTCCAAAGAAGTCAACTCGAACTTCCACCACATCTAATTGTTCCTAAGGTAATCTCGCCTTATCAACAATCTGCAAACACTTCTCCTCAACGCTTAACGCCATGGTTCTTAAACTCGTTGAACAGCCTAAACAGATCAGCTACACTCTTTATTTTTCCTTGACATAGGGTGCAATGCTAAAACTCCGATTTCACCAGCGTCCGTAACGGGGTCCCACCGATGACCCCAACCAATTAAGGTTTAGGCATCAAGCCAAAAGGATCTACCGACCACAAACTCTGTGCTTCACTCTCGACTTCGAATGAATCTCGAGAATTAAGCATTCCATAACACGCTAAACCCCACCCATCCACTCAGATAATGAACACTGGCCGATGACCCAACCACAACTAAGGTTTAGGGCATCGGGCTTTGAAGGCTTCACTACATACCCCTGACCGTGTTCGGGTTTCAAGGCAAAGCGTCACTACTTTATTTTTATTTTTCTTCTTTTCTTTTCATCTCTTTCTTCCTTTCAATTACACCGCCTCATAATGCAAATATAAACCTATTATGGGTCACAATGTGTCTAAGGCCGGGCCTGTGAAAGGGAAAAGGAGGTAAATATTTCAACCTGATTGAGATAACCCGTGTGCAAGGTGTGAATTAGCTAAAGCCGGGAAGTTCATATTGAATATTGAAACCCAATTGACCAAAAACTGTAACCATGCATGAAATTGTTCTAACATTAAGGTAACATACAGGTCATTCTTTCAACTAAAGGCAAGAGTCGAAACACAAAAAATGTAGACACAAAGTGGATTCGTAAAAGTAGTAAATCATAATAATGCTATAAAGTTTTTTTGATGATAAACAAAACGGATAATACATGCTTAATATAGCTAAATATGATGAAAACACTGTTCGCCATTATCAAGCAATGAATCCCATACAAAATGAGTAGGCGAAGATGTGCCAAAAAAGATAAAACATGATAAAGACACTTAATCCTAATTTTTCCTCCCACCAAAGTATAAATACGTGACACTCGGAAAGGAAAAGCCAGAGAGGTGAGCGTGACCTCCACCCACTCGCCATGGTGGTGGATGGCAATGTGTCGCGGTCGTCATGAATGTCATGAGATCATGCCGTGACCTCATCTCTGGTGTAGGCACAAAGTGGAGAATCTTGGTGTGCCCTAAGGATACGAGAAGCAATGGGCATGGTCGCGGTTCTATAGTTGCCTTTACTTGCCAACCTCTCGTCCAACGATGCCTGTAGTAGCCAATTGAATGATTAACATCCATAATAAATCATACTCTCCCTCGAATCGATACGAACATGCCCGAGAATGTCAGGTCAGATATGAAAGGTCGGAGGTCACCGTCGGGCCAAGGAGGTGGAGGAGGAGATGGAGGGGACAACCGGGCACCGGACTCCTCCACCTCCGGAGCTGTGATCATCTCCCCTCAGGGGATCCTCCCGCATTCTCACCTCAGTACTCTCCCTGTCCCATCAAGCAGAGGAGAAAAGAAATTCCAGATCACCAAAGGCCCGCTTCCATGCATGTGACTCCGAGGGCATCCGATCCTCCCTCTCGATACGGGGCCCCACCAGAACTCAAATGCCTGCAGGATCTGGCCTGGTTTAGTCGTGAAGCATCGCCAAGGTGGCACCTGCTCGAGCCGTGCCCTTGTGGTGGACCTTATCAGCGCGGCTGGCCATGACTTCAAATTCGTAGGACTGGAACTGCATCCTCCGAGATCCAGATAAGGCCCTAGTATGGCCTCGCTACCGAACATAGTGCTGTAATGGAAACAGGCTGGTCCGGAGCAGGTGGTCCACCGCGAACCGAGCGGAGTCGTCATTAGGGCACCGTCCCGCCTGCAAGATCTCGAGCGAGACAGACCATCTCCCTCTCAGGTGGACATCGTGGCCACTTCGATATCCTCGACCACGCCGTCGCAGCCTAAAGCAGCCGGAATGTCCGCCGCCGAGTACCCCGATCGATCAAGCACGGTGAACGGAGCTCCATCTGGGACTCAGACTCCCCGAAGCCGCGGATGTAGAACCGAAGCACCACCCGGGGATAATAGAATCGCGCTGTCATGAACTAGAGCAAGGAGTACTGCAGGATCGGGCCCCATGAGTCTCCGAACCCGGGGTCAACTGGGTCACAGCCGGCACGTCGTAAAACTACCCCATGAAAATCCCCGGTGTGCAATCCACGCTCCCCAGACGGGGTCCCAAGAACACGGCCGATCCTCGAGGCCGCTAAAGATGGGGCGAAGGAGCTCTCTCTACCGGGCTGTGGAAAGTGATGGCTGAGGCCTAGATGACGAGGGACTCCCCGGCCTCGATGTCCGGCCTCGCTTGAGTGGCCTGCCCTCCCGGATCGTGCTCGAGGCACCGGAAGCGGCCCGAGGTCCCATTCTGGGCCGATACCTCGAACCCCGCCAGGCTCCTTCCGGGATCGTGAGCCAGGTCAGAGTTGGGCCCCGCTCTCCTCCTCGCTCCGAGTGGCAAATCTAACCCCGGGTCGTAGCCGAACCACCCCCGGTACGCACTACATCCGTAATCAAAGAGTGATACAGGGCGTAAGGTAAGGTGGCCTACTACCGGGGTAGCAAAGGCAGCAAAGGCGTGCTCACCAGCCGACCAGTGGCTCTGCCAGACTCAATGCAAACCACTTGCTAGGCTGGGCACGGCTAGCGCTGCCCGCAGCTGGCCTACCAGGGGACGAAGGCTCTGTGGCAGGCACCACTGCACTCAATGGCCGGCAATGGACTAGAGCGTTGATGGAGATGGACTCCGCACGCAAGCCGTGGAGCCGAGGTCAAGACGCATCGATCGCAGCGCAGTGTGGTCTTCGTGCGTACGCGCGCAAGTCGAATCGAGCCAGGCACCTGGATGGCAAAGGGATTTCCCTTTTTTCTTTTATGTGGTCACAGATAGGTAAATGAAGAAAGACTAGCCAATTTCGCTACAATAGCGAAATATTTGCCAAATCTGGACTCCTGCAAATAATAAAATAAAATTTTATTTATGCTGATTAAAAACAAGAATAAAAAGTAACAAAAACCTAAGAATAATAAAAAATAATTAATATTAAAATTAGGGTACTAATAAGGAAAGTTGCTAAAACGGGAAATTACTAAAAATAGCCTAAAATGAAAATTAAACAAATCTAAGCAAAATAAAAATTATCAGCTGTAATTTGTCTTAGAGACACCAAACCAGCTCACCCCCACTGATTACCTGCTGGAGGGTCAAGGAGGAGGAGCTCCTCAACCCCGGCAGTGGCTTGTGCTGCAGCCTTCATGCTTGGTCCATTCTTGTTGATTTTCTTCTCACTGGGTGATTTTGGGCTGACCAATTGCTCTGCAGTGGTGACTGATGACAATTCCCAAACAACTGCTTCATCTTGGTTAGCCAATTCTTGCAATTTATGGACTCGCTTCCCCCGCATTCTCGGACCAATCGGTGCGCACTTCATCGCTTCCTTCCTTATCACCTTCCACCGCTCGCTGTTTGCGGACTCAAGTGAAATATGTTGAGCTCCAATGTCATGTTGCCAAATGTGAGCTGCATTACTCCATTTTGGCAATTGATGATTGCATTGGCAGTGGCCAAAAATGGTCTTCCTAGATAATTGGCACATGATTGGGCCCACTTGCGATTGGCTCAGATCGCACTACAAAAGCTCATCGGGTAGTAGAATTTGTCTACTTTTACCAAGACATCCTCAACTATTCCCTTAGGAATCTTCACCGACCTGGCCTACCAACGACAGAGTAATGTTGGTAGCTCGAAGCCTCCTAAACCTAACTTCTTATACAATGAGTATGGCGCAGTTCACACCGCCCCTAAATCTAGCAGCTGCTTGTCTTATGTGTCCCTCCAATGTCGATCAAATTGTGGGGATCCTAGATCCTTGTGGTATTTGATCGGGTCTTGCTCTCGATTATGGCACCGACTTGTCTCTGCTAGAAGGCCTTCTTTCAATTCCTTACCCTTTCTCGACCGTGCATAGGTCCTTTTAAGAACTTTGCATAAGTCAGACTTGCTTAATCATGTCGAGCGCTGGAATGTTTACTTTCACTTGCCTTGCACTTCCCAAATTTCAAATTTTGTTTGGGATTTTCTTGCCTCTTAGTGCTCGGGGAAATGGAGGGGGCATGGGATTTTCTTCACTGATCCTCACTTTCCTACCTTCCGTGCTCACCCCCTTTTCTCGCATGTTTCTTCACAGCCATAGTAATCGGTTGCTCTATCTCTTTCCACTTCGTAGTGATTATGGTTTTCACTTCATCCATCCTCAATTGCCGGATGAACTCTACCTCATGGACCCCTTTTAAATTAGTAATGTTTGGGAAGGGAACCTTCCTCTCTCCCGTACCTCCAAAGCATTGTCAGATTTTTGTGATCACACACGTGTGTTGTCAATTTTCTAATTGGTGATCAAGCCTCAAGCCCATCTATTCTTTCGTTTCGTAATTTACAGACAATTTTTTCAGGCCATTCGTACATTTATCCTCTTTGCTCCTCCTCCACAAAATTGCCTACCACCTTGCCCAAATTCAATATAGCTTGTTCACCAGAGAAGTGGATGATGTTGGTCAGGTCGTGAGATGAGGAACCAAACTCGTTGCTCGCACCAAAGGCTACAGGCGTAGGGACTAGGTTTCCGTGAGAGGTTAGGTGATTCTTCCAATTGAATTGTATGTGTTACCGTATGGGGCATTCGGGTTGTGGCTTGTATCGCCTACGACATTAGCATGTTCCGACATCAAATCCTTCACCGATGGGGCACTTGATAGTTTTCTCTCCCGATGGACAAGTAAGGTTGACAATTGATGCATGGGTTGGCATGTGCGTGATTTTCTCAAATAACGCCCGCACTCATGGAGCCTCTTCCTTCTAGCTCCTCCACCTTCCTAGCTAGGGTTGAGATTTTTGCTTTCATTTCCATGTCCTCCGAAAGTGTAAAAATGCCTCCCCTTTGGTGGGCTGAGGGCCTCATTTTCTCCATCTCTCTCGGATTCGACTCATCCCAACCCTTGGAAGTTTCAGGCACATAATTCAAGAAATCCATAGCTTCATCTGGATGCTTGCTCATAAAGTCACCTCCACACATGGTTTCCTAAAGAATTGCTTCCACGGCAGTGACATACCATCAGAAATGATTCACTAACATCCATGTATCAAAACCATGGGGCGTGGACATGCATTGATGGTCTTGGTGAACTCTCTCTCCCAACACTCGGGAGAATTTCTTGGCTGTCATAGGCCGAGTAAGTGTAGATCTCGTCTTTTTCAAACTCGTTGGTCTTTTGTTGTTGCACTCAAGAATTTCTTCAAAAATTCAGCTCAAGATTCGCCAATTTCTAATCGCCTTACTCGTGAATTGAGCCATATTTTGGCTTTGTCTCGAGGTTAACGTAGAATGCCTTCAACTTCAACAACCCACATGCCTGCTATACCTTAAAAGTTGTGCATACTTCCTCAAAACCCAGATATGTGAATATGGATTTCATTTCATACCATGAAACTGGAAGCAAGCACTCCAGTAGTGGTCTCACCGCTACATCCTCGCTATGAGGTATGACGCAGAAGGAGCACTAATCGAGGGTGTATGTGATCCCCATTGACCTATATGCCGTTGATTCACCGGGGATACCCCTTCGACTTTGCTATTCTTCGTGCAGATCCATCCGATCACCGCGGTATTACTGACTTACATCTGCCTCCACCGTGCACTCACTCTTGCACTAATTATATCCCTCTGTCCCAATGCAGCATAAACACCTGTTACACAAAATGAGACATAACAAAGAACACAAACAAACTTGCCGAAAAGGTGAGTGTTAGTTAAAACAAAACTCGATCAGAAGAAATAAAAAACAAAGAATCGCCAAGTAGGGGAAACTTGCAGTTTCAACAAATAAAATTCAAAAAGGATTTAAGGTCACCTACACTTGTAATGTGGATTACAAGTACACATCAACTCATCATAATGAGTTTGGCACTATCCACTTAACGCCATTTGATCTGCAAGCTACTAGTAGGCATCTTTAATCAACAAAAATTTGTTTCCCTATGTTCCCATCGCCGTAGTCAAGCCACGCAGTATACGGCCTAGGTCGAACACTGGATGCCAGTTTTCATCCCACGAATGATTCGATCAATGTTTGAAATGGTAGACTTTTTGTTTGGATTTTGGATTTGTTTAAAAATTGTGGGAAGTTGTTTGTTCACTCAGGTTACAGTAATAGCTTAATGAAGTGTGAAGGTAACCTCAAGCGTCAGCTCACTAACACCCTAACACGGGGGTAGTACAGTTGTCTCGAGTTATTTCTCGCATTAGGCAATGATGATATAGTCAAAGCCAAACCTGATCCGTGTTTAGCTATAAAACCTAACCCTAAACCAATTCTATTTGAGTTAAACCAAGTACTAAGCATTCAAAGTCTCATTCAGTTTGAAACCCTAGCATTTAATCTCATTTCAATGGCTCGTAAATGACATCTAAAGGATATCAGTGCATCTACCATTAAGAATGCATTGAACCTTAAAGCATGGCAAGTATTGACCCAAAGGAGCACATTAAATGCCATTAAACCCTAGTTTGGAAAGTTTGGAACTATAAATACAAGACTGTGAACATTCAAAGCATGAAAGATGAACCTCGTAGCGAAATTCCCCAAACCAAGCTAGTACCCCTCCCTCTGGGCTATGAGGCCTAGGTTCGGCATCCTTGAGTTGTCATCCTCAAGGGGGGTGTTTGGCAGCCGAGAAAATGAGAGAAAGAGGAGAGAGAAGAGAGCAAAATAAACCTAAAATGAAAAGCTGCGGGAAACTGTATTAAAATTGAAAAGTTACTTAGGGTTACAAAGTTGAGGGGGCTTATATAGCCAACCCCATGGTGTGAAATGACAAAATTACCTAAAATATGAAATTATAATAGGGACAAGATGGTAATTTATCAAAACGTGGTCGTTTGGAATAAAAAACACCAAAAACATAAATAATTTCGCTATGCAAAGAAATTTCGCTAGTATAGCCAAAATTCGCTTATGCTAGCCGAAATTCTCGCTAGCCTAGCAAAATTCCGACAGAGATAGCGTAAATTGAAAAATTTCGCTTAGTATCAAGAATTTCGCTAGGATTGCTAAATTTTCTATGATTAAGTAAATTTTCGCAACTTAGAGAAAATCCCTCGGGGTTTGTTCTTACTACAGATCCACTTTTTATTCATCACTTCATTCGCAATTCTTCAACTCCATCTGACATTTCAACGCCCGCCTGGTGAAATTACCGAGGATTCTCGCATTCAAAGACCAATAAGAAGCTAAGCTTGTCGACCGTCTTTAAGACCTCGCAAACTATCCAAAACAATCTCAAAACAAATTAAGCACTAAGTGGACATGCACATGACAATCGTTTAATTTATATGATTAGTTCGCAAAAAGCACTCAAAACCTATCTTAAATAGGGCTCAAAATAGCACTTTTTGGGCACTAATCAATGGCAGGACTAGGGAACAACACAACTCCAACAAATGGTAGAAGAAAGAAACCAAACGTTGGCCTATGACCACCAAACAGACTTCGCACAGTGGCAATCAAACCTTGAAGCTTCATCATGTCCGAACTCCGGTAAAAGACACCCTCGAAGGAAGGTGGTTGTCTATAAAGAAGCCTGGACACCTTGGGAAGTCACGCAGTCTGTTCCGATTCTCCATAAACTAGCGTTAAAACTACGTGCACTTTCCCAAGGGAAAGAAGACGAAAAAACCTAGGAGCTCGGATATTAAAGAGCCACGTAGCTCAAAGTCTAAAGGAGCCATGTAGCCTGGGCCTCAAAAGAGCTATGGAGCTGGCTTTTATGAGCACAAGATCTCGTGTTGCCGTATAGCCCCGTCTTTACTAAGAACCCAGGAGCTCGGATATTAAAGAGTCACGTAGCTTAGAGTCCAAAGGAGCCATGTAGCTCAATTCAAAAGAGCCATGGAGCTCAGTTGAATAAGAGCCTAGTAGCTCAATTTGTTAAGAGCCACGTAGCTCAGTTCATCAAGAGCCATGTAGCTCCGTTCAATAAGAGCCTAGTAGCTCAGTTTGTTAAGAGCCACGTAGCTCAGTTCAAAAGGAGTCAATGCAGCTTAGTTCAAAAGAGTCGTGGAGCTCAGTTTTTAAGAGCCCAGCAGCTTAGCAGGTCGCGTAACCCTGACCTCAATAAGAACCCAGGAGCTCCAATATTAAAGAGGCACGTAGCTCAGAGTCCAAAGGAGCCATGTAGCTCAGTTCAAAAGAGCCATGGAGCTCAGTTCAATAAGAGTCTAGTAGCTTAGTTTGTTAAGAGCCACGTAGCTCATTTCGTCAAGAGCCACTTAGCTCAATTCAGTAAGAGCCTAATAGCTCGGTTTGTTAAGAGCCACGTAGCTAACGAGTGCCTAAAAAACTCATGTCATACCCACGTTCGTTCTACGTTTTTAGTCCGATTTTATATTTAAATAAGCACATTATAGCCTGATATCTAATTTCTGGATCTTATGTGTAATACAGGAAGGTGTGGTTTTCGGATCATTTTAGAGAAAAAGAAGGAGAAGAAAACTGCAAGAACGCCGCGACGTTCCAAATAATATGACTCGAACGCCGCGACGTCATCGCAATTTCGCTCATAATCATAAAGCAAAAAGAGACCTAATTTGGAGGCATCAAGAACGATTTGAGGAGAGCAATTTAAAATGAAGCAAAGAATAATCGGAATCATTAGAGAAGACCGCTATTTTGTATTTTTCTTTCGAGCAAACTATCGATGATTTAAAGAATTATAGCGCAACTAATCTTCCAACATGTTCTAGATCCGTTTCTAGGTTTTGTCAACCTCGCTAAAATTGGAACGATTAATGCTTAAACTTATATTATTCAATTTATTTATGATTTGCATCGATCGTCTCTATATATGTGGTGTATATTCATGGTGATGTATGGCCAACATTGACATGATCTTGTTGGGTATCCGAGATCGAGAGATAAGGACCCCCTGTGGATTGAATAGAGCGCCCTAAGCAATCGATAAATGTGAGATATCCCGATTAGAGTGGCGACAGGTGGTTCAACAGGCGTTTCGTATATCGGCTCAAGGTAGATGCATCCAACCCTATTGGTGAGATAGGCGGATATACCTTGAGAAATGATATCTCGTAGGAACGATCGCCCCGTCATCGAGAAATCATTAATAGACTGAATAGTAATTCCTCTAGATAATAATCCATCAAAGGTGGTAGGGGGAGACAAATCCCTAGTCTTTACAAGCAAAGTAATTCCACAAGTTAATTTAGCTTTAGTTTTAATCATATATGTTAGTTAGATAGCCATTCAGAGTTTAAGTCCAAATAATATTATAAGGCCGGGCCAAGAATCACTGCATCTCTCCCTCGTCACCTTTACCTCCTTCCGGGCGATCTCGTAGCTCATCCCTCACCATCCTGTGAGCCTCGCACCCAGAGCCATCACCTCATCCCGAGCCTTATTTTCCATTCTTCGTACCGCACTCTGGGCTGCCGAGGTATGCTCTGTGTCGGATTTATACTTCACGACATCCCCACAGTGTCACAGACCCGAGCTCACAAGTCGCTTTCCAAGGTCGTGGAGGTAAACTACTCTGACATACTCCTTTACCACCCAGCGCACCCCCTCAAGAGAAACAAGCCCCTCTTGCCGCTTTACGAGGTATCCATCCGCGTAAACAAGACAGCGTAAGGACCAATCGAAATCAACGATAGGATGGACAAGTAAAGGCGTCTGAATAGACCATAACCGCTCCTTAAAGCGACGAGGCCAGAGCCTCCTCAACGGACATAGAATCCGCCTTCTTAAGGTCAGAATCTCGTAAGATAGATGACAAGGCCCCATCAGCTAGCTCTGCATTCGCAAGCAATGAGTCCTCATCCCTCCCCATGAACCGAGAAGCTTCCCTCCCCCGCCCCTCGCACGCCCTAAGGAAGCCTCGCCGCTTACAAGCAGAGGGGCTCCAAATAGATATAGGCAGGATATTTTAGAGAGGGTTCAATATCTCCCTGAGGACTCTCGCTACCGCGCATGGGGAGAGCGGAGCCGTGGACCCAGCCACCTCTCGACACCTCAAACCTACGTGGATGAGGCGTGCGACCTCTCACCCATAATTCCCAAATAATTCGCCCCGATCGCACGATGGCGGCGAGGACGCCCCAACTTCGGACTCGCTCTAGCCGCACGGTGCTATCTGACCTTGCGCTTGGTGCTTCTTTTCTTCATCACCAAAATTAACTCGCATGAAGCCTTCCCGAGTAGCGGGCTTCATGATAGAAGATTGAGATGGTCAGCGGGAGGGTCGAGAAGATTTCGCACTGTAAGGCTCAAGGGTCGAAGGTTTCGCACCGTAAGGCCGTGGAATCCGATCTAATAAGCTCGGAATACGTCCGCGGGCTACATTTAACTAACTTCTGCTTCACCTCTTCATCCTCGGAGCTAAGACTAGGGCAAATACCTGAAGGTCGCACAACCAAAGCAAAGTTAGAAGCATCTCATGACTTTCGAAGGCTAAACCTAATTAACGCAAACGGAAACTCACGTAGGTTCTCGGGGGTAGTCCAAACGGTCAGAATGCCAAGTGTATCTTCTCGGTCAGCAGGATTACACTCCCACTTACAACCACTGACGAAAAAATAACGTTCCTTCCAGTGTTTGTAGGAGGACGAAAGATCCGAGATGATCAGCTTGGCATTGGTGCGTTTGGAAATGTACAAAAATCCCTCTGCGGCCTCATTCACACTAAAGAAGTCCAGGAGCAAAGCTATGCCGGGAACCCCAAGACCTTTATCCCTAAAGATAACTAGCAGCCCAACCAGAATGCCCCAAAAATTGGGAGAAAGTTGGGAAGGACAAACTTTAAAGTGTTGTAAGAAGCTTTTGATAAAAGGATGCAGAGGAAAGTGGAGGCCATCTTCGGCACTTGGATGATGTAAGAAGTGAGAAAATCGGGGCACTAAACATGAACACCAAAAGGGGGCTTGTAGCGAGCGGCGAAGGTCTTTAAAAAAAAAGGCTCAATCTGACTAGGGCCCATTGCTTCGACATTTTTCACAACAGCCTTCAAGTAGTTAGAACCGCAAAGGTACCTGATCTCACTAACCTTGCTCTTGCCTTTTCCAGATGGGGAAGGAGGTCCCACTAAAGGGACCTGATCGACAACAATGGCTAGATTCGGCTGGACCCTTCACATGTCCGCCTCTAAATCGTTCTCGCTAAACTACCCCCTACGCAGAACAAGAGGATCTATCGGCGACCCAAGGAGTACCTCATGGTTAGACTTAGGAAAAGGAGATCGGGAAGAATAAAGCGGAATCTTTAGCCAGCAAGCCCTAACAACCCCGAAGTCGTAATAACTCCCGGAGAATACAATATGCTCGAGAAAACTTCAATCCGAGGACTAAGGGAGGGGAAGCAAACAACGAACACGAGACCAAAAACGCACCAACCCTTAGGGACCCACGAAATCCTAAACCATAAAGGACAAAAAAAGAGGGAAGAAGAAAGATGTACCTAACTAGAGAGGGGAACGCCGAATGACCAATAAACCCCCAAAATCGGGTACAACTTTGAGCAAGGGCCAGAGACGATATGAAGGAAAAAATACGAGACCAATGGGAGAGAAGTTTGGAGAAAGTGATCTGATCAGTCGTGATATACTTCTAACGCACTAGAAACGCCAATTGAAACGGATGGACTCAAAAGTCGAAGAGAAGCCATCATTATCGCGATGCAATTGACGACGACAAGCCTAGACCAACAAACCTTGTTCGGCCACGTGGAATTCGTTGCTTGATGCAAAAAATGATTCAGCCCTTGCCCAAGCTCGCTTCGACCAAGGGCTGGGGGCAACTGATAGTGCTTAAAAAATCAGCGCATAGGCCCAGGACGCGCCCAGGGAAAGAAACCACGCAGTTGAAAAGCAGTTGGCATCTGCGGGGTCGGCGTAAGAGCCTCATGTGGGGACTCGACCCATGATGACGTCCTAGTTACTCCTAATGCACGAGCCCAGGGCTGAAACTAAGCCTAGTGGGCCGGACAGGTGATGGGGATAATCCGCTGTCCACAAGTTGTGACGTAAGAAAGGAAAGCACTCTATCTCCATGATCCGATATCTACTCATTAAGGGAAGAAGGATCCCCACGATTACGAATTTCCTAATTATCCCTAATATCTCAAATAGCGATAAGGGAAGAGAAGATTCCCACCCAATCGGGAAATGTCGATTGCCGTCTGTCAACAAGGAAAGTCATCGTGATCACCCATGATAAATACCGAGCAATTCCACCGAAGAAAGGTACGTAATCACAAAATCATAAATAGTTGATCCCTTTCCCTTTCGTAAGAAAGAAAATGACTTAGGCATTAGAGAGGCAGCCGACATTCCCTCACTGGACCACCCTTTCTATGTAGGTTGTGTATTGATCCGGCCCGACGGACTAGCCCAGCGACTCTAGCAAGCTCCAACCCAGTATCTATAGAAGCAGCACCATCACTCCTAAACCAAAATTTTTTTATGCTATGTTTGGTTCCGGAAATGCTGTGAAGGAAAAATATATCAGAGGAAACGACATTTTCCCAAGTTTGGATGATATGGGAAGTATAAGGAAACAAAATATAAGGGAAAATATTCCCTATTTTCCTTGAAAATTAATGAAGAAAATAAGAGAAAAGAAAGGGAAAAATTGTTTTGTACTATATATATTATATCTATGTAATATTAGCTTTCCAAACATGAATATTTCTTATAAAATATGAAATAGACAAATACTATTAAAGCTACAAAAGGAAAAATTATAAAATAGATTTCTTTTTTTTTTCTTTAAAATTTTGTGCATAACCAAACAGTGACAAATTGGGCATTGTTCTCTACCTTTTTTCTTTTCTTTCATTTTTCTATTCAATTTTTTTCCCTAGCATTTTGAGGAACCGAATGTAGCCTTAGGGTACAGTTTCATCATTATAGGCCTTTATTTTTAATTCCTTGATAAATAACTTATTGGTCAATATGGTTATTAGAAGCTTATGAACATGCTTAATGTTGCAGTGCTCACATACAAGCCTAGGACTCACAATGTGGTGGTGGTGAACGATATCCAGTTCGAATTATGCGGCCATGCTCTAGATAGCAAGATTTATAGTTCAGGGAACGATAAGATCACGCTGGCGAAGGGGTGGAACCATTTCATCTGTGGTTTTCCAAATCATTGCGAGAGTGGAAGGAAGATGATGATTATTGTCCCTTGATATATATATATATCCAGCTACCTACTTATTGATTTGTGGGAGTGGCAAGTGGGTTTAAGTATATTTAATATCATCAATAAAACAGAAGTTGGTTGACAATATTTGGGTGATTGCACTAGCCTTTTGTTATATATGTCCTTTTTTTTTTAATTTTTTTTTTTCATTTATTAATTATTTATTGCTATTAATTTTAAATTTTAAATTACATTCTCAGGTTGCAAGATGGTTTGAAAGATCTAGCTAAAAAAATTTAAAAAGTTATTGATGATGAACAGTATAATTATCAATCGTGTTACATAATAAGTGGAAAGGTATCAAGTTGACCTCAGTGTCTTTGTCTTCATTGGTATTTCTAACACAAATGATAAACTGCACTAAGTTGTCATTAGTGGATTACGTTGAATTTAGTTTTGAGCTTTAATTTCATTATACTTGCAAACTTATGATCATGTAATTTTTTAGAATACAAAGAACTTGTGTTGATCAATGGTACTACTTGATCAATCTCTTTAATTACCAACATTATTTTAAATAAAATTGGTCTGTGAAGAAGTATCAAGTGGTAAGTGTGAGATAAACACAAAAATAAAAGAATCTCAATAAAAATCAAAAGGATGTGGGAGCTTTTAGATCTTAACGCAAGCCAATCTTGGAAAAGAAAGATTGCAGAAGGAGGAATGTTGAGATCTTTTGGTGCCTGAAAATCTCTCTCTGTGATGGTGCCGGAAGAACTTTCAAAGATTCAACACTAGTGACCCAAGGAAGAAGAACTTATATGGGAAAACCATCACTTCTATGAGTTGTTACCAATTAAAGAGAGATTTAAATTCCAAAACCGTTATGGAATTAAATCTCATATATTGCAATTTATGGGTCACACTTATACAGTAAAACCGTTCGAGGAAGAGGAACCAACATTCTCCCACTTGGCCCCTAAATTCAATATCACCTTAATCAGGAAACAAATATATGAATCATGGAAACAAGTCCTCTGAAAGCGAGTGTTATCTTCCATGTATCACGATACATTTGTATTTTTAATTCAAGCTTTAATCTTTATGAATAAACCATATGTTTATTCTGGGTCAAACTTAATGACATTTCTCAAACTACAATAAACAATATGTGAATATCCATACGAGAAACATCTCAAGAATTGGAGTTTTCATTAATAACTTAAAATGTACATATAATAAATGAGATTACATCATAATGGACCTAAGTCCCATATTAATTACATGATCCTTGAATTGCTTTGGTGGCATGCCTTTAGTTAGTGGATCTGCAATCATCAACTTTGTGCTCACGTGCTCAATGACCACTTTATTTTCTTTGACACGTTCCTTGATGGCTAAATACTTTATGTCGATGTGCTTACTTCGACTCCCACTCTTATAATTTTTAGCCAAAACACAAGAAGAGAGCTATCACAAAGATAACTTCAACGACCTTTGAATGGAGTCAACAACTCTCAAGCCAATAATGAAACTCCTCAGCCAAACACCATGTGAAGTGGCCTCAAAACATGATACAAACTCAACCTCCATAGTGGAAGTAGCAGTCAATGTCTGCTTCATGCTCCTCCAAGATACGACTCCACCAGCTAGCATGAATATATCTAGAAGCCGACTCTTCGAGTCCATGAGCCGCAAAGTCATCATCTAAGTAGCCCGTAACTCCAAGTAATCTACCGTCTCAGACATCAAGATGTAGTCCTTTGTACCTTAAAGGTACCTCATGCTAGTGGTCCACCCCTGGATTCCAATACATATCTGCCCAATACCCCAACAACATAGGCAATGCTCGGTCTTGTGCGAACCTGTGCATACATGAAACTTCCAATGGTCGAAGCATAAGGAATGTCTCCTATTTGCTCTTACTCAAGATCATTCTTCGAGCACTAGTCTAAATTGAAATTGTCACCCTTTATGATGGGAGATGCAGTAGGTGAACAATTTTCCATCCGAAATATCTTTAAAACCTTGTTGATATAGGTTTCCTAAGACAAACCCAAAATGCCTCGGGATATTTCCCTATGAATCTATATGCCAATGACATAAGACGCCTCACCCATATCTTTCATATCAAAATTTTTGGAGAGGAATTGCTACACCTCATGCAATGTAAAACCCGAGTAAATTTGAAATTTTCTGGAAAATGGAAAAAAGATAAATTGCCGCAATAGTAAAGGTTACAACCTAACATTTTTTTCTAGATTTCGGATGATGAAATAGACCTCACCGTTGGATTCGTCTCGTGAAATCTAGTTACCCAGACGAATTTCATTAAATTCTAAGATGGTCAGATTTTCATGATTTTCGGGGTGTTGGGTGTCTGGTGGACCCAAAAAACGAGATTTTTAAGAAAAATCTCAAAAGTGGAAAATAAATTAAGCAAAGTTTATTTAAAATAAATTGAGCTTGAATTGGGACGAAATAAATTATTTCGGGGTAAAAACGGACCCGAACGAGTCAGGGACACTTGGCGCAATGTGGGCTAAGTATCCTTAAGTGACATGTAAGGCAAAAAAAAAAAAATAGTTTTGAGTGCAAGAACAGATTTTCCTCAGAGGAAAACGGAAAGAGAGGGAGAGAAAAAGAAGAGAAACTAAGCTTATCTCTTCGATCTACTGAGTTCCATCAATCTAATTTGTCGAGTCAAGAGTGAAAGTTCATCTACTGATGAGGGCTACGCATGGGCACGGTAAAATGAGATTTCAATCGATGATCCAAAGGAGGAGATTTCGGGAAATCAAGGATTTCGGGCTAGGGAGGCTTCCTACTCGTGCTACTACGCTCCAAGGGGTATGGATTCTTCCTACTTTGATTTATTTTCCACTCTGAGGGCTGTTTGGTTGTGTTTTATACCCTAAGGGGTTGTTTGGCAAAATTTTGGGATGCTGGAATAGTGCCTCGTTTTGACCCTGTATATGATGTCCGCATTTCGGGGGCTGATTTTCTGCTAGAAAAAAAGGAATTTGGACCAATGTTCTTTGGAAATTGTAGTCGCACTGTGAACTCGAGGTTAAGCTTTGAATTACCTAAATTTGACCCTCTATAACTTAAGTTATGGTCCATTTTCCGGATCACATAGCGCCCCGTTTGACCCTACATCGTCCCAGATTTTGTGACCAATTTTCTAAGTGTGGTGGCAAATTGACTAGTGTCCTCTTCATAGAAATTCGTAAGCTGTATCTCGAGAAATCATGCTAGGATAGCATCCAAATCTGACCCTCTCTATAACTCAAGTTATGGTCCATTTTCCGAGACTGACATAGCTACCCTGTTTTGACCCTACACCGGGTCCGCATTTTGGGACCGATTCGATTGGAAAAATAAGGAATTCTGGACAAGTGTTTCCATGGAAATTATGTATTCATCTCAGAACTTGATGTAGGCTATTGAATCACCCAAAGTGGATCCGCATGCCTCAAGTTATGCCTTAATTTCCCAAGACTGCTGCCAACTTAGGTTGTTTAATGGCTCAGGTCCGCATTTTGTAGATTCGCTAGGGGACTAGTTTCGAACCGAGTCTTAACTATTATGTGGTCTATAATGGCTTGTTGTGTACTGCTGGGCATCTCTATGCCACATCCGGTCTCGGATCAAGTTATTATTGCTTGAGCTCGAAAGTGACATGCTCGTGGTAATTGATTGAGGTCAATATGTGTGTCCTAATGTGTATTGACATGTGATGAGCTCAGGGGAGTGATAAGGCATTGGGTACGGCCCGTTTGTAGGCTATTTGTAGACATTTTGTGCTTCACCCGCTTAGAGGATGGGCATGCCATTTCTTAATGGTGATGACTTGTTGATGTTGATATATGTGCAAATATGCTGACATGAAATGTGATCGCTTTGGAAATTTTATGCCGATCGATATAATCGCTCATGATGCATGGGTGATTTGGTATGGAAAGTATAATTGTCCATATAACATTCATTATATATGTATATGTATAGGTCTGAATGGCACATCGCATTGCATGGGGACATCGTGATGAAATGGGTGTGTGAGGCATTGTTATAATCAACACCGCATTTGGTGTTTGATTAGGGATCGATAGGACAACGTCCAACAAGGTCGCATCACAGGTACATGAAAATGAAAATATGTGTCGGGTATTAGCAAGTAGGGATAGACACCCCCTCGGGTGAAAGCCTCGTTATTTTTTGTTATACATGTGTCCAATGGTGAAAGCCCGTGAAAGTGTAAGAAGGCTTGCGAAGCCTACGGTGAGACCCCGAAAATTCGCTACCCACAAAAAGACACATGGTTTTGAATATAAATGATCATTGAGGTGTAACATCGAAAAAGCTTATGGTTTGAAAAACAAATGAATTTTGTTGTAAAATGATTATTGGATGTAATCCACAAATGATGGGTTTTATCACACTTTGACATCGCATGGTGTGGTAGGAGCTCTATATGACTCGTAAAAGCGGAGTCAAGATATGACTGGGTGCATGGTACATGATCGAAGTCTCATCTCATTTCATGGCATGGTGGATTTATAGTAGAAATCGCATGTTTTTAATCGAATGTGAACATGGCCATTGCATGTACACTTAGGTGGGAGTAGTTTCGTAGGGAGCTTACTCTACCGGGCGTAGTCACCCTTATGGGACTCTACTTCAAGTACAAGGAGTACATCGATGCACAACGCTCACTCGAGGCAAAGAATCGCACAGTGTTTCTGCCATGGGCCAGATTCCTTTGTAAAGATATTTGGAACAAGCTAGTTCTAGCTTGTATTTTGTGTAAAAATAATAGTAATTAAGTTCTTATGGGACAGTTTTAAATATAATTTTGTATGTTTTGAATGAACATGAATAAATGGACCTTATGTGGTCATTTTTACTCATAAGTGGACTCGGTGAGGTCATTTTATTATATTGGGCCTTAGATGGGCCATGTTACTATGTTTTGTACAAGTTGGATTTTGGATAGAGCTGGATGTACAAAGGAGACTCTATCTTATTTTTGTTAAAATTATTGATCTCGAAAAAAATGGGATATTTGGGCAGATCGTCACCCGACATCCATGAGTTTTCCGCAGTCGACTGGGCCGTCAAAGGACCCCTAGGTTTCGTGGGCCACATGTAACGATCAAATCATTTATTGCAGAAAAATATCATCCACGTATAAAACAAGATAACATATCTTACTCCCACTGGCCTTGTGGTATATACAATTATCCATGACATTCTCTTCAAAACCAAAGGAAGAGATGACCTCATGGAACTTAAGATACCACTGTCGAGACGCTTGTATTAAACAATATATGGACTTATTAAGCTTACACACCAAATGCTCACTTTCACTAGAAGAGAATCCTTCAGGTTGTTTCATATACACCTCTTCCCTCTAGGCCATCACAAGGAAAGTCAGTTCACATCCATCTAATGTAGCTCAAAATCAAAATGAGCTACTAAACCCATGATAACTTGAAGTGAATCTTTCCTTGATATAGGAGAAAAAGTCTCCATGTAGTCGATTCCTTCCCTTTGACTAAACCCTTTGGCAACGAGTCTTGCCTTATGTCACTCCAAGTTTCCTAGTGAGTCTTTCTTGGTTTTAAAGACCCACTTACACCCAATGGGTTTTACACCAATAAGCAAGTCTACGAGATCCCAAACTTGATTAGATGCCATAGAGTCCATCTTAGCTTTCATTGCTTCATACCATAAGTTAGAATCCTTAGAACTTACAACTTGTGAAAACATTTTTGGATCATGTACAACTCTAACATTATAATCCGAGCCTTGAAATACACTACATAATCACTAGGAATAGTTGAATTCCTAACCCTAGTAGATCTCATTAATGTTGTTTCTTCATGAGGAACTTGTTGTTCGGTAATTGATGTAGCTACCAAAGACTATGTTATTAAGTCCCCGACAGCAACACCAAAAACTCGATAGCGATTATTTGCAAGCGCACGGGTTGCATAAGTAATACAGTGGACTAACAAGTCCAAATATTGATCCCACAGGGAAGGTGTGGTTTTGGCTAGGATTGAATACCTCAGCTGCTAAAGTCATTCACTATTTGAGCAACTAGATGGTAGGTAGAAAAGGGTTTTAAAAACAAAATAAATAAAAAACAAAGTAGGGTATAATCAATGTCCACTCACAAGGAATGGAGTAATATTGGGGATAAAACTCAAGGAAATATTCTAGGGTTCATTAGCTCCATTGATGCATTTATGGTTTATATTCATTAAGCATTGATTAAGTGGACATACACTTGTGCATGTCCAAGGAATTCGATATGAGGTTTACACTTTTGTGTCTCCCCTCAATTTCTCACACTAACTCCCTATTCTCCTTTCAGTCCATCTAGGCCATTAAATGTGATACTTTTCTATGGAATTTGTTTTCTCGGAACTTATCAATACCTCTCATCCACACAGACTACTGACTACGCCTACCGATCACCTCTCTGGGCCCATATGATCCTCACATAATCGAGATGGTGCTACTCCTAATGAGATCCATCTACCAGCATTCCTAATTTCCTGTACTTCGATTAGGGTTAATTAGTATTTCAATTAAGTAATTCATACCTTAAGAGACTCGGGACTAGATTTTAGGGCGTAATCCAAGCATCACCAAGGATGCCCTAGTATGGGGATCAAAGACCTAACTCTGATATGGATTAATTGGTTAAAACCATAATAATCCTAAGAACTACACCAACTAACATCCACATAAGCATGAGTTCACAAAACCATAATAAAAAAAAATATATAAATCAAGCATCAACTTCAAGAAATCAACCCTAGAGGATGTTTAGCTACTCATTGTAACTAAGTAATCCAACAAAATCATATTTAAGATAAATATAATACTGAAAGATTGATAAATAAAGTAGAGTTTAGAGATACAAAACAAATGAAAGGTGAAATTGGCCCCTAACTCTTAAGCACCACAATGCAAAGAGTTCTCTAATGAGCTAGATCTTCAATATCATCCAAAACAAAGTGGAAATGAACAAAAACTAAACCCAAAATGGCGAAGAAGAAAGAAGGAGGAAACCCTAAGAGGGTGTTCCCTCTCCTAAAAATCGGAACCCTAAACAAGTCTCAAAATGCTATGTTTATACACACTGGAAAATGGGCAAAACGAAAGCAAAATGCGAGGGTCATTGCCTGCACTCGATACCCTTCGCCTAGACGAAGGGCAGGTGTCTTCATCTGGGCGCTATTCCTTCGCCTAAGCCAAGGCAACCTTCGTCTGCATTTAACCCGAGGCTCGCCTTTCGACAATGCCTTTTCGCCTCGCGAAGACAAGCCTCACCTCGCGACCCGAGGCCCTTCATTGCTCCCCAGCGCCGCAGAACAATGAAGCTTTCTCTTCGCTCTAGCGAACCTCGTCGTAGCGAACCGTTGGCTTTAAACAAAGATGTTCTTCTTCTTAGCTACTTTCAAGGTTTCGATTTTCCTTTAATCCCGCAAAACATAAGCAAAATGGGGGATTAGTGTAAATTCTTAGAATATAGGTGTGTGAATCTTCGTGATTCGGGTTACATAACTACATGAAAATCATACTTCAAATGCTAACAAGATTAACACCTATCACTTGCTGCTCAACCGAGGGCTCAATCAATTGTTCAACATTTTGGTGTTCCTCGACAATGAGATCCATAGGTTTAGAAGTACATGGTTCTTTAATGATTGGTTGTCTTATACCACTTTCTACCCTACGTGGGTATGTATGATAAACAACGGCGACTTGTGACTAAGGGCTTTGACTTTGATGATGATCTTTTCGTACGTTGTCTCAAATTCGACCATCACCCGACTAAGTCATTCTCAAGAAATTTTGTGTTTCTTGATTCCATAATCCTAGTGGTATGAGGACAATGGAATCTATAACCCTTGATCTTCTCATCATAACCAATGAAATACCCACTTATAGTCCTTGGGTCAAGTTTCTTCTCTTGTGGATTGTAAATTCTTACTTTAGGCGGGCATCTCCATATGCGCATATGTCACAAACTTGGTTTCTAACCTTTGAATAACTCAAAAGGCATCTTTGGGACAGCCTTGGTTAGGACCCAGTTCAATATATATACCACTGTCTTTAAGGCCTCAGTCCATAAGAAATGAGGAAGGTTACAATTACTTCTCATACTCCTTACCATGTCCATCAATGTTTGGTTCCTTCTTTCAGCCACACCATTCTGGTCCGGAGAACCAAGCATGGTGTGTTGGGCAATAATTCCATGCTCTTGAAGAAATCTAGTAGAAGGACCAAGTGCATGCCCATTCTTCGTGTATCTACCATAATATTCAACACCTATGTCTGATCTCTTAACTTTTATTTACTTACCGCATTGTTTCTCTACTTCAACCTTAAAAACCTTAAAGGCTTATAACGCTTCATTTTTGGAATGAACCCATGTAGAGATACATGTACTGTGAGAAATCATCAATAAATGTGATGAAATACTGATTACACATCCATAATGACAAAAATGTCCATATGTATGAGCCCTACCAAATGTTCACTCCTAGTGACACTTTTTGGACTTGTTAGTTTGCTTACTTTACGCAAATTAATGTTCCAAAGTTAGTGAAATACGTGGCACTAAGTACCCCTTCATCCACTAGCCTTTAACTTTGGGTCGAGATATGTCCTAATCTTGGTGCCATAAGTTATGGAATCCTTATTCATATTAGTGCCAATAGTTATACTTAAAGAGTTATATTGTTTTCGTAGTCATATCAAAGGTAAAGACCATTGCACAAGGTACCTTTTCCAATATCTTTTGATTTGATTAATAAGATAAAACCAGAATCCTAAAAGTTACAAGAAATTCCTAAAGGTACTGGTGTAGAAACTTAAATTCAGTTCCTAGAAAGACTAGGTACATAAAAAGTCTTTTCCAACTATAATACATAACCACTAGATAACTCTAAAATGAAACTCCCGATGGCCTCCACATGTGAGCTCAACCTCCCTCTCGAATGAATGTAGTGCTCACTTCCCACCAGCTTCCTTAGGTTTCTCGTACCCTACAAGGTATTTGAAACATGGATTGTTGAGCCAGAATCAATCCACCATGTATTATGAAAAACATTTGTTAAATTGGACTCAAGCTATACAAAGGAATTGAAATTACCCTTTTTAGTAAGCCATTCCCTGGGTAGTTTCCAAGCGCCTTTCTTCATGCGTCCCTTCTTCTTATAGAAGAAAAACACTTCTCGACTCCTTCCTTAATGTCCGACGAGGCTCAAGCTTACCTTTACCCTTGTTCTTAGCTTTCTTCTTCTTGCTACTTCCAGGAAGAGTGAAGTGCACTTATTCATTCAAAGAGGGCATCCAATCAACAAAATTTATACCCTATTTCCTCCTATCACGTAACATTGCTACTACAAGATAAAGGGCTTTGTGTGGTCAAACACAGGGATGAGTTTTCTTTGCACAAATGGCTTGCAATGAAGTTTAAAATGGTGAATTTGTTTTGGATTTTAGGGTTTGGTAAAAATAGGGGGTGTAATGGTTGAAAGATGGAAATAAAATTAAGTAAAAAAATATAAAACAGAATTCCTTGAAGCATCAGGCTACTGGGTTTGGGTTCTAATTGTAACTGAGGGGTCCTCGGGCCCTTTTCCTCGCATTGGAGAGGATGACCTATAGTCATCTCTCGAACCGGTTCTTCTTTTGGCTATAAAACCTGACCCTTAATAATTATCCTTTGAACAATGGCATTCACTGAGCATTAATGGTCTCAGACAGTGGAAAACAAGTCTCCTTAACTCACCTTCCAATGACTAATAGATGATAACTAATGAATCTCAGTGGATATAGCAATAAGTATCCATTGAACCCTTAAAGATTATCAAATATAGGTCATTCAAGGTGCATCGAAGGGATTTAAACCTATAGTTAAAAGGAGACACATGAATATCAAGAATACCGCTGAAGACATGAGAACCCCGCCTCACTATAGATCCGCTGCCCGCAGCTTGCTACTCAAGGAGGAAGGGTTCTAGCCACTCCATCCCTCCGAGCTGTCATCCCCGAGGTGCTCTAGTGAGAGAAAGGGAGAGAAAAGTGAGGGAAAATGAGAGAAAATACAGGCCAGCTGAACTACTAAAAGCCCCGCCCAAAAAAAAAGTTTTATTAATGATCCAAAAGTCTCCCTGCTATGCTATGTGCCTTGGGACTTAAATACTACCGAAAGCCATACAAAATTACAAAAAAGTATGAAAGAGTTACTATTACATAAGGGACAATTCATGAAAAACGAAAAACGTAACGAAAAAGTCAAAAAGCTGCAAGGGTACTGAACAAGGTCATAGGGGTTAAAATTTCACAACTTTTACGAATCGTTAGGTGCTTTTTTTTTCATTCAAATACGCTCTTCTTCCTATTTCCGACGGTACTATGCGAGTTGAACTTGGATTCTCCATGGTTAAGCTAAATCCCTATCTATGGTATAAATAGCCTGTATAAACAACACAAATTGCCATAAATTTTAATTAGTAGCCTTGCTAGGTCCTTAACATGCCAATTGGGTTAATTAAAGCGATTACTACACAAAAAATGCTCAAAACCTATATTAATAAGGGCATAAAACAACACTTTTTTGGCAGTAATCATGTACCTTTTCCCCTCCCTCCATAAGAAGCCACTCTTCCTCTTAAACACACATGGTCAAAAGTTTATTTATTGACCATTTTTCCTTATGTGTGTTGTAGGAGATCTTAAATGGGGGTTGTATTGAAGGGGTAGGGTGCACAGGATGTAATGAACAAGGAAGCTCTCCGACATGGAAACTTTCAGAGACTTGAGTTGAGTTGCAATGTCCATCATGGGCATGATTTGATCACGTAAACCATGGACTCTAATGAGCCTCAAGGTGGAGAATTGAATTATAAGAGTATTGGCGAGAGATTTCTCGGACATAGCGAATTGCTCATCAATTGCCTTCATTAAGTCCCTAGCCTTTTCGTGTTTCTCAATAGAACCACGAATACCAACCGATATATGAGTTTTGATAAACATAATGGAGAGATGGTTAGACCTTTCCCACTTATCATATAACTCTATTTCAGCCTTAGCGTTAGTAGCTGAGAGGGCCGAAGGCTCATCTTTCCTTATGGCGTAGTTTATATCCATACATCCTAAATGGAGTAGGACTCTTTCTCCAGACTTTATAATTGTCTTCTTTAAGTCCAATATTTCTAACTTGACATAAAAAAGGCTCGAGATTCAGAAAACTGCAAATTTTAAGGATGTGCATATTAGAAAAAGATTGAGGCCAATTTAAAGGGAAAAAAAAATTATGCAAGTGTACCGATGCTACACATACAAAAAACTAATCTACAGACATGGTACTTGTCTGTGAGCCAAAGTCCTACTCAAGTAATTTCATCTCTAAAACTTATTAGGGGGCCTAGAGACACAAGACCTACCTATGGCCCAAAGTCTCATTCAATTTGGTTTAACCCTATCAATCCTTATGATAAAACTAAATGACTATGTTCCTACTCTCAGTTCCTATGGGTAAATTGAGACTTGTAATCCAATATTTTATCCTAATTAATTAGAAAAACTTAGGTAATTTTTTTTCTAAATTAGTTACAATAAATGTTATAGTGTCATTGTCCTTAATATAATTTTTTAATGGTCAAGATGTTGTGGCTACTCCTAACCAATAAAAAAATATTGGTCACCTAACATTATTTTATAGAGTTATAAGCAACTTGAATAATAAAATTATGCACTAAAGGTTGCATGCATAATTTATGAACAATATTCTGCCAAGGTAATATCATAAATAAGGGTCATAACTGTAAAATAACCCAAAACAAATGACCCTTAAAGAAATTATTGATAAAAAAAATTTGAAACTAAGATTCTGTGAATATAGTAATAATATTATGTTAATTATTAAATCAAAAGAGGTATGTAGTTTAATGGTACAACCCTTTCTAGTGGATCAGTTGTTCAAGGGTTTAAAACTCATTTGTAAAACCCTGGAAAATTCAAAATTTCTGAAAAATGGTAAAACGATAATTTTGGTCAAAACGCGAAATTTTTCTAGATATTAGATGACGAAACGGATTTCACCGTTGGGATCGTCTCGCGAAATCTAGCTACCACGTCGAATTTCATCGAATTCCGAGATAGTCGAAATTTCACGTTTTTCGAGGCACCGGGTGTTGGGTGTCAGAAACGGCTTTGAGAGACATGTGATGTGACAAAAGTCACCTTCTACATGTACTCTTGTGACACATGTTGCAAGATTAGAGAGAGGATGAAATGGATGGCCTAGATAGTGCCAAGTGTCAAAAATCAAGACAAAGGGACACAATGGGAATTAATTGAAATGTTAATGATAATAAGACAATGATGAACAGTGTTCATCTTCCCCATTTGGAGACAAAAATGGGCAAGGGGTCGGGAAAAGGCGTAAGGCCGGTTTTGTTATTCTGTGAGAGAGAAAGCGCAGATTCTCTCTAGATTCATGGTCACTCGGACCGTCTGGGTTTGACGGAGCAAGAAGCAAAGTCAATCTACACGGCGAGGGCTACACGTGGACACCGATTTGGTAGAGTTTCGACAACTCCAAGAGGTAGGTATCTTTTCCTACTTGTGATATTCTTTGGCTAAGAGTCATGTTTATAGTTAGGGATATTCTGAGACTTGATTTAGCCGTAAATTCGATCTCAAAACATTTGAAACGAGTGGAGAAAATCCCAAATTTGGTGGTCGTGAACAGTGCCAACCCGAGGGTTTCACTGTTCACATGAATAGTGACGAGATTTTCTTGGAGTGAAAATGTGTGTTGTAAGTGATTCAAAATAAATTGCTTGTGTTTGCTAATTAGCTCATGTGGAGCCAATTATGTTATTGATTAATTAATGAATACAGATCACTAATTAACTATAAAACACATATATAATGAATAGTAATAAGAACGTCTTCGGACGACATCATATTCATATAAATCAAAACTTAAATAGATAGAAGCAATATACAAACAAAAAGAAGTTTAAAACAAATGTGAAACAATTTTATTTGAAGATCTTTCTCCAAAGAATGTTTCTGAGATTGTCCACATTCATCCCAGGCACCATGATCTTCGATCGATAAATATCCAGAACCCAACTGATAGAATCCATCAAAAAATATAAGACCCAACTACTGCCTTCCAAAAAGAATAAATTTCGCTTTGATCGTTAGTGAGAGTTCACTTCAGGAAACACAATGAATAGTAATTTTCAAAACATTCAAAAGTTTATAATAATATTATCCCAAAGAATCTGAAACAGATTAAACGAAATTATGTTATGGGTGAAATGCAATTTTTTTGAAAAGGCAAATAAAGAGATTTGCCAGAAAATCTCAAAATTTTCTAGATCCTCGGATTATCAAACCGACTTCACCGTTGAACTGGCCTCGAAATCTAGCTTATCCACAAATTTTGTCAATTCCAAGATACAGATTTAATGAATTCGAGGCGACTGACGCCGAGTGAACCTGTTCCAGATTTTCAAAAAATCTAAAAATGTCAAATATTTAAAGAATTTCCATTTAAGATAGATGGAACCAAATCGGACGTAATAGTCTGTTTAGGAGCCGGAATGAAACCGAAGAAGCAGATGACGTGGCGCGACGTGGGCCACGTGTCCACACTAATAATATCCTAAAAAAAAATCTAAACCTCCCATTTTGGTCTCAAATCCAAACCTAAGAGAGAGTAAGAGAGAAGAGAAGAGAGAAGCGAATTCTCTCTTCTCGATTCACAGATTTCGTCGTGGCTTGATCTCTCAAAGTTAGGGCTTAGAATTGAAGCCGATCTATGTAATGAGGTTCACGTTGGTGGGCACCCAGACCTCACAAGATTCGCTATGTCTGAAGGTTCTGGGTTTTCATGAAAAAACCGAGAAAAGGCGGTGTCTCGGAACACGCCATTGAGGTAGGGCTTTTCTCTCTAATTCTGCTAATTTCGGGTCGAAGGGCATGGGTGACAAAGGAGATGTCCATTTTTTTTTCTCCGACCATGACTATTTTGCCATAACTTGGTCATCACCATCCGAATTGAGGATTCAATTTAAGTAAACAATTGATAGCATATCAACCACATTCAAATAGGTCAATCCAAATTCACCCATTTGGACTCCAAAAATGCATTCAAAGTGGAGTTATGTTCAGGCGCTTTTCTGCTATGTTTTAATGACCACACCGTATTTTCGCCAATTTGTCATCACTAATCCGAATTGAGTGATTCAAAATTACTAGTAAACTAGACTATAGGAGAACAATCATACAAAATAGGTCAATCCAAATTCAGACCCATTTGGATTCAAAATGACCAAAGTGGAGCGGTGTTCTGTGCGCTTTTTCTGTTCGTTTTTACGACTCCATGACTGTATTGCCAATCGGTCCATCACCTAATCCGAATTGAGTGATTCAAATTGATAATGAAACTATACTGATAGGAGAACAATCCTCATTGAAAAAGGTCAATCCAAATTCCGACCCATTGGGACTCAGAAATTTGTCCAGTGAAGCCAAAAGACACTAATTTGGGACATAAATGGTCAGGCCCACTCTTTAATGGTCTTGCTGTCTGAACTAAAAGTTTAGTGTTCTGGACTCTTATGAGTTTCATTATTTCATATTCATCCATATTCCTGGTATGACATTAAGAAAGGTATGATTGTACTATAGAAATTAACAAGGTTTAAGAATGATACGAATAATCGGTTTTAGTATGACCATTTCATGGCATGTCATGTGGCCATTGTATGGGGTAGTAATTGCCATGAGTTAGTATAAGAAAATCATGAGAACAAAAGAGGTTGAGTTCAATCTGATTTTAATCATCAAGATTAAATGCTTGCGTCGTCGAAATATGTATAGTGTTAATGGTTTAATTGAACAAGATTAAGGTATGGATGTTAATGATTTTATGGATAATGTGACCAGATGGGGCGTGAATAAAGGACAAGGTGGAGGTGGAAAGTTTTGTATAGTGAAGAAAAATGGCTTGGGCCAACTAAGGTGAAAAATAAATGTTTATGGAACTATATATATATATATATATATTAATGTTTACCAATGCATATGTTTTCATATCTATGTTATAAATAACTAAATGAAAAAATGGTTTTCGACTTTAAATTATGTTGAGAAAATACAAATGATTATGGTTTCCATAGTTTTATAAAGTATATGATTTTGTGGTTTCATATGAAATGAAATGTTTATGAATGTATATTTTATATATACATGTTTATATGAAATGCTTTAAATCCATGGTTACCCTATGTTACATGTTTAAAGGAAAGTCAACTAAAGTGCCATGCTGCATATGGTGTTATGGAAAGGTTAGGATTCTTTTTATGTGAGAGCGGGAAGAGCGATGCATATTGCCACACACGTAAAGTACCGAAAAGCTTACCAACACATACGTGATTTATTCCATAGTGCAATGGTATTTAAGAAAGACACTACTTTATCGAGTCTCAGCCACCAGATCGTGAAGACTGCTTTCCTCAGAGGTTCTTTTATGGGCCAACGGTATAACTGGGAGATGGCACGATTTGAGGTTCCTTTTAAATATCGTGATCAAGACTTTTTCTGAGGTTCTTCATGGACCAACGGTGGTTAATCTGGATATGGAGTCCTGGATATGACTCGATTCAAAAGGAAAGAAAGCATATTGAAAATATATGTTGATAAAATTGTTATACATTGTATTTGGAACCAGGGAAAAGAAAGTAAAGTAAATGTTTATAGGGAATATGTTCCTATAATAATGTTTTTACACGTTGTATTTGAACAGAAAGGAAATAGCAATGCAAAGTAAATGTTAGTGAAACAGACTTCTATATAATTGTTTTAATATTAGTATTTAGTCCAGACCAGCATTATTTTCCTATGAACTGCACTCTCACCGGTCTTTGTCACCTTTTTTTCCAAATGTTTTATAAATATTGTGGGCGTAGACCGATGTGGACGGAGGATCCTTGCCAGTGACACTGGCCACCGACAACCACTTCTTTGACAATGTATAGCTTTTGTTGTAAATAAGTACTTGTGCACCTTTATTTTGTAATGTATATAAGTTTTAAATTATATATCTATAGTGTTCAGAAAATGATTTTAAAGTTTGATTTGAATTTGGTTGTGGTGGGCTTTATGTCCCATGGTTGGATGTGGAGTAAATTCAATTGTTTTAGTTATTATGTGTGTTAAATTGGGAGGTCCGAAAAACAGAAAATCACTAATTTTTCTATAAAGGTTTAATGTTTAAAAAAAAAAAATTTTTTTTTCCACTATGTTTCATAAGAATTTAATGGAAAAACTACTTCTTCCTCTATAAATGGTTCGCTTCCACTTATCTACTTTAAAAGGTTTAAAAGAAATGAAAGGCTTTTGTTTTCAAATCTGTAGAGTGCCTGGAGGGTCCTAGTGAAAAGAAACCTGGGTCAGTCCTTTCAACATGCGGTATTAGGAGCTTAAAATGTTTTTGTGTTTTGAAAAGTCTCCGCTCTAAAATGATTTAATATTTGATTTAAAGGCACGAAAGTATTTAATTATTTAAATGTCATATGAACTCTTTATAAATATGATACTATGTTTAAATGTTACGTAAAATGCGCGCCGAGCCGTCTAGACAAAGAGGTAGAGTCTTCAGAGTTGTCTCCATTCCCACTGAGGAAACATATAGATGAATATGCTAATGTTCCTATTCCTCCCTGCTCCTTCAGAGCTCTTCATAAAGGGACTCCTCGCATCCTCCAAAGCCAGCGGGAGTGAATATACCGCTTGATCATGGTCGTATTTTAGCCACAAGATTTCACAAAATTTCAAGAGCCACAAGGTCCATTGAGAGGGCAAGGAAATTAGGCAAGAAATTATGACTTAATAGGATCCTAAAAGGCATGGTCGTGGCTAGAGGATAACTGAGAGGGTAATCATCATATGATGTTCATGAGGCACACAGATATATTCTCGCTTTCCTATCGAGAGATAGAGCACTTGATCAAAAAGTGATAGACGCTACTCAGGGGGTGTCCTGGACTCGCTTAAAGAGGAGTTTTCGAGAATTCATCCACATGATAAAGATCGAAATTAGCAATTTCTTCAAGCTTGAGCAAGGGACCATGTCGGTTGATAGATTATGAAAAGAAATTCCTGAACTAGTGCGATATGTTCCTATTTCAGACCATGAGGTACAAAAGCAGAGGTTTCCACTGGGCCCGAGAAAAGAGGTCAAGAGACTTTATGCTGCCTTCATACTCAAGATGACAGTGGGTTTAGGTCACAATTGGGATAGGAGTTCGATTAGCCCTTAGATTTGTTGTGGTTCGTAAGGGCCAAGAGAGAGACCACTTGACCCCAAGGTGGATCCAAAAAAAGTCAGTTAGCTGGAGGAAAAACCACCAGCCTGTGGTAAGACAAGTCGAGGTGAATTCATTCAGAGTTTAAGAAAACCACCACTGTAACTTCTTTCACCCAAGACAGCAATGCGTAAGTGGAAGGTTTCATAGAGGGAGTGCGTACGGGCACTGGCGTTTGTTACGTATGTGGATAGTTGTGGATATTTTGCAAAGGAATGTCCAGCGCTACCCTAGCGTTAAGTCGCCATAGTAAAATGAAGAGCAGGCCATTTTCACTAAGAGGTCGTGATCTGTATAGTGGGGCATCCAGAGGTTCTACTCTCTAGTAAACTAAGGTTTTAAGCAGAGGTCAGCCACCCAGAGACCTCTCCATGCCGACTCAGTGACCCCAGCCAGGATTACAGCGTTACACCCACAGATTTACTGTCTGCCTATGTCACTGCATGATCTGAATCTTAATCAGATACTTCAGATAGTCCCAGAGACCTGGTCTCACATATCTTTATTTCACAGTTTATTTCAAATGTTAAATGTGAGTCCTAACCTATATAGACTACAAAGATAGTGGTATCTCTTCCTGGCGTGGATCTAATTTCGCTGGCGAGAAGTGTTTGGCGCTTAGATAGTGTGGTATCATCGAGCGTGAGTTTCGCGCACTTGATATTTATTAGACATCCATGACTTGATGTTATTCCTAGGCATGGATTGGCTTACCTAGAGACTTTCATGCCACACTAATCACAGGAAAATAAGTAGTCTGCTTAATTGCAAGGCACTGATAGTCAGGTTTCACGGGGTTACACAAGACACTACCTATCAAAAGATTAAGACGGTGAAGGTTAGTAAGATGCTTCTGGTTAAAATGGTAAACAGCTTATGCCATTGAGTGAGGGATAGTAGAATGATCGAAGACATTCCAGTAGTCGAGAATTTCCAGTATTTGTGATCTTCCGTACACCCATAGAGATTGATTTTCGATTGACTGCCTCTCTGGATGCAACCAATCTCTAAGGCACCCACAGATGGCTCCTTAGAGTTGGAAAGAATTGAGTATGATGGAAGAGCTTGTGAGTAAGGGTTTTGTCATTGTATGAGTACTTCTCGCCTTTAAGGAGCTCTTCGTTTGTCAGGAAGAAAAAGAATGTGGAAGCTCAGATTGTAATATTTACGAGGAGTTGAATAAAGTGATCATATTAAACACACCCGCCTACGGATTGATGATCTTTTGATCAATTACAGTGAGCGAGGGTATTTCAAAATTGATCTGAGGCCAGGTTCAACACTAATCGCACTCATCCTAGTTAATGTGGGTATCATGCTCTCAAGAGGGAAATCTACGTTCCACATTCACTTAAAGGTCAGTCGTGTGATGCCTCCCAGACTTGTGGAATTGAGGTCTTGTGTGAACAGAGCACAGATAATGGAGCTTTACTAGCTACATTTCATGTCTGTCCTGGATCGAGCAGATTGCGGATAAGGAGCCGCTGCACTTGATCCACCGATTAAGCTGAAAAGTGGGAAGCTACACTCAAAAACAAGGATTTTCTGCATTAGTGGATAAAAGGATTTGATGATAAGTCACAGGCCGTAAAATTGAAATGTAGGAATTGAAGAAAGAGATTATGGAAGAGGCTCACTTTCCGTGATATGCGATGCATCCCGGAAGCACTAAAATGTGGACACTCAGTGAACACTATCATGGAGGGAATAAGAAAGATGTTGCAGAGTTTGTCTCCAGATGTCTCATTTGTCAGCAAGTCAAGGCTGAGCATCAAAGACCTGCAGAGCTCTACAAATTTCTTCCGATCCCCTGCAGTCGGGCAGAATCCATGATTTGGTAGAATCGCATACGCTGCAGAGTGGTTAGCGACGACGCTGAGTACGGGTGATTGTTATAGATCGATCGAAATCACCATTTCCTACCCATAAAAGAGCACCTAAATTGAGAAGTTGGCGGAGTTGTGGTAAAAGATTACAACTTCCACAAAGATGCCGATATCGACAGTCCGATGTGAGATCCACTGGCTTACTCCGACACTAGCTTTACAGAGAGCTCCGGTACTAGGTTACATTTCAGTACAGCTTTCCATCCTCAAACGGATGGCCAATCTAAAAGAACCATACAGACATTGGGAAGGATATGCTTAGGCTTAAAAAGGAGTTTAAAGGAAGTTGATAGACATCTACCATTAATGGAGTTTGCCTACAACAATACTTATCAATCAAGCATTGAAATGGCGCCTTATGAGGCCTTATATGGAAGGAAGTGTAGAACTCCATTATGTTGGGATGAGGTAGGTGAGAGAAAATTATTAGGCCTAGAAATTGTTTAGGTCAAGATTTGTATACTTAAGGTTATCAGTGATATTTAAAGATAGCACAAGATCGCATAAAAGTTAAGGCCGATAAACCGGCTGAGAGATATGAATTTCATGGGGATCAGTATTTATGAGGATACCACCTTGGAAAAAGCAAAGCTATATCTGAAAGAAAGGGAAGTAAGTCCCCGCTATATAAATCTTAGTGATATCTGTGGAAAGAATTTGGGAGGAAGGAGTTTGGTTGAGGTTCCCACTGAATTAGCAAGAATACATGATGTCTTTCGTTTCTATGCTTCAGTATATAGTAAATCAAACCCTTCATGTTAAGAGATCAATCGGCTGAATTGGAGTTACACCACTTATGAAGAAAGACCGGTTTAGATTGTTGATAGAAAGGATCGTGTCTTTCTAACAAAGTGATTCCTTTGGTGAAGGTTTGATGAATCCATGGGCAGAGAGGAAGCAACATGGAACGTGAAGACGATGCGCGAACCCAAAAAGATTCACACAAATTTTAGTCGTATATATTTAAATTAAAGGATAAATTCTTTATAAGGAGGGGTGGAATTGTGTATCCTGAACTTACAAAGCCCTATAGTCAATAAATTTGCTGACAATAGGTATTTGACTGGAAACAAATAATGAATAGTAATTTTCAAAACAAGCCCCGAAAATAAAAAACAAGCTTATAATAATGTATTCAAATTCAAAGAATCTAAAATAGATTAAAACTAAATTATGTTAAGGGTGAAATGCACTTCAAAAGGTAAAACAAAGAATTGCCATAGAAAAATCTGAAATTTTCTAGATCTCTGATGACGAAACGGACTTCACCGTTGAACTGCCTTCGCAAAATCTAGTTTACCCAGCCAAATTTCGTGAATTTCCGAGATAAATATTTCACTAAATTTACAGGCGACGGCGTTGAGGGGACCTAAACGATATTTTCTTTAGAACAATCCCGAAAAATATCAAATGATTAAATAATTTATTTAAGATAGATGGAAATGAAACCGACGAAATAAATTGCTGTATTTGGAACTCCGCAGCGTGCCACGGGCGACGTGGCCACACTATAAATGATCCTAAAAATCTAAACCTCCCATTTGGTCACATTTCTTAAACCAGAAGAGAGAGAGTAAGAGAGAGAGAGAGAGAGAGTAGCTGAATCTTCTCTCTTCAGACCATGGGATTTCATTGACCTGATCTCGTTAGTGTCAAGAATAGCCGACGACGCGACGAAGTTCACGCAGGTTTAATCAGCGATCAAGGTCCAAGGTTTGGGTTCACGGAAATGGAAAGGCGTGTGTCTCGAGAAATCACGCCAGTTGAGGTAGGGTTTTCTTCTACTCAAAGTTAATTTTTATCGGCGTATGGTGTGATTAAAGGAGATGTCAATTCGCTTTTTTTTTCTCTTACCATGACTGTATTTTGACCATAACTTGGCCATCACTCATCCGAATTGAGTGATTCAAATTGCTAAGTAAACTAGACTGATAGGAGAACAATCCACATTTAAATAGGTTAATCCAGCCCACCCATTTGACCAAAATGCATTCAAAGTGAGTTATGTTCAAAGTGTTTTTTCATATGTTTTACGACTCCATGATCAGATTTGCCATATTCTGGCCAATACTACCATCCAATTACATTCAAATTTCTAAGTACCTAGACCGAGATAGGAGAACAATCCACATTGAAATAGGGCTGTCCAAATTCCGACCCATTTGACCAAAATGCATTCAAAGTGGAGTTATGTTCTGTGCAATCTTACTATAGATTTACAATTTCTTATGACTGTGCTTTACATACGGTCATCACTAACTGAATTGGAGTGATTCAAATTTCTAAGTAAACTAGACTGATGGAGAACAATCTACATTGAGTAGTTTATCCAAATTCTGACCCATTGACTTAAAATACCCAAAGGGAGTGTTGCGCTTCGCTCGCTTACGACTCCATGACCGTATTTCGCGTATAACTTGTCCTTAATACCATCCTAATTGAGTGATTCAAATTGACAAGTAAATATATCATAGGAGAACAATCATTGAGTGTCAATCCACCTGACCCATTGGGACTCGTGAATTACCAGTGCACTGCATACACTTTGGGACACATTAGTCATGGCTTCCACTTCGGAAGGCCGCACCCTTCGTCCCAAACCGCTTTGGGTGTTCTGATCTCATGGAAGCCTATGAGTCACATCTCTAACCATATTCCTGTAGAGACATTGACGAACAGAACGTGACTGTGAATTTATGGTGGCAAATTCAAGTGTCCATGTTGTTTGTTAGTCGATATGAATAATCTGGTTTTAGTAGGCTACCCATTTCATGGTATGTTGTGCCAGCTGAAGGGGTAGTAATGCTATGAGTTGTATAAGAAAATCATGAGAACAAAAGTATTGAGTTCAACTGATTTTAACTCACTGAAGTGATTAATGCTTAAGGGTCACGAAAGTATAGTAGAATAATGTTTAAATCTGAATAAGATTACGTAAGAAATGTTAATAATGATTTTATGATAATGAATTTGTAGGAGGAAGGTGATAAAGGATAAGGGGTGGGAGGGAAAGTTTTGTTAAAGGAAGAAAGGCTTAAATAACTGGCGTGTGGAAAAAGGTAAATGTTTATGGAATCCATATATATATATATATATATGCTATATATATATATATATATATATATATATATGATATATATATATATATATATTAATACAATGAATGTATATGTTTTCATCTATGTTATAAACAATCAAATAAAAAAAATGTGGTTTTCTTTGACTTTAAATTATGTTGAGAAAATATGAAATGATTGGTATCAGTATTTGCAAAGTATGATTTGTGGTTTCCATGAAATGAAATAAGTTATGAATGTATATTTTGTATATACATGTTTATATGAAAATGTTTGAATCCATGGTTCCCATGTTACAAAGATAAAGTTTAAAGGAAAGTTCACTAAAGTACTTTTACTGCATGGTACATGGTAAAGGGTTAGATTTTTCTTTATGTGAGGGAAGGGAAGAGATGCACATTGCCATACACGTAAAGTACGAAAATTTTACCAAGATAATGTGATTTATTCCATAGTGCAATAGATTAAAAAGAAAGACACGATGAATGGAGGTCTTTTTTGGCCATCAGATTCGTAAGACCATTTCCTCGTAGGTTCTTTATGGACCAACGGTGGTTAATCAGATGGGTTCCATTGATATGACGGATTCAAAAAGGAAAAGAAAGATATTGAAAATATATAAGGGATACAATTGTTTTACACATTGTATTTGGAACTATAGGAAAGAAAGTAAAGTAACAAGCTTATAAAATGAGGTGTAACTCCTAAATATACCCTAGCTTGACTTGTTTGTATATTATGTTAAATATGAATTTTCTGAACAAAATTTGAGACCCGAAATGGAAAATAGAGACAAGGGTAAAGTGGTCATTACTACTTGAGGACATAAATGGCATAAATAATAAGTTAGTATGCAATTATGGAATTTGAAGAAAGATTAGTGGGTCAAATTAGAATATGGAATAGTTGAATTGCAAAAAGGGAGGAACCTAAGGACAAAAAGGCAAATAAGGAAACTTAAAGCAAAAAAATGGGTTTTAGCCAGTTCTGCCAAACATGGCCTTAACAAACATGGATTAAAGACCCAAAACACCATTCGGGGAGAGAAAACCGTGAGAGGAAGAAGAAGGAAGTAAAGGCAAGAGGAAGGAGAGATGAGCAGCCGCAAGCCAAGGTACGGAACTACTAACTGGTATGGAACTTCTGGATTTCAGATGGATCACATGGATTTTGTATGGGATTCTAGAAAAAGTTATGAGTTCCAAATCTAGGGTTTGTTAGGATTTCTTCCTAGACCAAAGATTTATTGAAGGTAAAGGAAACTCTGCCTTATATAAAATCCTTTTCTTAATGATTGATACATGTTAAATAACAAGTAATTGAGCTGGTGGTTTGTAATGTTCTCAAATAATCATCATGGGCTTGATTTGTATATGGGTTGTGACCTATATTAGAATGACTTTGAAGGAATCTGTTGTTTTGAAGAAAGACATGAAATTGGAATGATAAATTGAGTAGAAAGAGATCATAAGATGAATTTGAAGTGGCCTTGAAGTATTTATGAGGTATAGAGTTGATCGGAGTTGAAACATATGAAAATGGGAGAAAACACACAATTTTGGCATTTCGGGTGATTTGTACCGGGCAGCTGAAGGCACGTACACTTTCGTTACTGGTTTATTTTTAATATGCCCCACCGGTATTGCTAGACTTGTACCCCACAACTTGTTCGCTTTCCGCCACCGCCAGATATCGCGCCATAACTTCCTCATTTTTATCCACAGGATTCAAGTGGCTACGAAATGTAGGACTTCAAGGAGAACCAAACTTAAAGGAAGGCATCGTCAAATTGATCCTAAGTGGCCTAAAATTCACTCCAAGTGGGGCCATGTGCAAGAAAAATTCCCGCATCGCCTTACATAGAGTAACCCGTTGTTTTGACGTGAATTTGAGTTTCTAAGGTTCAATTGGGTGATTCCAGTTGGAATAGAACCCTTAGCAATTTTTATATTTAAAAGAGTACAATGACCTAGAGTCAAATATGCAATGTTAAGACCCTGAAAATTAGGCACACAAACTGTCACTAGAAAACTGTAAATGACTAGTTGGCATGAAAATGCCATAACTTTAGTTTGATGACATTGATTGATCTCCACTTCCTAAGCAAAGTAGATTCATAGAGAAATAAGAACATATGAATGAGGTGATTCACATACATCATACTTCACAATATGAAGTGCCATATGTAATAGGCATGAAACAAGGAAAATGTAGAAAAATGAAAAATGTAAAGATGTGTTCATGAAACATGAAAATGATTATGGAAAATGAAAATGAAACGAATTGAAACATGATTGTGAACATGAGAGGCAATATGTCATGAGCATTACAATGGTTATATGTGATTATTATCACATATGTAAACTTAAAATGAGCAATAAATGATAGGAGTATACGTAAAATTTGTATACGTAAATGATCATGAATGAGTATACATGAATGAATATGTGAATGAGTGTATAAATGAGTATACATGAAATAAAAGTATATGAATGAATATGTGAATGAGTGTATGAATGGGTAGTACGTGAATAAGTATATAAGGAATGAGTATAATGGAATGAGCATAAAAATGAGTATATACAAATGATCACAGGCGAGTGAGTATGTGATTGAGAGGCCTTGAAAAGATAATACGAAGTGATATTGGAATTGAAATGTGATTATGACCTAAGCACGGGGCATTCAGAAATATATATATAAGCATATATGTACTGATTTGAATGATTGTTATTCGAATTGTTTGTCATACATAATTATGTGGCGTGTATTTGCACTACAAGTGAAATTACTGCATAAAAACAAACTGATTTGAAATGTGATATTGAATTACCAACATGACGGGATTCACCAACTGAATTCGTCATGAAGGCAACCGTAATTGTTAAAAGCGAATCACACAGCATCGAATGACAACAGACAGATCCGCAATCAACTGCCGCGAACGCCGTTCTTATAGTTAAAGTGAATCATATTGTTAAACGCGGAATCACGCGATGTTAATGATCGACAAACGCACAGATTTTGAATCAATCCTATTGCGAATGTCAATTCTATAGTTAAAGCGTGGATCATATTGTTACCAATCACATTGCTATCGACGACAAATCGTACAGATTCCCCAGCGAATCCGCCGCGGAATGTCGAATTTCCAGCCATGGTGAGACGCGGTAATAATTGAATGTGAAATCACATTGCTACCGAATGACAAACAGGCGTGATTCTAAGTAAATTGGTCGTGAATGCCTGATTTCATAGCCATATGTGACGGTAATAATCAAGGTGAAATCACCTTGCATCGAATGACAAACAGGCAGATTCCCAAGTGAATCGCTTTAATGTCACTTATAGCTATATGTGAAATCACAAACTCAGTTTAAAAATGACATTAAAAATTGTATTGTTGAAGTATCTTTTACATTACACTGACATAGTAAAAGGCATCATTTTGTAAAATACTTGTTGAATGTAAATGTTAAGGGTCTTTGAAATTATAAGTGTTTATGGGATTGCCCAAAAGAAGTGCTTTCAGAATTAAAAGTCTAAAATGGAATAACATAAACAAATGTTTTGAAAGATAATTGAAAATGTGCCTGGTAAACCGGGCTCTTAGCTGTGGATCCGCCAACCAATAAGTCGGGATTCTGTCGCGACACTTTGAAAAGAAAATTTTAATAAGGCGAAATAAATGTTTCATTGAAAACGCTCTAGTAAACCGCCCAGCCTTGATCCGCCAACGGCCGGGTTAGGATTCGGTCGCGACACTTTGAAATGAAAATTAATAAACGAAAACTAAAAAGGATTTAACGGGCATCCCAAATCACAAAATGTAATTTCTAAAGGAGTTGATTAATGGCTTTTGCCGTGATAGTGATAAAGAGTTCAAGGTATTAGTATTAGTCCTATCGAACCTCGTATGAAATTGATATGATTTTGATTTGTTCCTAATTGCCATTGTATACGATAGTTACTAATATGTTTTGATCTATCATACATGGTAGATATGAGTTACAACTCCAGAAATACATGACACAAAGGAAAGTACATGTAACAAGATAAATGATAAGGAATCAAAAGTAATGTTCAGATGGTAATATGATGAGCAGTCACATAAGAATAGGCTTCGTTATATGCATAAAGTAATGTAAAAAGATGGTGTGACGGGCGACATGTTATTAGTCAAGCATCGTCTATATGTCTCACTGCCAAAGCTTAGTACGGTGTCTAACTGTGTAGGTACTCGAAGATGATAAAAGAGGACAGACATTCCACACCAATGGTACTACCATCTCGTAGATAGGTGCTCACCAAAGACTTTTCCGCAACTCGATGTTTGTATTAGATATGTACATGTATAAGTAATTGTATAAGTAATTGGGACTTATATGTGTAGAGATTGAATCTGATACCATTCCAAAGGGTAACTCCTTTGTTACATGTGAATGACTTTGGTTATTGCTAAAATTATTCGATACCCACGTATGTTAAGCTCAAAAATATATAATAAATAAATAAATAAATAAAGAGTCCCAAGATATATTTCAAGACCGAACCTAGCTCTGATTCTAACTCCGGGCCTGGACTGAATCGCGATACGAGGTCTCATACAATTGTATTACACGTTGTATTTGAATAGAAAGGAAAATAATGCAAAGTAAATCATTTATGGAAATGAGATTCTATACAATTGTTTGCATACATAGTGTATTTGAACTATATCTGGAAACATTATTTTCCTATGAACTGTACTCTCACTGAGCTCCTTTAGCTCACCTTTTTTTTCCAAATGTTTTATAAATATTTTCAGGGGTAGAGACTGACGTGTAGTTTGAGCATCCTTCACAAGTGACACTTCATTTCTGACTGCAAATTCTTTACAATGTATAGTTTTGTTGTAAATAACTACTTGTGCACCTTTTATTTTGTAATGTATATAAGTTTTAAAGACGTTTATATATCTATAAAGTTCAAAATTATTTTCAAAGTTTGATTTGAAATTGGTCAGGGACTTGATGTCTGCATTGTTGGATAATAAATTAAATTGTTTTATTATTGTGTGTTGTAAATTGGGACATGTCCAAAAACACGAGGAAACTCACCAATTTTCTATAAAGGGTTTAATGTTTAAAAAATAAAATTTTTTTTTGTTCCACCATGTTTCATAAGAATTTGAATGAAAATGTAACTTTATAGCTGGTTCGCTTTCCACATTTAATTCACTTTAAAAAGGTTTAAAAGAAATGAAATGTTTTTTTTTCAACCGTAGGAGTGCCGGGAGGGTCCTCGAGTTAGAAAAGGAACCCGGTCGGGTCCTCAAATGTGACACTGAATGTAGTAAGTTTTTCGAACAAAAGCTTTTGTTTTGAAAACAACATTTTACTCGCCTGGCTGAAAGCATATGAGGTGTAGGTGAGGACTCGACATGGATTGGTCAAGTGTAGACACTATAGGTTCAATCGATTTGAATGTGATTGTTCGCCATGTCATGCACTTTAGCGGAGTAACCAATGTAGGAAATTATCTCTACCGGGCTTCATTTACTCTGGTCGAGGGATCACCATTTCAGGCACAAAGAGCCGACAGATGACTGCCGCTAGAGGCCGTTGTTTAGAAGAAAGCCAGATTGCGCTTTGTATTGATTTGTATAAATATGTATTATAATTGTAAATTTTAATATATGTCGACCAAGAGTAATGGAAAAACTCTTAAACCATGTAATATATTTGGTTGGGATATATTTTTTGAGTATGGATGCAGGGGCCTAAGTGGCCATTATTTTACTCACATGTGGACCCTGTGTAGTCATTGTAACTTGTTGTGACAGGTTTTGTACTCAGAGCTCCCGCACAGCGAGACTCGCCGATTTTCATGAGCGGTGTCGAGTTACCAAGATCCACAATATTCCATGGTTACCGGTTGTCAACGGACCCCCTGGCTTTGGGCTACACATTGGAGTCCCATTTGCCTTTAATATTACACAAGGGAAAACAAAAAGTAGCACCAAACTACCCAACCTAATCAAGTGCGTAAGCCCATGCCTACCCCCATCCAACATTGTAGCACCAAATTGCAAGAACCCTATTGCCTACACTCCTCCATTTTTATTTATTTTTAAATCCGAAAAGAATAATTTGAGAAAACTTTATTTACAAATAATCTCAAATTAACCTCATAAAATATTCATAACAATATTTATTCCACAAACAACCATGCAGTTTAGAATCTAAAAGATTACCCCTCATAAATATCATGCCAATACATATTTTCTCCATATCACATACATGAGAATTTTTCTGAAAATGGAGAAGATCTCCAAATAAGTAATATTCTCCGTATTTTCTCCATATTACATACATGGGAATTATTATGAAAATGGAGAAAATCTCCAAACAAATCATATGCAAAAACATGCTATTCTCCGTATTTTCTCCATATCACACACATGGGAATTATTATGAAAATGGAGAAAATATCCAAATAAGGTAGAGGGTATAGAGCATCAGGCTCTGATACCAAATATGAGATAAACACAAAAATGAACGAATCTCACAAAAAATCAAAAGGATGCTGAAGCTTTTAGATTCACTCCAAATACTGGAAAAGGAAGATTGTAGAAGGAGGAACGTTGAGATCTTCTAGTGCTTGGAAATCTCTCTCTATGATGGTGCTGGAAGAACTTTCAAAGATTCAACACCAATGACCCCACGATAAAGAACTTATATGGGAAAACCATCACTCCCACGAGCTGTTATGAAATAAAGAGAGATTTAAATTCCAAAACCATTATAGAATTAAATCCCATATATTGCAATTTATGGGTCACACTTATACGGTAAAACCGTTCGAGGAAGATGAACCAATAGTAAGGATCTTTCTTCTTCAATCACCTTTATTTAAACTGTTTAAAATAAATTTAATTTCATAGCAAATTTTTGAAAAACAAAAAACCGTAGTCTCCCTTTCTTTCAATTTTTCTATGTTAACTTTTCTTTAAGCAATAAGCATGAGATTTTTTTGTTATTCTCGACTTTAAATCACTTCTACACCTTTTCCATCTTTTCTCTTCTCTAATAAAGTGGTTATTGCACACAAATTTAGGCTTTTATTTGTTTTTTTCATGATTTATTCCTCGCTTGATGCACGGTATTTATCACACTTTTGATCGTGGTGGTTGTCATCATTTTGCGTATGGATGGTTAGGTGGTCTAGTACAACGCTTCAATTTTTGGTCATCGGTACAACTGCTTATTTATGCTCGTGATTTAGACGTGCAAAGCGCGTATGATCAAAGACAAGAAATCAAATCAATGGTCGTCAATATGCTGCAAAATTACAGTCATATGTACTCTAGTCACAAGTAATATCAAATGTGTAGGCTCAACTATAAAATGTAATAGGCTTTGAGTCGATTCATTATGCTATTAACTTGGATGTTGTTTCATCCTTTATGGTTTTTAGTGATTTTTATTTTATGTTTCCATCAATGTATTATTAGTTTGAATCAATGAAATTATTACCATAAAAAATTATTTTTCATCCCTAATTTGATAATTGAAGTACCATTGTTTATTAAATTTGTGTCTCGTGACACTCTATCCTGGGGTCGTTGACCACCATTAACCTGTGGAATTCAGGATTTCGTTACCTCGATACTCACATGATACAGTCCATTTATCGAGATCCATTTGCAAAAATCTGCAAAGTCTCCTTTGTTCGGGGAGTTCTCCCAACATACAACCTTTATAAATAAAGATCCATAAGAGTTTATTTCAACACTTTATACTCGAACATATATTAAAATTAGCTTGTTCTAATATAGTTTGGCCCAAGACTACTTCCATACGCCTCACATCGGGACCCACTAGTTCATATTTAAATTAAAAATATGAAATTTAACAAAGTAATGCTACCCATAAGAGTCCGATCACGTCTATACTTACCATAATTACATACCCACTATTTATATAAAAGCTTTCTCAAAAGAATTTAATTGGCAATCTTTTTACATACATCAAGGCCACATGTTGACATTATTCATAATCACGATCTCGTCGGAGCACCGTTTCCCTGTACACCCCTTGTACTTGAAAAGGGGGTCCCACAACGGGGTGAGCAATGGCCAGTAGAAAAATTCTCCTACAAGGGCTACTCCCCGCCTAAATGCCCATGAAATGGCCTACATAACACATCAAACCAAACCTCCAATTTTTTTAAATTTATCAAATCTCGTGCGGCCTGGGGTTGTGAATTTTGGGTCTCACCCTGCTTAACGCCTTCCGACACGGCACTTTAGAACTTTTCATTCTTTGGATCCATATGTCGACCAAGAGAATAAAATTTGGGTCTTTCACCACAGAAGTCTGCCAACCAAACACATGTGATTTATTCTTATTATTATTTTATACAACCGTGAGTCTCGATTTTGGACGTTGTCCATTTAAGAACTCACCACTCGATATACGAGAATGGTGAATAATAGTATCATGCACCCAGTACTGACTCGGCCGATGTACATTGTGCATATGAAATGTGATACTGATGCATTCTCCTTCATGTTACATGTATATATAGTGCTACATGAAACATTAATACACCATGAACAGTATAATTTTTACATAAAATTTACATCCTCCTGATCACGTTAATACATCAGTGTATGCATCAACATAATTCTCACACACTTGCATGTTATTCACCAAAAACCATAGCACTGAAGCTAGCCCGAAATCTCGGATCCACATATCTGAGGCACCTCTTGGTCCTTCACGGTTCGATCATGGTATTGGGATACCAAAATACCACAAAACTTGAAAACTTGTTAGTCTTGGGATAAAAAAACAAGCCCAAACTTAATTAAAGCTGAGAAGAAGCAGTCATGAAATTTTAGCACAGACTAAATAAGACACAGTCTCGAAAATTCGACTAGAGATTTGTCTAAAGCGAAAGTCTCAAAATTCAACCCGAAGCCAATAGAAAACAATCCTAAAAATTCCTACACTTAGTCCAAAAATTGGGGACTAAAATTTACGGTCTTTCACGGCCTCTAAGCCAATCCCAAGCCATTAAATGACTTTTAGGCTAAAAATAACACAAGTAGGAAAATTCCACTACCTCGTGGGTTTGGTGAAAACCTCAATTTTGGTGCCCAAAGCGTAAGCTCGTTGCGTGGATCAACTTTTCCTTCATCCCCAATGAAAACCTACGATTCGATTTCCATAGATCTGAGAAAGAAGCGAAGAGAAGAAAAAATAAAAAATAAAATCTCTCCCTAACGCGCTCTCTCCTCAGAACTGGAAGGCCTTCTCCCTTTTCTTTTGTTTTTTTCGTTTTTATCCTTTTATTTATATTTATTATTATTATTATTATTTTGGATACATGGTTCATATTGCTTCATTCAAGTCCGTTTCTATCCTAAAACAATTTATTTCTTTTCAGTTCACTTTATTTTAAATGAACTTAGCCCAAGCAATTTCCTGACTTCTGAGATTTTTGTAAAAATCTCGTCCACTGGGGAGATCAACGGCAACTATCGCGGAAAATCGGAAGAATTTCAGGTGTCTCGGAGGTGATGAAATTTTTCTAGGTCACTAGATTTCACGAGGCAGATTTAACGGTGCGATCCATTTTGTCATCAGGATGTAGATAATTTTAAGCTTCCCTGAACCATTATGACAATTTATTATTATTATCATTTTTTCATTTTTGAAAATTTCTAATGTTCTCGGGTTTACGATTAATACATTATATTCATCAATAATACTTTCATGGATGATTTTATTCTTTATTAAAATATTTTTATCTTTAGACTAGAAATTATATGTGTATTGTTAGGCTCCTTTGAGTGTGGTATAAAAATATAAACCTAATCTCTGCAAGTGCGAGCCTACAAGTAATAAAGTGGATTTCCTTTTAAAATGCGATATACGTCCCCGAGGAGAGAATGATGTTGGATTGATCGTGAACTAAGTACTAGATTACTAAAGCCTTTCACTTTCAATTATTTGGAAATTTGATTTTTAAACTAAAGACAACATAAAACAAGAATGATTTATGTTTAACTAACGAGGAATGGATTAACTAGAAGAAAAGACTTATGGATAAAAGACTAGGGTTGATTGCTTTCTTTGATGCTTCTTGATTTATATGAATTAAGCACGAGTTAAGTGAAAATATGACTTATGTTTGTCCAAGGAAAAACGTATGAGGTTCTCACTTTCGTGTCTCCCCCCAATTTCTCACACTAAAATCCTTATTCACTATTACGTACCTCTAGGTATTCAGAGTGATACTTTTCTAAGGCAATTCTTTCCTCGGGTGTTCTGCGATCAGCATTCACGTACCTACAATAGGACGGCTTGGAATTTGTGTAGAGCGATCACTGTACGTACCCTCTGACCCTCACACAATGTTGATTGATGTATTACTCTAATAAAATCCATTTAATGGTAGACATTTTTTATTCCCTAAACTTCTTTGATTCGGTGAATTAGGTTACCTTAATTAAACCACACTAACATGAAATAGCCAAAACCTCGGGTTAATTTCCATTTGTCACTAGGGAAACCATAGATGAATGCTTTACTAACTAGGTCTCAAAAACATTTCCCAATACGATTTAATTAGAAGAAACCCTAATCATCAAAGATCTACACTAACAACATCAACACAACCATGCTTCTACAAAATTATTCTAAAAATGATATAAATCAAACATCAAATCCAACAATCAACCCTAGAGTATGTTTAACTACTCATTAAAACCAACGAATCTATCAAAAACATGTATATTACAACCATGGGAATGAAAGAGATGAAAAGAGAGTAAAAGTTAGGGATACAAAACAACTTAAAGATGAATGAATCTCCTAGGGCACTCCAGGTTGAATGAGATCCTCTAAGAGGTCAAATCTTTTAAGATAGCTTCAAATCTAAGCTAAAAGAACAAAAATCTAAAACCTTTAAGTGATTCGAGATAAGAGTGGAGAAACTACTGAAAATGGTGTCCTCTCTCGAAATCTGAACCCTAGTATCGTAAAAATAAGTGTTTAAAATAGTGTCTCAGAGAATGGGCCTCAAAACATGCCAAAAAATGAAAGGCTGTGAGAAGACTCAATGTTTCATGTCGCGACATCGGATGATAAGTCACGACATATGCTTACATGTCGCTCACTGGAAGGGCTTCGTATGTCGCGACATGCAATTGTATGTTGCAACATACCAGTGTGAATGCTCCAGAAATTCCATTGTATGTCATGACATAGCTTCTGGTTGTCACGACATTCCAGCGTGAGTGTCTTCAAGTTCTTCTTTGGATGTCACGACATTGAGAGATATGTCACGGGATTGAGCTATGCAGGCATGCAATCTGGCCTTCTAGAATTCCTTGTTGGTTGTCGCAACATAGAGTTGGTTGTTACGACAACAAATTGCTACATCATCATCTCTTCTCCATTTTGATTGTTTCTTACTTCACTTGCATACTTTTCATATCATATATACAAAATAAAAGTAAGGAGGGGATTTAGCATATAATTGAGTGATCAAGTTGTGAATTTAGAATCTAAAGCCTACAATATGCATGAAAAACATGCTTTAAATGCTAATGAAATTCACACCTAACAAACACCCCAAAACTAAACCTTTTGCTTGTCCTCAGGCAAAGAAATAATCGATTTCCCTTTATTTAAGTTCAAAACAAGATAAATGAGCTTAATGAAGTAGTCTTGTGATATTTACCTCAGGAATCTTACCTTCATACAACATAGGGAAGACTTTAAGCAAATTTTGAAGCCCAACTCGGGGTATAAATAGAAAATTTCCTAATTTGGTTATAAAGTTTGTTTGGGGGATTGGGAGGAGGACTTGGAAGGTTTGGAGACTTGGAGGCAAGGGAAGAAAGATTGAAGATCGAATCCATATTCTCATTAGAGTTTTCTCTTTCCTTTTTATGTTTTGTCGATTATATGTTGTCTCATCTTCCCATAATGTTCTAATTTCATAGTCTAGGGTTTTTGGGGTAGATTGAACATGAACCTTGTAATTGAATATCGATTTTCTTCTTAGTTGTCATTTGGAATGCTTTTTTCTAATTGTTTCATTTTGTTCTTCCTACTTATTGATTCTTGATCATTGTCAATTTGTTATGTGGCCTTACAAGACTTGAGAAGAGTGTAATAGGTTAGACTTAAATGAAACAACATAATTCTCTATTGACTAGAGATACTCTTGGGTTTTGTGTGACAATTATGATTTTCTTGGGCTTAGTGCATTTCTAGAGTTTCAGGGTTGAGCAGAGGTACAAAGTACCTAAACCTTAGCAGTAGATCGTGGATTCTCGAGAGGGATCCATGATTAAATCAATAAGGCTTGCCTTTAGTAATAATTTCATATGACAATTGAGGGATTTTGATGCCAATTGTGTGACGCCCCAAAACCCGAGGGTCTCGTTAACGCGCGGAATTTGTAGGTATCGCATATCTCGATACCACCAAATCACGTCCATTCACCAGGATCCATTCATGCATATATATTTTAGAAAAATATACAAATTTATCAAAACAGTTCATAAGAGTTCGAGTTACAACTCTCTTATATACTACATGTAAAATCTAGTTTTTTTTTTACAAAAATGTTTCTCTAAGCCATAGTTCGGCTTCCTTCACACTTGCGGTCCCAGATGAGGGTCAGCAGCCTATACATAACTTGCACCTGAAAGGAGGTCCCACGATGGGGTGAGCAATGCCCAATAAGGATAACTCCTACAAGGGCTACTCCCCACCTAAGTGCACATGCAATGCTATGTTCACACAATAATACACACATCAACTTTCCGATGAAGAATATATCAATACTAAATGGAATCCTGCATGCCATGAAATGAGATGTGACTCACCATGCCTCATGTCTTGAGTCCTCATCGACTCCCTCACACGATGCCTAAGCCCGTATGCTGAAAAGCGGAGTCGTCTGAGATGACATCGATTATCATTTCAAAACAAATTTCATTTGTTTATAAACCAAAAATTTTTTGGATGGTACATCACAATGATCATTTTATATTCAAAATCCATGCACTTTTTTGTGGGTAGGGGATTTTTGGTGTCTCATCGCGGGTTACGAGCGGACACTACGACCTTTCAGTTTGGGGACCATGTCGACCATAATTGACGGGGCTTTTCACTCGAAAGGGAGGATCTATCCCTTCTTGTTGATACCCGGTACATATTTTCTTTACCATTTTAATCGATCGTGCTGACTACGTGGGCGATTGTTTCATTGCAAGCCGCGATCAAACACCAAATGCAATGTCCATGTACTAACCATGCACTCACACCTAACTCAATGTGATGCCCCTGTGCATATACAATGCAAAATTCCACTGCATGTTATCTCATGTTACATGTATAATACACTATATGGAACAATTTATAAACCATACTTTATACTTAAGTACCATGGATAATTATCACAAAGCATATAATTTACATCAATTCATTCTAATATATATATATATATATATATATATATATATATATATATATATATATATATATATATATATATATATATATATATATTTACAACACATTCGACATGATATAAATTTCCAACAATAACACACAAAAATAGTCCACACAAACTAGACATTCGACTAAATACAGGCATACTCGGTCTTGAAATAATGCGGACGAATCCGAAATTTTAGCTTTTGTTTTATTTTTATTTTTTATTTTTACTCCTTTCAAGATTGTCATTAACGACCATAAATTTAGCCACGAAGCAATCCTCAGGCTTCATTAAAATTGTCTGGCTTGGAGTCCCAACATCAGAAAACTGAGTCTATGGTTAGAAATTTGAACCACATGCCATTCTTTGACCCTTAGATTAAGAGGAACCAGTGTAAAAGAAAACCCTACCTCTTTTTGTTTTTGGCACCTAGTCGTAGCTCTCGTCGAGTAGACCAACAACTCTCGGCCTATATCGACTTGACTATCGAGAACACCGGGGAATCGAAATACTTTTCCTTTCTTTCCCCTTTTCCTCCACCTTGATTTTTATATAAAACTTTGTTTTCCTCTTCTTTCTTTGCTTTCTTCCTTTATTTTCTTTTTCTCATTTCTTATTTTTCTCATTTTTTCTCATTTCCTTTTATTTTTTCTCCTTTCTTTTCTTTCCTTTCACTCCCTCACGAATTCTTTCTTCTCTCTAAGTTGTTCATGGTTTGATCCCAAAGAAACTTCCTCTCACTTTCCTCATTTGACTTATTTTCGGGTGTCGTAGTATTGAGATGGACATGTACTAGGTGGAAAATCTGCACCACATTGGCTGCCGTACCGTAATGCGCTCCTCTAAGCTTTCCTTGTGGCATCCACATGGTCATACCATGTGGCACCACTCCATGTGTCATTCGACACTCGTGCCTAAAAATACGTGAAATTCCGACTATCTTGGAATCCAACGGAATTCGACTGGGTAGCTAGATTTAGTGAGAAGATTCCAACGGTGAAGCCCATTTCATCATACGAGGATGCAGAAAATCTCGGGTTTTCAACATGCTATAGCGACAATTCTTGTTTGCATTTTCAGAGGTCTTACAAATTGCTTGGAGATTGTTTGATTGATACCAAAGCCATAGCACATTCACATATTCATCCCATTTCCTATAGTGATTAGATTTAGTTTTAATTTCAGTTGTTTGATATCAAATTTTGTTTTAATTGATAATCTGGATAAAGAAGAAATAACATAATTTCAATACCTAGCAACACAACTCTTTGTGGGTTTGACACTCTTACTTTTCACACTATATTACTTGTTTATCAATGCGTTCACGTGCGCTTTCCTAGATTTTGTGTGTTAAATAGCACGACTAACATATATTAGTGTAATGCCCTAAAAATACCCTGAAATTTTTATAATAATTTTATTATATATTCCGGGTATGAATTGAGCCAAACTTGGGTTTTTCCAGAGAAAATTGATAAATTGACAAATTGAAAATGTAAATTGAAAGAAGTGTAGACATATGATTTAATATTATATGCTAAAATGAAAAATTGATCGAATGAGGCTGTAGTGAAAAAGGGCAAATGTGGAAATTTGTAAAATGAGGACCTAAGGGTCAATTGTTATTAAAAAATAAATAAATGCTAATGAGAAATAAATGATAAATGATAAGGAAAGTGAAATAAAGAGTTAGAATACCAAAAATGGAAAAATTGGATTTATTAGTGGCGAGCAAGGCCTTATAAATTAAGTGACTTAAGGCAAAATGGGAAATGAGAAAAGGGGTGTAGGCCAAACATGGCCTTACATAGGGATTTTAAAAGATCAAAATTGGTCTTTGGGTGCTAATTTTTGGAGCACATCACGTTTTTAGAAGAAGAGATAGAAGAAAGGGGAGAAGAAAACTAGGGTTTGCAAGAGATCAAGCTTTGGAGTGATCCTTTCCCACTTTGCTTCTAATAGGCGAAAGCGCATGGAAGGGGAGGGTGAAGAGGTTCAAGGTAATGAATCAGAGCAGGGCCTCATCCTTTTGATTTGGATTTTAGGTGAAAAGCCCTAACTTGAGGAAAATGGATTTTTATTGAGTCTAAACCACATTTGGAGTCGTTTTTGGGTAGATTCCATGGTGGATTTTTTATATGGGATGAATTGGAGAAGAGTTGTGGAAGAAAATGTGTGTGTGAAAATGCAAAATCCCGCATTACTTCGGGCAAAACTCGTAGGTGTAACGGTGACGCTTGAGCCGTATCGGGTACGTGGATGAGTGGCACCCAGATCTACATCGCCAAACCTCAGACCGGCACCGACCGGGCAAAGGGGATAACCAGACTGTGCATACGTCAGCGCAGACGGGTACCCTATTGGTTCAAGAACTTGTTTTGAGAATGCCGCGACCGCTAAGTCTCAGATTCAGATAATTTATGTCTGTGGACCCTAAGAAATGAACAATGGGGTGTGTGGGGTTCAAATAAGGATGTAACTATGAAAACACACCGCACCACCGCCTACGAATTCGCCTTCGGCGCACTTAGTGTCTTAATCCCAAGACCGGTTAACAAAAATAAATTTGTAATTCACTAAAATTGTTTAATTGTTTATCCACTTAGAGTGGCATGAATGTTATCGACTAGGACTAGGGTGGATGATAAATTTAACTCTAGACCGAGATCAAAGAGAAGGAAGCCAGATTCGACAGCCTTCTCGTTTGTTCTCTAATCCTCTATTCTTATTTCAAGTATTCCGTAGTTTACCAAGTAACTATGAAATGAGTACATGAACGTGGCATATGAAACGAGTACGTAAATGAGTATATGAAATAAGTACATGGGATTGAAAGGTATATCTGAAAAGATACGAAAGTGAATATGGAATTGAAATGTGATATTTGAAAACCGAATGAATGTGAATGATGATAAAGACGGATTCATTAAACCGACCGCCATAAATGTGGAATTGATTGATATATCAATGAACCGCCTGACGGATGCACAAATCCAAGATCCATCAATAAGGCACTCAAATCGTTCAATGTCCCACTCGCGGATGCACCAATCGCATCCGTCATGATGGCGTATGGCATTTAATTGGCTACCATGCCTGTGGTGCACCAAAACAAAGATCCGCGATGGAAGACCGACAATTGATACCATGCCTGGGTACCAAACTCGCATCCGCTCGCGACGGGAGACTAATTGTTAAATGTGTAAGCACATTATCGAATGATAATAAGGGGCGGATTCATCAAACGGAACTACGAAAAATGTAAATTGAATAGTCAAGGTGAAAAGAACCAACACGCGCGTAAATGGACTTTATGTATATGCCAATCCTATAAATTGAATGGTGAATTGAATTGTTGCATTAAAGATGCATGTTGTGATATAGTAAATGATTGGAAATCAAAAGCATGCGAAAATGAATAGCATGAGTATATGTTGATATAATAGGCATCGTTTAATGATTAATGCATGCCAAGTTAATTTGAATATTGAAATAGAACTGTATAGAACCACTAAGCATGAAAATGCTTAGCGATAGTTTTTATCTATGCAGGTTTCGAGTAGACAGAAGCGAAGACAAGATCGTGAAGCCGTAGAGTCATAAAGAAAGTACTCCGCGTATAAGTATATACCCCGGCCATTCGTGATATCATTCCTTTTGAACATGGTATTTTCAGGACAAGTGGCTAAACCAACCTTGATTTTTGTATATTATTCGAAAAGGCATGAATGCCTTCTTTGTAAATGTATTTTATAAATGCCATGGGCCTATTAAATTGTATTGAAATTGTAAATGATTATGGGCTTACCCAAAACTGAAATCGCTTCCGCAATGAAATGACATAATAAAATGATTTTGATAAGATAGGAAGTCGAGTAAACCGCCCGGCTCTCGATCCTCCATTCGCCCGACTGGGATTCGGGGTCGCGACATTTTTGAAAAAAGAAAATTTAATAACACGGAAAATAAAAAGATATAAACGGGCATCCCCGAGGTTTCCCGATTCTCCCACGGCCCGACTCAATCTGGCCCGACCGAGCTCCTGGCTCATTAATTTAGAGCTAGTAAATGGAACTCAACTCCATTTCTAGCCTATCCATTCGAGTCAGGCCAAAATGGGCTAGGGCTAACTGTCGCCATTTAGTCCCATTAGGTTTCGTCACCTAAATGCAAGCCTATGTGGGTCATGGACTAAAACGAGTTGATTATTGGAAATATTTGTTTAAAAAAACTATCTTAAATTTCGTTGATATATTCATAGATTTTGTTATTTTAAAATTAAAATTAGTTATGAAAGCAAATTTATTTGAAACATTTAAATAAAATCTAATCTTTGTAAATATTCAAATAAAATATTTTATTTGATATTTAATTTTTAAAAATTATTAGATGATAAACATTTTTTAATGGGGCTTAAACACTTTGGCCATAATGTAGTAACTATTCCCATCAATCCCCAAACCTAGGACAGCACCCCCTCCTCCCCCCATGTCTTGCCTGGAACGCAACCACTCTACCACACGAAAGCAAAGGCATGATGGGCAGTTGTGAAACATATTTAATATTTATATTTTCTACATTTTTTCTATATGACTAGTAAGTGTACACATGCTAATGCATGATGAGATAATATAAATAATATAATAAATAAGAGAATATATTATTATTTTCAAAAATCATATAAAATTAAGTAAAATAATTACATTTTGAATTAAATATAAACAAATTTTAAAAAATGGATGGGGATCAAATATAAATAGAATTACATTTTTCCTAATCAAAATTTATGATAGCAAAATTATCTTCTGATAAGATTTCTTATGTTAAAAAGATAAATATCACCTTTATTGTTATGACATTTGCCACATTTTGATTTAAAAATATTGTTAATTTCTCTTGTGCAAGAAACTATAGATTTTTTTTATTTAATTATTTTATAAATATATAATTTAAATGCATTTTTTCAATAACCATAATATTTATAATTATTATCACTTTCTTTGTATTTATGATATTATTGTTTTGTCAATTTTTTCCTCTTCATTATAACTAAATGTTAAATAATTCTATCAACTCAATAATCGATTTAATCAATTTTAAACTGAAAGCCATTCTAAAATAATTATGAAAAGTATATAAATAAATAAATAAATAATAGAAATTTATTAATTTTCATATTTATAAATTAGTTAATTTGTGGTTTTGTATTGAAACCTAAAAAATGAATTATAATTTAATTTGATGAAAATTTTATATCACTATTGAATTGTGAACCCATGAAGTATTTATATTTGGACCCTATAGATGTTCCAAATTGATATTAAGAAAATTTCTCAGCCTTTTCCTTTATTAATTTGGCTTTTAATTTTATCAAATTACTTTTTATTTTAAAATATATGTTTAATTATTATTTTTAAATATATTGATGAGTAGATAAAAAGAAAAATATATTAATAAGAATTCAAAAGTATTTTTAACCTCCATTCTAATATGTTATATAAAACCCTATCATCTTTTCTATCAACTATTTATCTGTTAGCCTTTTTTCCTTAAATAAGGATGGGTGATTTTTTGTAAAATCAGGGAAAATTAGTAATTTTCAGGAAAAATGGAAAAATAATAATTGTCAGAATGGTTCATGAAATCCTAGAAAATCCTTTAGATATCGACGACCGAAACGGACCGCGCTTCGCCGGATTTGTCTCAAATCCAAACACCCGTAAAAGTTTCATCGACCTCGGTGACAATCGGAATATTTTTACGATTTTCTCGCATAAGTCACCACGACTTTTAAGGACGCAGGATTTTTACGAAAAATCTCGAATCGTGAACGATTTCAAGCTCTGGGTCAATAAAATAAATCGAACTGAAAAGAAATTAATCGCTTCGGTATAAATGTACTGGGGACGAGAATGGACACATGGCGCAATGTGAGCCATGTATCCAAACTTTTTAAAAGAAAAAAAGGAAAGAAGAAAAGTCAAATAAAATTGAGAAAAGAGAAACAACCGTGGGCAAAACGAAAGAGAGAAAAGCGGAGGAGAGTGGAGCAGCAGAGCAAACCTATCTTCTCTCTTAAAATTTGACAAACTGGGCCAGCGGCCTGCCGGAAAGAAGAGGTAAAGCTCTGGCCCACGATCGGCGGCTACGCTGCGCATCAAAATCAAGGGGTTTCGTCAAACTCCAAGAGGTAGAGAATTTTCCTACTTTGATTATTTTTAGCCTAAAGGCCATTTAATGGCATGGGTGTTCTTCGGAGCCGAAACTGGCCATGTGTTTTAGTCCCAAGATTTTTGGGATTGAATATTAGAAATTTTAGGATTAGTTCCGAGCAGTCCTAGACTATGTTGAGATTTGGTTTTGATCTCAGTCCGCGTTCCTGGTTTTGCTGAAGTTTTTCGCATCACATAATTTGTTGATGAATGGAAAAAAACGGCTTCATGGCCATGTAGCGGACCGAGAGGTGCCCCGTTTATGTGTGGGTCCGAGACTAGCCATTTTGTCTCTCAGCATCGCTGAAAAAAAACATGCCAGTGTGTAAAAATCATTTTAATATGTACTTGCTTGATGAATTAACATGGAAATTATATATAGAAAATATAATTATCCGGAATTTATAAATGTTGCATATAGCATGACATAGCATGAAATGGCATGATTGCATTTCATATGCACGATCACATCGCGTCGAGTTGGGTGTGTGTGCATGGTATTCGTTATTCACCATTCTTGGTGAATGTGTAATGAGCTCAAAAATTGGGACAACATCCAAAATTGAGACTCACGAGTGCATAAACTAGTAATAATAAATTTTGTGTGTTCGGGTGAAGCAAAACGGGTAAGTCCCCCAAAGAAGGTGAAAGACCCAAATTTTATTCGTTGCATATGTATCCAAATGATGAAAGTTCGCGAAAGCGCTTAAGGTGTGCAAAGTTCGCTGGCGGAGACCCCTAAATTGCGGACCCAAATAAACACACCCGGATTGATAAATTAAAATGAATATTCGAGGGTTGTCCAACGGGTTAAGTCATCGCGAAACACCAATGACTCCGGTTTTCACACTCGCATTCAGATGTGCGACGGAGCAGTCAAGACTGCGGTTATGGGCATGAGGAGTCTCATCTCATGCATGAGATGAAATATTCTTATATAGGATTGCATTATCCGAATGGAGGTGCATTGATGTATGTGATGCTATTGCATGTGCATTTAGCGGAGTAAACAGAGATAATTTTTTCTATCAGGGCATCGGGCCAATTGTCGTAATCCCTTGCATAGGTGTACAAGGAGACGCCATCCGACGGTAGTCGTGATTATGAAGGAGGCCATGTGTGGCCTTGATATTACTCGGAGTAATATTTCTTTGTAAAAATATTTCAGATAAAAGAATTGGTAATCTAAATCTTTTTTGGGACCATTGCTTAAATTTGTCAGTATGTAAATTTATGGTAGAGGGGCCAAAGTGGACTTAATTTCCCTAATGGACTCGTAATTGTCGCTTTATTTTCATATTTTAGATTTAAATGTGAATGAATAGGTCTGAGTAAAGGGATGTATATTGGGGATATGGACAGAGGGATCATGTGGTGTCAATACTATCGAGACTCGACGTGGTTATGATTATACCCACATACAGTTGTATGTCAGAGCCCCCGAACAAAGGAGACTCGCCCCTATTTTAGAAAATATGGATCCCGGGAGCAAATGGGACACAACAAAGGTGGTATCGATCACCCGAAACTACGTGAATTCCGCCGTCGACTCCGCTGTAAACCCGGACCCTCGGATTCGGGACGCCATACCTGGTATTATAGCTTAGGTTAATGATTACCTAGAGCTCGAGTGGGGTTTCACCAAGAGCTTTGAATTTTTGGGCTTTGTCGTTAGGCCGAAAGATCGAGGAGTTAGGTGTACAAATACTTAGACCCATGGTGAACAGAACAGAACACAGATTGTATTGATTGCTTCGGGTGTTCTAATATGTTCCACGGAGATGTATCAGGGTTCCTGAATATATGCATGATAGAATGTGTATAGAAATCAAGAACACTAGGGTTAGCAAACATAACCTTAAGGGTTCTAAAATGAATAAGCATGATTACGTAGGGAATGGCTTATTTTTTAGTGTTTGGCATTATGTACCACTAATGTGATAAATGAAGCAGTAGAATCAAATCAAGTATCTTAATCCTCATGTGATGGCAAGTCAGAGGCGATACGTAGAGAGAGGTCAGTCCACTGTGGCAAGAACCGACCACTCGTATGGCTTTGACCGAAGAAGCCTTGTAGCGGCCATGGGTGCTACAACCGCCGCCATTGCTTAAAGCAGCGGAGTCAAAGGGTGGGGCGTGCACCTCCAACGGTTTTTAAAGACATCATCCTCTGACATTCACTAAAGGGAGGGATCCAGCGGGTAGCCGATCATTGATTCTGACAAAGTTAAGAGGATTTGCAAAGGCTGAGATTACCTCCGATGCTAACAGGATCAGCTAGCCACATTTCGGCTTAGAGGTGAATCCTGTGATATGGCGGTATCGGGTCAAATCTCACTTTTGATCTGTAGAGATCGATGACATACGGGGAGAGTTCTAAGAGCTCTTCATGGATAAGTTTTCCTAGCATCGCCACACATGCAAAAGCTTTCTCCTGAGTTCGAGTTGAAACGAAGGAAGCATGACTATGCTCAAACACGTAGCTAAGTTCATCAATTGGCACGCTTCGTGGATGACTACGTGGCCACAAATACGCTGAATGTGGAGGAAGATGGAGTGGATAGGGCTGAAGTTTGTTCTATCCGGCCAAATCTGCGAGGATTTCTCCAAGCAAGACATGATTCATGGTTAGGACGGCTATGGCCATATAGAGAGAGATAGAGGATGCACGGAGCATCCGAGATACAGTTTCTAGTGGTAAGAGGAAGGAGGACCAACCTTCTTCAAGTTTGGGAAATAGGCATAAGACTTCTATTCCATAAGGATTTGTGGACCTGGCCGCAGCCTATCAGCCAAGGCCGCACTGTGACTTCTCGTGAAGTCGCGGCGATCATATGTTATTTGGTGCCATCAACCCGACATTTGAGGGCCGGATTGCCCCCGTGCGCAAGGGATCCAAGGCTATAGGACACCTCGCCTCCTGGGCCATTAGCAATCGATAGATGACAATTTGTTCCCCTCTACTCCAGCCGGAAAATGAGAAATCGTGAGCTCACTGTGGTGTCAGATACAGCCTTCACCAATGTAGAGTCTAGGGTATAGGCCGAGGCCGAGGATGTGGCTCACGCCGAGACTCGTAGATCCAGTGGCTGTCTACACCATCACACCACGATTGAAAGCCAACATCACTTCTAAGATATGGTATGTTTCTTCATCCTCACTTAGCTAAGATATCGCTTTTGATTCCCCTGGGTGCATCGCATTCTTTTATGGCAAAGATCTAGCGTGGATGTTTTAAAGCTTGGGAGGTGGAGACCTTGGAAGAACCGTTACATGTGAGTTCTCCCCTCAGTGGATTAAAGTAGGATTAATCATATATGTTGAGATCATGGAGTTATGATCTCAGTGGATTCCCGCTCACTGGGTGGACCTTCTCGTGTGATGGACATATTCTGATTTTGATGTCATTCACATGGATTGGTTGACTAAGACATCGAGTCACATTGACTCAAGTGATAAGAGGGAGGATTATTACCTACACACTGGATCCCAGATTTGTGTGACTTTTCAGAGGGCGAAGCATGATGCTTTACCTCAGACCGTGCATGACTTTAAATGGAGTGGACAGTTGATGGGTTGGAGAGCAAACCTTACCCTAGAGGATGAAGGGAGACGGGATTTGAGTTTACCTCGAGTTGTTTGCGAGTATAAGGATGTCTTTCGACGAAGCCTGTGATTGCCTCCACACGTGGACGCAAACTCTCATATCGAGTTACACCGGCACGTCGCCTTACTTACGACTTCAGATGGCACCGGTGGAGTTGCAGGAACTCAAGGTCCAATTGTAGGAATTGTTGGACAAGGGTTTTATTAGACCGAGCACTTCACCATGGGGTGCTCCGATTTTATTTGCTAAGAAGAAGGACAAGACTCTTCGATTGTGCATTGACTACCGACATTTGAATAGGGTTATGATCAAGAATCGATATCCATTACCGAGGATCATTGACTTGTTTGACCAGCTGAGAGGGGAGAGAGTCTACTCCAAGATAGACCTTCGTACCAGTTACCATCAACTGAGGATGGGAACATTTATATCCCTAAGATAATGCTTCTAGGACGTGATACGGGTAGTCTGAGTTTACGTTGATGCTCGTCACCGAATGCGCCTACGCAAAGATTCATGGATCTCATGCATAGGGTATTCCAGCCCTATTCGATTAGTTTGTTGTGGTATTTGTTAAGAGATCTGATCTACTCCCGCTTCCAGGAGGAGTACGAGGACTACTCATGGATTACATCCGCACCTCAGTGACCATCATTGTATGCCAAGTTCAAGAAGCTTAATTTTCGCTCACTAAGGCGAGATTGGGACACGTCGGTTCGCTTTAGGTGTGTCGTAAGACCCCAGAAGGTAGAGGCTGTTATGAGTTAGAGGTCAAGTCGGCCGAGATACTCACTGATCGTAGGATATTACAGCGCTTATCGAGGATTTCTCCTGGTTAGCCGCACCTATGACTAGATTGACTCGAAAAGGGGTCAAGTTTGAGTGGGATGATCTATGTAAGAAGGCATTCCAGGAATTGAAAAGGAGGCTTACTACAATTCCTATTCTGATAGTTTTAGAACAGGGACAGAGGTACACGGTGTACTGTGATGCCTCTAGGGAAGAACTGGGATGTGTCTTGATATAGGTCATAGGTTAGAAGCATGGGTTCTGCATAAATAAAGAATTATGAGCAGAATTACCTTACACATGATCTGGAGTAGGCGGCCATTGTCTTTGCCTTAAAGATTTTGCGCCACTATTTGTATGGTGAGCAATTCGAAGTGTTTTCAGACCACAAGAGTTTGAAGTATATTTTCACACAACGGGACCTCAACATGAGGCAATGCAGATGGATGGAGTATCTGGAGGACTATGACTCACTTACATTACCATCTTGGTAAGGCAAATGTAGTGGCTAATGCACTTAATTAGAAGTCACGGGGAGTACTGGCGAGTGTAGCTTCCCGAGAGTGGCAGATGCTCGAGTCTCTGTGGGATGCTTTAGGTCAGTAAGATGTGAATGCATCAGATACTAGGGAGTTTGGTAGCTACGCCATCCCTACGAGTAGGTGACTGAAAGTTCCGCGCAAAGACGCAGATATCGTCCATAAGGGACCGAAAGTACAACTGTGTATTGTGTAACTAAGGCTGGAGCCATCCACACATATGGTAGTCTTCTCAGATAGGAATCCAAGCTGTGGTTCCCATCTAACCGACGGAGAGAGGAGATCCTTATGACTCATCGGCTCATTTTTCTATGCATTCAGTACGTAAGATGTATCGAGATCTTCGCCACTATGACACGAGTGGAATGAAGCGACACGCTTGAGATTTTGTCTGACAAAGGTCTCACTTGTCAATAGGTAAAGTGTTGAGACAGAAGCAAGCAGGCTACCCAGCCATTGAGGGCCGAGCGGGCGGAGCACGTCACGATGGACTTTGTAACCCACTTTCCACAGACACCGCGAAGGCATGATGCGGTATGGGTTATAGTGGACCGGATCACTAAGTCGGCACACTTTCTAGCAGTGCAGATGACCTTCACACTGGAGGAATTCTGCTGGTTGTATATTCGAGAGATTGTCCGGTTACATGGCATACCAGTGTGACATAGTATCAGATAGGGGTCCTAAGTTTAAGGCACACTTTTGGAAAAGCTTCCCAAAGGCCATGGGGACACAATTGACGATGAGCACATCATTTCATCCTCAAACAACATGGTCGCCGAGGACCATACAGTTTTAGAGCACATGTCATGGTGGTGTTGTGTCTGGATCTTAAGGGTAGTCAGAGAGAACTTACTTTTTAAAGGGAATTTACCACAACAATAGTTATCAAACGAGTGTTCAAATGACACCCTATGAGGCCTTATATGGGAGGCCATGTCGATCACTAATCCATTGGACAAAGGTGAGAGAGTACTCCATCACTGGTCCAGATCTTATTCAAGACACCTCTGAGAAGGTGGATTTGATTTGGAAGCGTCTTCTCACGGCCCAGAGCCGTTAGAAGAGCTACGCCGACAAACGGTATCAACCTCTGGAGTTCGAGATGGGTGATCACGTCTTCTTGAAGGTGATGCCTAAGAGAGGAGTGGTTAGATTCGGAAAGCGAGGGAAGCTAGCACCGAGGTATATTGGGCCCCTCGAGATACTAAAGAGGGTGGGCATAATTGTATATTGGTTGGTGCTACCACCAAGTTTATCAGGTTTCCATGAGGTGTTCCACGCCCATGCTCCGTGGCATACCTGATCCAGCCTCATGTAATGGATTGGGAAGCGGATCATTTGTTGATACAAATGGGACCTTCGAGGAAGGACCGGGTGCATATCATGGATACTCGAGATCAAAGCGCGAGACAAGACCGTGATAAGTTAGTAGCGTTGCGGGCAACACCGAGGAGCCGAGTGAGGCAACACGGGAATGCGAGACACATGCGCGCCACTTTATCCTTTCCTATTTAAGGATGAAGGTACGTTGTTTAAATGAATTGGAAATAGAATGACAATTGCATATGCTTGTGGTTTGATGGGTATATGTGTGGGAATTTCGGGACAAAATTCTTTTAAGGGGGGAAGAATGTAAAACCCGAGAAAATTAGTAATTTTCAGGAAAAATGGCAAAATAATAATAAAAATAATAATTGCTAGAATGGTTCAGGGAAGCCTAGAAAATTCTCTAGATATCGGATGACGAAACGGACTACGCCATTGGATTCGTCTCGTGAAATCCAGTGTCCCAGAAAGTTTTGTCAAATTCTGAGACAATTAGAATATTTTTATAATTTTTGGAGATAAGCTCATGACTTCAGTGGACGAGATTTCTACTTCTAAAAATCTAAATCGTGAAATGGCTTGAGCTAAGCTCATTTAATATAAATTGAATTGAAAATAAATAAATTGTTTCGGGGAAGAAATGGACCCGAATGAGAGATGGACTGATCGGTGTGAATTATGCCTGCGTTTCAGTAAGATTTCTATGTGTTTGTATAACTCAATTGCATGATTCACATTCATATTCACTAATATTGTGCTAATCCTCCATATTATAATGTTTTGCAGGACAAGGTGATATAATAAGAAAAAAGGAAGCTAAATAAACACGGCCAAGACCGTATGTGAGAAGAAAATGAGAAGGAAAGCAAGAGACTCACACAACAATACACTTCACGCTACTACGGTGAGCCTCTCTTCGCGAACAACGCGGAGGTCCCTATGTCATGAATGAACTCAGCCAGGCGAAGGCATCTTAGTGAGTCTCGGCAATGCAGCTGGTAGACCTATTCGCCGCAGCGTAGTGAGGGTTTTTCAAAAACGGCAGAGCATTAAATGACCTGGAAGTTTGGGCTAATGATGGGCCCATGTCCCGAGACATAAAAGGAAGGCATTTTCAAGAAGGAAATGAGGGGAAGGAAGGCAAACGGTGAGAGAAGGACATACGGACAGAGGAAGATTGAAAGAGATGGATTTTGAGAAATCGCGAAGACGACTTCTTCTGTAGTTCTTTCCCTTATTCATTTTACGTTAAAAATCTTTTAGTCTGTAATGAAGATCACTATGAACTAACTCTTCTTTCTAGGGCTTTATCAACCCTAGCCGCACTATTATGGATTAATGTATTAATTGTTGTTTATTTAATATTGGTATGAATTTGTATGATTGCTTTACTCCTGAATTTAATCACATGTTATTATTTGGCCAATTTTAGCATGCTATTACTGGGGAGTTCGAGATCGAAGAAGATGACTCATGTGGATGAGTAAAGCAACACTTGGTCAATTAGTGAATAGATATCTCAAGTTCCAAGTGTAAAGTATTGTGGTTTGCACATTTATATGCATTTCAAAGTTCGAGAGGTCGGTGCGTAGATGCAATACAATTTATCATGAGATAGGCAGATATATCTCGAGAGAGAATATCTTGTAGGCACGATCAACCCGCTAACATAAATCCTATGAAATATTAAATAAATACGCTACCTAGGTTAAAAATCCATCAGGTGTGGCAGGTGACGGAAAAACCCTAGTTTTCTCATCATTGCTTGAAATCAATATTTTAATATTAGGTTTTCCTTAGATTAGTTAAATTAGTCATAATTCACTATAAGACTTGATCCAAATATTATCTAGGTCACTAAGCCAGTATTCAACACGCTTCTCTTCGTGGGAACGACACTTGACGAGCCACTATTCTACGTGAACTCGACCTTGTATACTTATGCGTATGGGCCTACATTTTTACTTAACTTCTACACACTCACTAATAGCCCGTCAAGTTTTTAGCGCTGTTGTCGGGGAGAAGTTTAGTGTTTGATATTGACAACAACGCTATAGATTGTACTTTAGATCAATTTTATTTTATTTACTTATTTTTACCTATTAATAATTTTATTTTTCTGTATGTTAGTTATTTTGCCTTATTTCATCTGGCCCTATGACTCTGTCTTCGACTTCATACTGCGGATTTTAGAAAGCAATTAGTGTGCATGAAGACAAGGTAAGGAATTATCTATCTCGATCCTTGAACCATAAAGGAATGGTAGTTCCATGATAGGAATGAACCACAGGTGGAACAGAATGGACATAATCATAGAAATCAGGCCACCAGATCATTTGTACAGCCTAATGATCCTCATATGCTACTTGAGGAGTTCGCCTTACCACCAACAGCTGTTTAGTCGGCTATACAATGACCACCCATTTAAGCGAACAACTTTGAGCTGAAAGGAGTAACTTTGCAAATGGTCCACAATATACAATTCCATGGGTTGCCTACTGAGAATCCGAATGCGCATCTGACAATTTTTTATTAAAGTCTGCGACACAGTAAAGTATATTGGAGTAACAGAGGAAGCTCGTATCAAGGCCTATTTCCACCGGTCACTTAGCCATCGAAGCAACATTGGTTGACTAGCCAACCACCGGATTCCATTACCTCATGGAATGACTTCGTGCAGAAATTCATGACCAAATTTTTCCCACCCGTGAAGATCGCACAACTGGTGCAAGAGATTAACACATTCATACAATTTGAGGGGGAGAACTTAGCTGAGGCCTGAGAGAGATTTCATGAGCTACTAAGGAGATGCCCACATCATAGGTTAACTAGGTGGATGCAGGTGCACACGTTCTACAATGGTTTAGGCGATTCAGCTCTAGGACAATCATTGATGCCTCAACAGAAGGTGCCCTGATGAAGAAAACTATAGATCAAGCCTATGAGATATTAGAAGATACATCCACTAATACTTCACTCCGCGGGCCCTCGAGATAGGTCATGACTTAGAAGTTCATGGCTGAGCGCACACTTAAGTTCTCACCAACTTTGGTAAACCATGTCGCTCAGCTAACTAAACAACTACAAAATCAGCAAGGTACTGTGAATGCTATTCAGATAACCTGTGGGAGATCTGTGAGTCTTGCGGAGGATAACACGGTACTATAGACTTTCAGGCAGGACATATGACAATAGAGCAAGCATAGTATGTGAATCAGCAAAACCAACAACAATAGGGGCAGTATGGAGGTAGTACCTACCAGAATAGGTACTAGAACCAGAATCAAAATCAAGGCTGTGGTCGGAGCTTCGTGAACCGCATAATCGCAGTAACGAACTATGGTAGAGGAACAACTATAGAATAGTATGCCACCACTTCAAGCAAGCAAGCCACCACCAGAGAAGAAAGTAGATTTGGAAGAAGCCTTAGCTCATATGATGACTTCCCACAACACATTTATGAATGAGACGAAGGCCGCATTCCAAAACCAAGCTCAGCAATTGTAAAACCAATCTACCCAGCTACAGAATCAAGGAGCCCAACTCAGAAACCTGGAGGTGCAAATAGGCCAAATGGCCAAGATTACACCAGAGGAGGCAGCGACAGACTATTACTTTAGAATTCCGAGGTGAACCTCGAGATCTATAAAGGTAATGGACATGTAAAGCCGGGCCACATTGAGAAATCCAGAGAATTAGCACATCGCGCAATACCAAGGATGTAGGAGAGGTAGAAACTGAGGAAGTAATCTAGACCAGTAAGAATGATAAGACAAAAAGGGAGCAGCCCCAAGAGAAAAAGTCTGTGGAAGAAGAAACTGAGGCTAAAGATCGACCAGCCTTAATCGAACTACTACTTCCACCTGCACTTCTCAACGCTCAAGAAGAATAAACTGGACAAGAAATTCACAAAGTTTATGGAAGTGTTCAAGAAACTGCACATCAACATTCCATTTGTTGAATCGTTAGAACAAATGCCCAGTTATGTCAAATTCATGAAGGATATACTGTCGAAGAAAAGAAGACTTTCGGACTTCGAGACAGTGAATCTCACCGAGGAGTGTAGTGCCATCCTTTAGAAGAAATCGCCACAAAGCCGAAAAGACCCAGTGAAGCTTTACTGTCCTCACCCATCGGAACTCCATTCAGAGATCCTCACAGGACTCCGGAGCTAAAGTGATTAACCTCATGCCTTTATCCATATTCAAACGATTGGGATTAGGTGAAGTCGCCAACTACGCTACACTCCGCCAGCGTACGCATCACTAAAGCATCTAAGGGGGGATAGAAGACGCCTGCAAAGGTAGATAAGTTCGCCTTCCCAATGATTTCATCGTGGTTAGACATGGAAGAAGATAAGGAATACCCATAATATTTGGTAGACCATTTCGCAATCCAAGAGGCAATGATTGTCAGAAGATGAGAGTCAAATCGAGCGCAGGATGATGAGGTCAAGTTCAACGTGTTCGAGGTTGTGAGACACCTGGTAGAGAGTGATACATGCTTCATAGTAGAGACCGTAAAGGCTATAGTGTCTATCCAAAGTAGTCTCATTGACCCTTTGGAGACTAGCCTGGTACAGAGTGAATAAGGAGAAATGGTGAAGAGGCCGAAGAGTATGTGAAATGGATGGACTCCTTCCAACCTAATAGAAGGAAATATTACGAACCCTTAGGCGAAAATACTCAAATGTCAATGCCATCCTTTGAACAACCACCTAAGATGGAGCAAAAGCCACTACCCAGCCATTTGAGGTATACTTATCTTGGGGACGCTCCACCTACCAAAGACTAGCCAGCATCCCTAATAGCGTAGAAGAAGATAGCTATCGAGAGTACCTCAGAGATCACAAGGATGCGTCATCGGTCTCTAATGCATTTAAAGGGAGTTTGCCCTCTATGTGCACATGCATCGACCTCGTTAGAAGATGGTCATAAGCCTCGGAAGCTAATGATAGATCAATCCAACCATGAAAAAAGTAGTTCACAAGGAAGTACCGGGCGGTCGGACGTGGGTTTATATATCCTATTTCTACCAAGGTACTGGCAGAGTCCTAAGACAGTGATGCCTCAAAGGGAGGAACAACAATGATAAAAGACAATAATACATCAAGCTTCTTCTAGAACACTCACAAAGCTGAGAATTTGAATCGACTACCGGAAATTGAATAAGGCTACCTGAAAAGACCATTTTCCACTGCCGTTTCTGGATCAAATGTTAGATATGCTGGCAAGGCATGAATACTATTGTTTCTTGGATGGGCATTTGATGAGTCTTAAACTCATCTATTTTTAATCCATTTTTCTGGCTTGTTTTTTCAGTATTTTTAGAGCTGTTTTAATGCCAAATTATGGAGTTACAAACTTTGTGTTTTATGCATAATTCAAAACGAGATATTTCCAAGAAGAAAAGAAGAGAAAACAAGACCAGAACAGTCTACGTCGCGACTAAAATTTGTGTGTCGCGACTAACTTCCAAGCAATTACCAAAGAAAACGTGTCGCAACAACATTTCTCGTGTCGCAACAACATTTCCGATTGTTGACAATCGAGCTTAGGTCACGATGTAATACAGCCAGGTCGCGATGCAGAATAGAAAACATATGCTAGTCACCAGAACAAAATAGCTCAGGTTATGACATAATGTCGAACTCGAAGAGGTAAATATCTACGCGAACAAACCATCTTCTATCACGACACTGACTTATGCAACATGGAAAATTTGTCGGTACGTAGTGCCAGTTCGCTAAGAAGCCTGGTCGCAAATGCGCAAAACTAGTCACGACAAAGGGTGCTTAATGGATGAACTGACCTGGTTGCAACAAGGAGAGTCAATGTTGCGACATACTTTAGGCTTAAGAGGTGTTTTGATATTTGCGATAGAGATCTTCAGGTCGTGACATAGGAATAAGCTTAACAGAGAGAAACGAGGTCGCGACACAACTTCTAAGTCACGACAAAAGTTTCAACAGAACTGCAAGGAAGTCATGTCGAGACATAACAAACTGGGTCGATACAGCACAAGTCAGCTGAACATAGAAAAGTCCTGTTGCGACAAGAAAAATGGGTCACGTCACAAAGACAGGCTAAAAGCAGACAACTTATGTCGCAACCAGAAAAACTAAGTCACGACAGGAAAATATGTCGCATGCGTAAAGGTCAGAGCGATTATTAACATATCGGGTCGCGACATGTATAACATCCCCAACTCAAAAGTCTAGGTCGCAACATAAAAAATGAAGCTTCAATAAGGAAACAATCTATGGTGATGTAACCCGTCGATGTGACTTTTAGGTCACGCAACAGATGACAACAATACAAGACAACGCCCAACGTGCTGGTAACCAGATCAGAATGCCGGGCCGCATGCTAGTGCTCGGTCGCGACATCAATTTGAAGAAGCAAATCAGCATCACTATCGCGACATGAAAGCTTTGGTCACGACACCAACTTGCAGAAGCTGCACTAAAACTGTGTTGCGAAATGGGTATCTATGTTGCGACATACATGTTTGAGGAATGAACATAATATTGGCGATACAAAGGAAACTCTGTCGTGACAGAGTTATCATACTGAAGTAAAGAAGAATGTCGAAAAAAAAAATATGATGTCGCAACTCAAGCAAGAACAAGCATGACTTTCTGTGTCGCGATGTGACGATTGCTCATCATAAATGTGAATCTACAAAAATTCAAAACTCTATCGCGACACAACTTTCAGGTCGAGACTGAGAAGACAACTCCGGGCCTAAAATTCTAGTGGATTCATAAAGAAGCATTGAAGAAATTCAAACTTTTAGGGCTCTATAAATAGAAACGACTACTGAAAGCGAGGCGCTTAGTCACAACTTATGAACCGTAGTACCTGGGAGCCGAGGACTCTTTTTTGTATTATATTTTTCTTTATTTCTTCAGAGATTAGCATAAGGTGATATTTCAATTATTACCGATTCGAAACAATGATTTGTTTAGAAGTTTTGAAGTTGAAATTTAATGTTGAAACATTACAGATTACTTAATGCACTAACTCCGCACAACCGAAATCGTCAAATGATTACGACTCGCGAGGCGGAATTTTCCTCATCGATTAATGTATAATTAACTAATTTTCGAGAACACAACTCTTAATCGGGAAAGACTGTTGTTAATTATGGTATTTTCTCGCAAATGAGGTGCTAGTAAATTTCCCGAGTTGAATTTTGAGTTTATTTGAATGGTGTTGTTCTCGATATTAATCAAGTTCCCACTTAGTGAGTTTCTTATACCCATGAGCGACTAATATTTAGCTCGATTTAAAGGAGGCCTCCTGGAGGATGTCACGTATGGAGATTCCGGAGAGCTTAGACCAAAGCATTTTGGATATGTTAGACTATTATCGATGAACTAATGAGCTTCCAAAGGTTACTTAGATAAATCCTCAATTTGCTCATGGTTTGAGAATAGTTAAGTGATATATCAATTTAATCAATTACAGATCTCTCCTCAATGTGAAGAATATCTTGATCTCATGTTAACATGAGATCTAATCAAGGAAAGAGAAAACTCTTTTAGATCTTAAGGATGAGACATCATTCTTGTTGTAGAGATAGAAAGAATTTAAAATTCAATATTATGACAAAAGAGAGAAATGCTAATTTTGACATTTTTCTTTGTTTTACAAAAATTTCATAAAATAAACAAAAATAGCTTGAATACAAAGGGTCAAAAGTTACCGATATTTTTGGATGCTTAATGAATATATAATTTGTTATCACTCACTCTATTTGATCTCGCATGTTTCACTTTCGTAGAAAAATTAAATGCCATAGAAAATCGTGCGTAACCGGCCGCTTGACATGAATCAAATTAACTCAAAAACTGAGAAAGCTACCAATGCAGAAGATAGAAGTATGGCTAATCAAATAGAAAGATTGCAGACTATTCTAAAAGAAGAAGAAGTGTAGAGACCAGAGGCCTAACCACAATGGAGGAATTTTCAGAGGCCTATCATTCGTAAAGAGTACTCACAAGTGAGACAACCCCTATCGGGGCAAAACAATTTTGAGTTGAAGCCAACTTTGATTACAATGGTTCAGCAGTACCAGTTCACTGGCCACCCTTCTGAAGATTCAAATGAGCATCTGGGGAGATTTATGAGGATGACAAAAACTGTGAAACTAAATGGAGTGAGATCTATGATCAGGGGCTTTTCAACTCTTCCACTATCAGAGATGTAGAAACCACATGAGCTCACTCCACCGCCAAATGGGATCGCTGAATACTGGGAAGAACTCGGCGAGGCACTTTGAGCGCATTTTTCCTTCCAACCTCACCGTTGAGAGAAGAGGATAACCACATGCTCACGCGGAGGATGAGGAGTCTCTGCTACATGGAAAGGTTCAAGAGACTGCTAAAGAGGTGCCCTATGCATGGGATGATCTTTTACAACATTTCTGGAGTGGACATTTTTCTACTATGCCATGAATTCATACCTCTCCAAGGGTATAATTAATGCATCTTGTCGGGAGGTTTTAAAAGAAGAGGTGCGTAGAGGCAAGAAAGTTATCAAGACTCTCGCCAAATTCAATTTACAAGACTCCATCTAAATCTTCGTGAGCCAGCCAGTGAGAATGAGGGAAATGGTTTGATCGGGATTGATAGAATCACAACCATGTAAGCCAAGCTGACGTAGTAAATGAACAAGCCAGGAGTAGCAACGAGAGGAGGATGCACACCGCACATGAAGTCGAGCAAATGAGAGAAGGAAGGAGAAATAAGGTCGAGGGGTATGAGAAGAAGAGTCTTATCTAAATGAGAACAGTACATGAATGAGCAGAGAAGTTACCACTTCAAGCCTAACCCCAATTTTACTACACACTACAATCCAGCACTAAGAAACCATGAAAATTTTTCCTATGGTGGGGGAGCACAACAGGGTCCTAGACATGGATAGAACTACCATCAAAGCCATACTCACATGGTTTCAGCTAAGCAGCGAACAACAACAAGAAAATAGGACAATAGGAGGAGAGAATATGCGTAAGAGAACTCAAACCTTCAAGATCAAAGCCGTAATTCATGACAAAAACAAAAGGATCCCGACGTGCATGAGAAAGTTTGTCGAACTCGAGAATTTACAAGGCGACAACTGTTTCCAACAAATATTAATGCTATATTGAGAAACTTAGAGACTCAAGTAGGGCGCTTGGTCTCTAACCTTGCAAAGCCGAACCCAAGATGAGATTTCTCACAACAATATAGTCAATCCTAAAGATCTCCCACTAACCGTAATGAGAGTGCACGGAAATGCAAGGAAGCAAGAAAATGTAGGACAAAGCATGCATGGAGACTAAAAGAAAGAAGAAAAGCTTATACTAAAGGACCAAGCAAAAAGAAGGATGAAGAGAAGACAAAATACAGCAAATGTCTAGCTAAGGATAGTAAATTGAGTAGCTTCTTAAGAGGCAACCCAAGCAAGATTTTTCTTAATCTTTTTAATAGTTTTAATAGTTCAAGTAGTTCAATTGAATTTTGTGTTTGAGGTTGTAGTTTAAATATGTCAGTAGTTTTATTTTCGTTTTGTTCATTTTCAGACAAGGAAGCAAAATTCAAGCAAAGGAATTTTCATTAAACAAAGTTAGACATTCTAATTAAAATATGCAAGAATTAACTATGGCGAGTATTTCTCATTCCCTAAATTTATTTGAATGATAATACATATCTAAGCTCAGGGAGTTATCAGCTAACGTTTGGAATGTTATGTTGATGTGTTAAGATATTTGTTCATGACGAATTGATGATTTTCGTTACTAAATATGTCTTCGTATAATGCTTGAATCTGAAAATTTTTTGACTGTTGTGAGTGATTAATTGAGTCGAAGGCAGCTTTAAGTCAGAAAGTCAGGGTAACACACCGGTCTGACAAAGAATCGCGTTCGACATTACACTTATGGCGGTTAAAAGGGTTGTCGCAACAAGAAATTTAATAATAAGACAATTTGAAGCGAAGATTAGGTCGCCACAAAAACAGGTCACTATAAAACCACCGAAATATGTGGTGCCGCGGACACCGCTCTCGCGGCGAACAAGAATTTTTGAAAATGGCAACATAAACAGTGTCGTGACCACCTTCAAACGGTGTCGCGACTTACTTTTCTCTGCTTGCAAAACCAATCGGCCGTGGATAAATTCTTTCTGGTCGTGACCTGCATTGTAACTAAGGCAATTGAACCAATAAAATGTGTCGCGACAAAATTTTCTAATGTCGTGACTAGTCATCATTGCAACAAACCCAAAGTGTGTCACATGAAAGATTTTAGTATTAAAGGACTGCCGTAAAATATTAATTTCGGTGGTCACAAAATAAATTCCGCAAGCAAATTAAAGGTTATGGTTGTGACCTAATCATTTATTGTCACGACACACAAAAAGGAGAAATGATTCATATTAAGACAATCAAGAATATTTCAAAACTGAAAAGCCTTCTTCCTTCCAAATACCTCAATTCATTCACACTTCCACCAATTTCAACTCTCTACCTCTTTGCCTCTCCCCAAAACACAGACTCCCGCAGACCTTAAACCCCAAATCCGCATCTCACCATGGCGCAACCCTGTGAGCTTAGTCCCAATCCTCAACGAGATGATGTAAGAATGCATAGCTGGTGAAATGGAGGTTCATTTGGAACTTCATCGAGACAACCCAAGCAGCGTAACCGGGCGGTGGTGAAAGATGCAGAAGAACTTTCTCGCAAAGAGTAAAGAAGAAAAGAGATGAAAAACGTAGAGCTGAGCAAGTGAAAGAAGCAGGGCACACCCAAGCTATCAGATGTAGTTTTCTACTTTCGGTAATCTCAGTGATAAAGGTTTTACTGGAGAAAGGGGGTTTAATACTTTCATCTCACCGCTGCGTAGATCATTTAAAATAGGCTAGAACTCATTGCATACACAAGTCACTGGTTATGTCGCAGTATCGTGAGTTCTACTCCAATATGATAGACATGAAAGAAGATGTTGTGTATGTCAGAGGAGTATGGGTCCCCATGGGCCATGAAAGGATTAACGAGGTTCTGCAAATTAGGGATCCCAAAAATGGGTATAAATACAAGAAGCTTATCAGAGAACCCAATCATGAGAAAATAGTGGATTTCATTTGAGCGGAAGGGAAATGGAACTCAACGAAGAAAATCCTCATGAATCCATCCCGTAATCTTTTAATGCAGGCTGGTTTTGGTTCAGTATTTTACAGCTTTCATGATACTCCTAATGAAGCATCTTGCACAAGGGAGAATGAAGCCATCATCTTATATGCCTTATTGAAGGGTTATAAGTTTGATGTGGGAAAAATAATAGAAACATCTATCAAAACCTTCCACAAGGTTGTAAAAAAGGGATTGATCCCCCATCCAACAACTATCACCCAACTTTGTATTCGGTCAGATAGGTATGGGGTGACTGGCAAGAGGAAACCTACCAAGAACTCCTTTCATTACCGTGGGTCATCAAGGGCCCAAAGAGCGTGAAAGGAAGGAGATGGAGATCAGAGAAGTTACAGAGGAACCTAAGAAGAAGAAGAAGAAACTTAGGATGGAACAATTCCCAGAGGAGGCCCACCGCCAAATAAGACTGAGTCAGAGTTGTGATTGACCTCTGAGTGGACTTTATTCTCCACCTCATGTAAGGGAAAACTTTTCTGAACTAGGAGAGTGCTCCAAGGGCAGCACATGAAATAAAGAAATCATGGAGATGCTGGTTTCTATAAAAAAAATAAATAAAGGGAGGAGAGAGAGAAGAAGTGGGAACAACAACAAAGAATAAGAGAAGAATTTCTAGAGGCAGACTTTAGAAGAAGAGAACAAAGATGGGAACAACTTCTCAAGTAGAGGGAAGAGGAATGGAAGGAAGAAATGGAAAGAAGAGAAAGAGTGCTTATGCAAAGATTGGATTAAAAAATACAGTCCTTCTACAATGAGCAGCTAAAAAGGGATGAAGATGTGCTGACCTTTTTAGACAAAAGAGAGAGTTAGCTAAGTATGTCAGAAGGCGTAGGGTCAAATATCTCTACAAGGAATACCAAGGAATTTGGGGAAGCTTTAATGGAGAAGAGGGACAAGGAGCTAGAGATGGACAACAAATACGTGCAAAAGTCAGAATGAAAGTTTGGATCAGTGAATTTAACTGAGCGGAACATACACACTATGCTTACTAAAATTGAAGGAACCATGAACAACATAGGTCAGAGGCAAGATGAATTGATCACTCAAGTGGAATTCACCAAGGATCATTGCCTCTTCAACAGGGAAGAACCTCCAGAGAAAGAGAAACCAAACATCTTAATACCTAGGTTTCCTCCATCTCTTAGCGCCAGCTTCAACTTGAACCTCCTAACCTAAAAATTCCCAAACCTACAAAAGAAGGAGTATTTAACCTCTCAGAGCCTCTTTCTCTCCAAACCAAAAATTGTAATCATCCCTCTTAATAAAAGTTCAACATAAATTTCTAAAAGATTATATGTCAAATTCTTTTTGTCTGATGTTGCTTACTTATTAGAACATATTTTGTTTTGAATGAATGAATGAATCTGATGTGAAAAATGAGTTGGCAAGTTTGGTTGAATTGAATAGATTACAATTGTTGGTGTGTTGTGATATTTTGAGCTGAAAGCATGAACAAATGAACTCTCTTACTTGATTAGAACAACACAACAACAAACCTCAGAACGAAACTTGTGTGATTGAAATTGTGGTAGGCCTCAAAGAGTTGGAATAGGAAGTTGCATGTGTAAACTAGAATGAAGTTTAAGCTTCAGATTTAAGAAAATGTATTAAATTGACTGCACAAATAAGACCTTTGAAACTGTTGTATAAACAATCAAAGTTAAGGAAAGTCCCAAAATAGTCATTATGGCTAAAATGTTCCTGAATAATTGTGAAGGATTAGGGACATCTTCTGGGTTCAATCACAGTCAAACAATCCAAGGTCCTAGAACTTGTTAAATTATTAGTCAAGGTGAAATCCTAGGCAATACCACTAACAGGAAGTGATATATGCCACCCTTGGAAGTTTAAGCCTTTGAAGCCTACCCTTATAATATGCATAAGCATATACTCTAGTTCCAGATTTGAGCTAATTGTCTAGTTTCTTCATTTGAACAGAAAAATGAAAGCCTCAGACCTTCCTTTATTCTAATCCTATAGTAAAGAACCCTTATTTGCCTAGGTTTTAGGACAAGGACTTCAAAATACAAAAAAAGGACAGTCAGGGTGGTTGTTAGTTTGATTGAAAGGAAACAAGTATAAGAATGAAAAAGAAAAGAACAAATGAAGAAATGGAAAAGAATGCATAGATGAAGTCAAAATTTTAAATTGTCAAAGGGGATTAAGTTTTGTCTTGTGGCCTTCCTCTCTTGGACAATTAAGTTCTTAGGGGTGTTTCAACACCTAGTACCCTAATGCCAACCGGTGTAGGAGCTGCTAGCACAAAGTTCTCTAAGAGTGGTAGAAAGCCTAAGAAGACAAGACATTGCACTAAACCTAAAAAATAGTTGACAAGTAAAAGAAAAGAAAAAGCAAGATCTCTCTCTAAAAGGCATGTCGAGAATAGGCATTTAAGTGATACATCAGGACAAGTCCGGGGAATATATTTTCAGACATTAGTAGAAAGGAAAAGGATGAAGGATAGAGGCAAAGACACAATTGAAGAGTGGAATTTGGGTAAATTTTTAGCCTAAATTATCCACTTATCTACCCAATCACCCAAGCCAAACTCTACATGCCTAAAAGACCTAATTGATCTTGAAGGTGGAACTTACCTACATTAGTGGAGATTAATATGAAAAACAAGCATATAGGACCTTGAAGAGCCAAAAGGAATTGCAATCACTGTGTAGAATTCCAGAAGATTAGCTAATCCTGTCAAGGAGGAAAGGAAAGAAAACCAACAAACACACATAGATCAGGATTAACTGACTAAATTGTTTACATTTCAGAATTCATTAGTTTGTTTGTGACAATAATTGAAAATTTGTCTTAAGTTTAAATTAAAACTAAATTTGAAAATTAAGTCGCAAACTAACTAGTTTCAATTCAAGCTGCGCATTTTCAAGCAAAAATAAAATGTCCTTAAAAATAAACTCAAATTGTTTCCGAGGACAAACAAATCTTTCTTTTCTTTCGTCACAGGATACAAAACTTTAAGTTCGGGGAATTTGAAGAGTATTAAACTCATATTTTTAATCCATTTTTCTGGCTGTTTTATTTTCAAGCCATGAATAAATTACGAGTATTTACAAACTTTGTGTTTTGCAGGTATTAATTCAAAAAGGAGAGAATTCTAGCAAGAAAGAAGAGAAAAACATCAATTGCAGCAGTCCATATCGCGATTGAAATTTGTGTGTCACGACAAACTTCAAAGCAATTACCAAAGAAAACGTGTCGCAACAACATTTCCTGTGTCGCAACAACATTTCCGATTGCCGACATCAGCCAGTCGCCATACAAGACAATGGGGACGTGGATGTAGAATGGGAAAAACATATGCTAGTCGGGCTTGGGAACAAAATAGTTTGTGTTATGCACATAATGCCGAATCAAGGCGTAATATCTATGGCGACAACCATCTTTTTGTCGCGACACGACTTCTACAAGCAAATACGGAAAAATTTGTCGGTGACGGTAAAGAAGTCAGTTTCGGGTCGAGACAAGAAAACTAAGCCGCGACAAAGGGTGCTTAATGGATGAACTGACCTTACCAGAACAAGGAAAGTCAATGTTATGACATACTCGCTTAAAGGTGTTTTGATCGTCAGCGATAGATCTTCTGCGTCGCGACATAGAATAAGTCAACAGAGAGAAACGGTCGCGACACAACTTCTAAGTCGGATAGAAGTTTCAACACAATGTAGCGAAGCTGCGTCGCGACATAACGAATCGGGTCGCGGATAGACAAGTCACCGAATACAGAAAAGTCCTATCGCATGGAAACGGGTCGACACAAAGACAGCTAAAGGTAGATGCTATGCTCTGACCAAAAACTAAGTCACATTGTGACATGCGTAAAAGTGTCAGAAATGACATAACATATCGGGTCATGCATGTAAAACATCACCAACACAGAACTCCAGGTCGCAACATCAAAAAATGAAGCTGCAACAAGGAAACAGGCTATGAAAATTAACTTTGTCGCAAATGTAATTTTCGGGGTCACTAATCGGTGACGATAAGAATGCAAGATAGTGTCGCAACAAGAACCGTAATTAAAATGATGTCGCAATAAGAAAAGTCGGGTCGTGATAATCAATCGGTTAAGCTTAATCAAGATCACTATCACGACATGAAAACTTTGCCGCGACACCAACTCTGCGTAAGATGCACCAAACCGTGTTACTTACACGGGTATCTATGTTGCGACATACATGTTTGAGGAATGAACATAATATTGTCGAGACAATGCAAACTCTGTCACGACAGAGTTATCATACTAAAGTAAAGAAGAATGTCGCAACAAAAAATATGTTGTCTCAACTTAAGAAAGAATGAGCACAAGATCTTCTAGGTCACGACAAACAACTGCTTGCTGTAATAAAAACCTGCAACAAAATTCAAACTGTGTTACGACATGGGTATCTATGTTGTGACATACATGTTTGAGGAATGAACAGAATATTGTCGAGACAAAGGAAACTCTGTTGCGACAGAGTTATCATACTGAAGTAAAGAAGAATGTAGCAACAAAAATATGTTGTCGCAACTTAAGCAAGAATGAGCACAAGATCTTCTAGGTCACGACAAACAATTGTCATCAGAATAAAAACTCGCAACAAAATTCAAACTCGCTGTGACACAATCCTCTTCAAGTCGCGACCGAGAAAGATAAACTGAAGCCTAAAATTTAAGATTCATAAAGAAGCATCAAGTTAAAATTAAACTTTTAGGGCTCTATAAATAGAAACGACTGCGGAAAGCGAGGTAGTAAGTTAGCAATGGTGAACTAGACTACCTAGGGAGCTGAGGACTCTTTTGTATTATATTTTTCTTTTGTTTCTTCATAGATTAGCGTAGGGTGATATTTCAATTTGTGACTGGATCTGAAACAATGATTTGTTCAGAAGTTTTGAAGTTGAAATTTAATGTTGAAATTCATTTACGATTACTGTTTAAATGCAATGAACTCCAAACAAACGCCGAAATTTGTCACTGATTACACCTTGATAGCGGGAATTTTTCTCCTGACTCGCGATTTCAATTGCAGGTCGTGAATCCAGCTTTTCGAGAACACAACTCAATCGGGAAAGATCCGATGTTAGTTATGGTCTTTCTCAAAAATGAGAAGAAAATTTCCCGAAGCCGAAGTTTTTGAGTTTATTTGAATGGTGTTGTTCTTGATATTAATTGTTCCCAATTTTAGTAGCTTATACTCATGAAAGGACTATTGTTTAGCTCCGATTTCTAGGAGGCCCTCTGAGTGACACAGAGATGGAGATTCATGAGAGCTTAGACCAGTTACTTTGGGGTATGTTAGACTAATATTGATGAACTAATGAGCTCTGAAAGGTCACTTAGATAAATCTTCAATTTGCTCATGGTTTGAGAATAGGTTGAGTGATATATCAATTTAATCAATTAGAGACTCTCCTTGTTCAGGAAGAATAATCTTGATCTCGTGTTGAAGCATGAGATCTAATCAAGGAAAGAGAAAACTCTTTCTCGTATCAAGGATGAGACATCATTCTCATAGAGATATTGCAGCTGCCCCTTGCCTGGGAAGCAAGAAATCTGCAGTCGTAAGAAATGGGTATGAAGTATTGGAAAAGAAAAATACCTAGATCTTACAGAGAAATTCTATTTACAAGTAATTGATTAGAATCATGTTTCAGGAATGAACATGAACCTCTACTCAGTGAAAAGTATGGTTAGAGGAGGAATCCAAATTATACTACCTTACCTCATGACAAATTCATATTCCACTCAGGAAAACAAGATGAGAATAGGATGCGGTGAATCGATTAATTTCAATAGCCAGTTGAAATCCCAAAGTGTTTACTCTTACAATGATTTAGTTCACTTAGTGTACATTTAGATTTAACTTTTCTTTTATATTAAATGTAAGATTCTAGTTTTTAAAATTCTTATTAGGTTACTAAAATTTTCATCTAAACTAGACGCTCAAATAGTGCAGAACTTGGAGTAGTTTGGGTAATTGGAAGCTTAAATTTACCCAACTTCTGGGAACGATATCCGACTTGATATAGTGCACTTTATTACTTGTACAACCTGTGCACTTGCAGTTTTTAAGACCAAAGTAACTTTTCAATTGAGTTTAGTGATAAAATTATTCTGCTTAAGAGCATTTAATGCATCTTTTGGTCTGTATCATGTTTTTGGTGCGTTTACCTGGGATTAATTTTTAGTCTTCTAGTAATGGAACTAATAATTTGAATATGCACAACAAATTGGTCAACAAGTTTTTGGTACTATTTCCTGGGATTCTAGTAACTCCTTTGTGATAGTGTCATAAATTTGCATAAACATCATTTGGTCGCCAACAATATTCCGGTTGCATTCAGATCGCTATAGTCTCAGAGGATCAGGAGAAGATCTTATTATCTCACTTGCCCCTTATGGTACATTCGATTCTACGCGATGCCTCAATGGCAATGCACCGTGCACATTCCAATGCTCGTATGATGGCCATATTCTCGGAGCATGGTTGAAAAGACACCGGTGTGTCTATGGATGACTTTTTCGCATTGGTGAACTCCTTTAGACAATTGTCCTGAAAACTCGAGGTTGGTACTTTATTTATGGTGGAGGAAACCACCTCCAGGCTCGAATCGGGAGAAGTGTCACTTTATGGTATAAGAAGGCATAGTACTTGGGCACTGGATTTCTACAAGAGGAATAGAGGTAGACAAAGAAAAGATCGAGGCAATAGAGAAACTACCTCCACCATCATCGGTTAAGGGCATAAGAAGCTTTCTAGGACACGCAGGGTTCTATAGGCGGCTCATAAAAGATTTTTATCAGATTGCAAAGCCTTTGTCCAGTTTGCTAGTTCAAGGGACACCATTTGACTTTGATGAGCAGTATGTGCAAGCATTTTCAGTCATAAAGGATAGATTAGTATCGACCCCTATAGTAGTATCACCAGATTGGGACATCCCGTTTGAACTAATGTGCGACGCCAGTGACTATGCGACGGAGCGCGGTCAGCATGTGAGAAGGATATCGTGCCATCCAACAGCACGGACTTTGAATGATGCCCAGCTGAACTATGTCACCACTGAAAAAGAGCTATCATTCATTGTTTTCGCTTTCGATAAATTTAGCCTTACTGACAAGTAATAAGGTAATAGTGCACACTGACCCCTCATCCATAAAGTACATAATGACTAATAAGGATGTGAAACCGAGATTAATACGGTGGGTACTCCTATTGCAAGAATTTGACTTAGAGATAAAAGACAAGAAAGGAAATCGTATACCTAATCGCGACCATCCGGTCATGGTCGACGGGCCTGTGAGACGAGGTGCAGGCCAATGATAATTTCCCGCATGAGCTCTAGTAATTGAAGACAAAGCCTGCTCTATGGTTTGCCGACTATGTGAATTACTTTAGTGGCCAAGGTGATCCCTCCAGATTTTAGCTACCAATAGAAGAAGAGGTTCTTTCGTACACTGGGCACTACACGGAAGGAACCTATTTTATACAAGCATTATGCGGATCAAGTGATAAGGCGATGTGTATCGGAAGACGAAATGGGCAGTATTTTGAATCGCTACCGCACTTTATCATGTGGGGGGCACTTCAGAGGCTAGAGGACAGCGGCAAAGGTACTTCAATCAAGTTTCTACTGGCCTAGCTTGTTCAAGGATGCTCACTAGTTTGTATCTACCAGTGATAAATGCCAAAGAATTGGGAGCATTTCAAACAGGATGAACCACCCATGCGTACAATTCTAGAGGTTGAGCTATATTTGGATTTGTGGGGATGGATTTTAATACATCTCTTCATTCAAGAATTTGATATTCTCCCTATGTAGTGGGATTACATCTCCAAATGGGTAGAAGCAATACCGACACACACTAATGATGCCAGTGTGGTAGCTAAGTTCCTTCCCAGCCACATATTTACATGGTTCGACACTCCACAAGCATTGATTACAGATGGAGGTACTCATTTTTGCAACAAGCTGGTTGATAAGGTCTTGCAAAAATATGGTGTGAGACATCGCACATCACTCGCATACCACCCATAGGCAAATGGGCAAGCAGAGGTGTCAAACCGAGAGATAAAGTCCATTATGGAGAAAACAATCAATAGTCAAGGAAAGACTGGTCGAAGAAGATTGATGATGCACTTTGGGCATACAGGACAACATTTAAAACCCCATTGGGTATACGCCATTCCGACTAGCTTGGCGGGAAAGCATGTCACTGGCTCTGGAATCGAACATAGAGCATACCGCAACTTAGGCCCCGAACATGATAAGAAAGTAGCCTGAGAGAAGCGGATGCTACAACTTAGTGAATGAGATGAATTCCGCAATGAGGCTTATGAGAATGCTCTAATCTATAAGGAAAAAGATGAAATCTTAGCATGAAAAACATATTGTAAGGAAAGATTTTGAGCCGAGTCAACAAGTCTCATGAAACCAATTTAGGTCGAAACTCTTCCTGTGCAAGTTGAAGTCAAAATGGTCAGGTTCGTTCACAGTGGTTCAAGCATTTCCTTGGAGGGGTTGAAATAATGCATCCAGAGAAGGGACAGTTCAAAGTCAATGCCTAGAGATTGAAACCGTATTTTGGAGGAGAATTCCATACAAGAAAATAGGACACCATTCTAAGCACACATGGAGCATGATAGTAAGGGTGTGGAAGGTCACCAGCAATTTAGTTGTTTATCCGGTCTAAGAGTTGCACGTCAAGTAGAATGTCGAGTTGAACGTGACATCAAACATACGCTTCGGGATAAGAACCAAGTATAGTGAGATCCCCTTCTTTTTGAAACTCGTGATTATTTAGTGTCTTTTATTTGCGCTTCTAGCATACATTTTTCTGAATCTCTACTTTGTTTTGTTTTAATGTGTTTAGAGTTTTTCTGTGCTCATTAAGGGCGAGAACTCAGAATTCAAAGGTTTACATGTTCATTACAAGCTGAGAGACAAAATCTCATGTTTTACAAACTTTTTCCAACTTTTTTCGTACATTTAACGTGAATCTCTACAAGGCTGTGACACAATTTTCTTTTTTTCAAATCCTTTTGGTACGCCGCAAAGATGTATCTTTACACCGGCCGCAGATCACAATCTTTTTTTTCAAACTTTCTGTACGCCACATCAGATCTCTATACGCCGTCGTAATTTTTACGCCGGGCCAAGCAGAAAGATGCCACGCGGCGTAGACCCCTACGCCTTTATGTAGTGAACAAAATTTTTGATTTCTTTTTAAAACCCCATCGACTTTTCATTTTCCCCCTACATGAATTCTTTGTTGCCTTTTCTCTTTCTCCCTCATTTTCTTTGTCTGACAAAACCCTAACCCTAGATCTACCCTAATGGCTCCACGAAAGTCGATCCTGCAAAGACGTGAGAGCTGCCCACCTCGCAAGGCTCCCCTCCCCGTGAGGATCCCCACCGCTCATTTCCTGTGCTGGCCGAGCCGAATCTACCACGAGTCCCCTCGTTTAACCGCCGTTTGTCGCAACAAGGTTTTCTAACTCTAATGCTCTTCTTTCAACTTACTCATCCAGAACGGGCCAGACACTGCGGCACCCCGTCCCCGAAGTGGCCCCGCCAGCCGGAATTCCACTCCAATATGCCATTCAAGGTCGGTACCACCGTTTTTGTCCGAGGCAAGTGGGTTGGGAAGTTTGGTGCCCAAGCAATCAACCGGATTTACCGCCTGCTAGATGACAACAGTGCGAACTATAGAGCCCTATTTGCGAACACATACTATGAACGCTTGATGCAGGAGCTCACCAAGGGCAAGGGCGTGTGGAAACGCCAGCCATCGACGGGTGACTTTACCAATTTCTAGATGCACTCCCTCACGCCAGTGGCTAAGGCCTAGTACAAATTTTTGTGCGTACAAATCAAGCCTACCTTAGACCTTAGCACACTAACAAAGGACAAGACGATCCTTCTCTACGCTATGACTTAAGGCTTCAAGTTTGATATCGAGTCTATCATCGAAAGGGGGTTGATTGAGTCGACCCATGAGCGACGCGATCGGGGCCTCGATCCACCCCGATTACTCGCTTATTACTGGGCCGAAGTCCCGATGTCGACTCGAGGAACAAAAAGTGAAATGGCCCCATACCATTGCCCAAGGCGAAGTTCGGGAGCCCTAGAGATTCGGAAGATGGGTTAGCGAGGATGCTTCGCGGGCAGCCGCCCTACCGTAGTGACTCATGACGACGACCTCGAGGTCCCCCAACACCTACCCCTAGCAGACCAGATTCATGCGCTCACCGCACGGTTTGACGCATATTAGGATGAGTCTCAGGAGCACCGTGTTGCCCTGAGTCAGGATATGGACGCCCTCAAGGCCAAGATGGCCATCATTCATTCCAACCAAGACCGACGCATCATCGCCCGCCTACTCTTCACACTCCACCACAGCCCACCGCAGCTGATTCTCGTGGACGATCTCCTCGCTCCTTTATTTCCTTTTGTCATCGAGGACACCGCGCTTTCAATTGGGGGTGGGTACAGTTTGGCTTAGGTTTATTTTTCTGCGTGTTTTAGGTCCTCATTTTTGTTAGTTTTATTTTTCAGTATGTTTTAGGACCTAGTTTTTGTTCATTATGTCTTAGTTATGTTTTCTTTTGGTATTATTGTGATCTGGTAGCTTTAGGATTTGGGATTAATTTTTCTTAGCTTTAGTCTTGGCCATAATTGCAAAAATGGGAGTCATCGTGATCGCAGAATGACTGCGTAGAGAGTAAATAGGGAACTCCAAGGTTGTTTAACGATCGAGACTGCATTGTAGAAAGCTTAGAATGACCATATCTAGTCACCTATTTTAGATTTCAAGAAACCATTTCCCGAAGTAAGCTATCGCGCACACACACACACACGTGATCTTCAAGGTATGCCTAGACTCCGGACTCAACATATAAGAGTTCTACGAACCTTGGAAAGTTTAAACACCTAAGTGATGGGACACCTTAGAAAAAGATAATCGCCTTTGAGCCCCAAATGAGTATTTAAAAAAAATTTGTCAAAAATAAGCTTGTCGTTTGGAATAAGTAGATCATCCAATCTAACTCGTGGCACGCCCGAGGGGCCTTTCAAAGTTTAATGCTCCTAGTCAACTACAGGTCGGAGCCATTGACTTCACTGCCCGCTACATGGGACAAAGGATGGATGATTTCCATAGTCTAGGGCCTCAAGGTTTGGTTGAGTGTTCGGGGAGAAGTTTGAAGGGAACTGAATGCCCAATGCCCTTAACCAACTGGTGGGGAGTCACCAATGAATCCCCACTACAGGAACACTCACCTAAAACTTCTTGGCACTAGTGCTCTTTCATTTTTATCTTAGAGTTAATCCCTTTAGGTTAGTAAAGCGAATAAATGGGTGTGTTCTTATCCTTCTATGCTAAGCTATTCCAAATAGGCAAGTTAAATTCAAGTTTGGGGGTACTAGAGTCGAGTTATACATTGGAGATCATACTTCAACCACACTATAGACTCCTTGGGAAAGGTTATTGAACACTAAAAAGGGGATTGACTTGCTGGGTCAACTGGGCCTAACTCAGTGTAGGTTCTTGAAAGTTGAATAAACCTAGGTAGTCCCCGGATCTAAAGAATTTGTTCATGTTGAACCTTTTTCTTGGTATCATGAGTAGTGGACCCATATCGTCAGTGTTAGTTATGCAATATTCTTCCATGCCTGTTGTGAAATCTGCTCGCTGGGGACAAGTAAGGAAACCAAGCTCGGGGGGGTGCTGGACGGCAGGAATTATGCATGTGTTTCAGTAAGATTTCTATGTGTTTTTATAACTCAATTTCATGATTCACATTCATATTCATTAATATTGTGCTAATCCTCCAGTGATATAATAAGCAAAAAAAAAAAAGCTAAATAACACGAAGGAAGACCCGAAGTAGAGAAGAAAATGAGAAGGAAAGGCAGCACTCACGCAAATAAGTGAAGCACTCCACATCATGCAAGATAAGCTCCTCACAGGTGCCTTGGAGGTCCCAGGTTATGTGGCGAACCATCAAGGAAGGCATTCAGTGATCTTGGGTACGCAGCGGCGTATGACCTATTCACCGCGGTGTAGCGAGGGTTTTTTAGAAACTGCGGACCATTAAATGACTTGGAAGTTTGGGCCAATGATAGGCCCGCGTCCCAAGACATTAAAGGAAGGCATTTTCGAGAAGGAAATGAGGGGGAGGAGGGCAGACGGCGAGAGAAGGACATATGGACAGAGGAAGATTGATGAAGACAGATTCCAAGAGATTGTGAAGACGGCTTCTTCTATAGTTCTTTCAGTCTGTAATGAATATCACTATGAACTAACTCTTCTTTCTAGGGTTTTGTCAACCCTGGCCGCACCATTATGGATTAATGTATTAATTGTGGTTTATTTAATATTGGTAAGGACTTGTATGATCGCTTACTCCCGAATTTAATCACATGTTAATATTCGGGGCCAATTTCGCAGATGCTTATTATTGTGGAGTCCAGGATTTATATAAGATGACTCCATGGTGTGGACTTGGTAAAGCAACACTTAGTCAATCGGGGAATAGAGATATCCCGTGTTCCAAGGTGAAAATAGTGGTTTCTCTACATTTATGCATTTTGGAGTTTGAGGGGCCGAGGTAGAGATGCAATACAATTTAATCGGCGAGATAGGCAGATATATCTCGGCAGGAGAATATCTTGTGGTGGCACGATCAACTCCGCTAACATAAATCTTATTAAATATTAAATAAATATGCCATCAGTTAAAATTCATCGTGTGGCAGATTTTAAAATCAAGTAGTTGGCAAGTGGTATATCCAATCTCGTTGGAATTATAAATGCAAAGTAGAATTTTGTAATTTTTATCCTTAGAACTCACCATGATCAGCATGCGTTTCATAAAAACCGAAGGGAAGGGTAAACGAAACTTACCTCTTGTAATCACCTCAAGCCTTCAAAGTCCGCTGGGCCTTGGTTTATTCCTGATCTTCAAAGGTGCCGCTTCAAAACGACCACCCCCTACAAGTATCCAACACACAAACAAATAATGAACGATCTTGGTTTAATGCTGCGGCCTGTGTCTGGTTTCCTAAATTAAATTGGTCTCTCTGCTTTCGTTGTTCTTAGAGTAAAGACTAATACACAACAAAACATATATGTCTCATATATATATATTTATATAAGTCCGCTAGTGGTTTTTAAATCAAAACGACTTTTATTATTATATATTTAAACTCTTTAAATAATAACAATTTAAATTCAAATCTTTATCGATAAGGAACGAATTTATATTATATATTTAAAACTCTTTTAAATAATAACAATTTAGTTCAAATCCTTATCGATAAGGAAACGAATTTATTTTGATATTATTATATATTAAAACTCTTTTAAATAATAACAATTTAAATTCAAATCCTTATCAAATAAGGAAACGAATTTCTATTATTATATATTTAAAACTCTTTTAAATAAAAAAACTCTTTTACGATTATTTCCTTATCCAATAAGAAAATATAACAAATTAATTATTTGTTATAATTTAAATCACGAATTTAAACTTTCTCAAAATTAAATCTCGAATTTAAATAACAACTAATTATGTTATTTGTAATTTAAAATAATCTCATAATTTTAAATTACGGCGTAGAGTTAAAAAACTATAACCGTTATTATTCATTCTAATGTGCGACCCTATAGGTTCATTAAACATCATAAGATATCTAAATCAGCATTTGATCCCACAAGTCATAAGTGGCCTCTAACAAGACATTATGACTACCTGGGTTAAAAATGAAAAGCTCATGATCCTACACAACCTTAATATAGCTAATGACATAACTTTCGTTCATGATATCGGACAGATGATAAGGCATGACAAAAGTCAACCTTATATCGTTTCTATCTTTGATTACTCGAAACCCAATTAGATCGACTAAACAAATGACATTGATCTCCATCAATTCATTTGAACACGCCATACGCACCTAATCACAGGGAATCTTAGAGATTCTCTTATAATAAGAGGGACAAATTCCATTTTAATCGTCATATCTCACAATTTGCATATGTTCATAACCTTTATAATGTATCCCATTAAAGACAACGTCACATTATATCAAACAATATCTTTATGTTGAGAACTATAGCGATCTCAGTCAAAGGATTTAATGACACAACTATTAGAGATTGAACTTCAAGTGATCAACATGTATTAATCTTTAAGATTCGTCCGGTCTAATATTTGTTCTCAACAAATAGATATAAATCTGATTTTTGTATCTCATACACAAATTCATCCCATGAATATCAATCAAACTTTATACTAATTCCAATTCATCGTTATTCCCATAACAATAACCGATTAGGGGATATTTAGAAATACCTTAATAATATTATTCAAGGACATTATATATAATAAACATGCAAATCATCATAATAATTAATTCTCATAAGAATAAATACCATGTCCATACTATAGCTCAGAGCACTATTACTAACAATCTCCTATCATGCTGTGAGTTCAATTCATCAAAATGTATCTAATACCTAGAACCTAGCATGACGATCATGCTTTGTTTGCGGGTGTAGGCTTAGTCAATGGATTAGCAACATTTATCATCCTGTCAATCAGATATCTTAACCGCCACCTCTCTCAATGATTTAATGAGACAGATAACGCGATAAGAATTGTGTTCGATCTAACGATGATCTAGGTTCCTTGCTCGTGTGCAATAGCACCATTATTATCACAATAAACATCAACAGATTTTGTAATGCCAGAACCATGTCAAGGTCAGCGAACTTCGATCTAAACCGCCTTTGTCGTGATTAGGATGCTACAATGTATTCAAATTTCACAGACCGCCACGTTGCTTTGTTTAACTTTTCCTAAATAAATGCACCACTCATTAATGAAAACATACATATCCCGATCAAGGGACGCAAATCATCTACGATTGAAGCTTCGCATATGTGTAACCATTTACAACCAGATCATCTTCCAATCCTCCATACAATCAAGAACATATCTTTAGACCTTCCCGATACTTAAGAATGTTCTCGATGGGCCTATCCAGCGACTTCACCAGATCCGACCGTATCTACTCAAGTATGCCAAAGCATAATATACATCCGGTCTAGTGCACAACATGGCATACATGATAGATCCTATTGTCGAGGCATATAACGATCATCCGCCTCGCTCATCCAGCGTTAGGACGCCGAGATTTGTTAAGAGTAATACCAAGGAGACACGGGCAAGTAGACCTCTCGGAATCTTACATACCGAACCGCTTCGCACTTGTCTATGCAGCACTTCTGACTGCACTAACCACCTCTGTATCTTTATCCAGGATATAAAGTGCAACTTTCGCTTAAGTCTTTCATTGAGAAACACTTCCCTAACCAAGACTTGATTCTCAGAAGGTAGGGATTTCATTCCCAATGAGTAAAATGTCATCAACATATAAGACCAAAAATACAATTGAGCCCCACTAATTTTCTTATAAACACAAGGCTCATCTTCATTTTTGACAAATCCAAACCCTTTGACTAATTCATCAAAACGAAGATTCCAACTCCGAGAGGCCTGCTTCAAACCATAAATGGATCTTTGAAGCTTGCATACTTTACCAGAATTCTTAGGTTATACAAAACCCTTAGGTTGTGTCATGTACACATCCTCAAATAAGTTTCCATTAAGAAACACAGTTTTAACATCCATTTGCCAAATCTCATAATCATGATATGCAGCAATGGCAATAAGAATTCTGATAGACTTAAGCATAGCTACAGGTGAAAAAGATTCATCATAGTCTATACCATGAGTTTGTTTGAAATCTTTTTAACTAGCCTTGCTTTGTAAGTATGTACTTCGCCATCCATGTCGCTTTTCTTTTAAACCCATTCGCACCCAATGGTCTTTATACCTTCGTGTGGGTCAATCAAGGTCCATACCTCATTATCATACATGGATTGAATTTTGATTTCATGGCCTCTAACTATTTCAGTCTATATCCAACATAGCCTCTTGATAGGTAAAGGGGTTCATTTTGATCCACTAACAATACATCATGGTTATCACACAAGAAATCCATATCTCTGCCTATGACGTATCCTATCAAATCTAATGAATTTTGTGTTATAGGAGGTCTGTCAACAATATTTTGTTAACTATGAGTATCCACAAAGTACTGAATGTTATCTTGTGGTTCTCGAACTCTTCGTTGTACCTTACTCCCACTCAAGTTCCTTTGTAAATAAATTCCGCTTTCTGTAAAGACACCATTCCGAGCAACAAACACTTTGTTCTCTATGGATTGTAAAAGTAGTATCCCTTAGTCTCTTTGGGATACCCAAAGAAAAAGATATTTATCGATCATTCAAATTTATTTGAAACTCACGTTTTACATAAGCCCTCACAACCCCAAATCTTAAGAAAAGACAACCGGGCCTTTTTACTACCCACATCTCATATGGTCTTTTCAACCGCTCTGATGGAACCTCGATTTAGTGTGAACGCACCGCTTCGCGCATAACCCTAAAAGGTAAATGGAAGACTGGCTTGACTCATCATAGATCGAACCATATTCACAAAGTTCGACTATCTCGCATACACCCATTCCATTATGGTGTTCCAGGGGAGTTATCAGAAATGATTCCACAAGTTCTGGGTGACGGTCATCAAATTTCGTTTCAATATTCACCTCGATCAGATCAAGTGCCTTGATTTGCCTTGCCAAGTTGGTTTTGTACTTCATTTTGAAAAGATTTGAACATTTCAAATGATTCAGATTTAGTCTTAGTCAAGTAGACATAACCATATCCGCCGGTCATCAAGAATGCAATGGAAGACTTGTAACCTCCTCTAAAGATTCGAACTAATGGTCCGCTATACATCTCAGATGTATGAGATCCAATAATTCATCGCCCTTTCACTGCAGGTCCGGGGCAAAGGATCCTTTTGTCATTTTACCCACAGACAAGATTCATGTATCATATGATTCAAAATCAAACACCCAAAAGTCCAACTTTGACGGAGTTTCAGATGCGTTTTCTCATTTATATGGCCAAGGAGACAATGCCAAAGATATGTTGAATTTAATCTATTGGACTTAAATTTAGTAGTTATGTTATAGACATGAGAATTGTTGGATTTTTTGAAGGTTCATAACATAAGATATCACGTAATAAATAGGCATTTGCATAGAACATGTCTTTATGAAAAATGGAGCAATCATTATTCTTAATAATAAAAGTAAAAACAATCATTATCAAACAGAAACTTAAATAAATATTCCTACACATTGTAGGAACATAATGACAATTATTTGAGAACTAACAAAAGCCATTTGGGCAAAGTAAGTTCATAACTCTACGGCCCAGCGGCAACTTTTGCTCCGTGCCTACTCGTAGATCAACTTCACCCCTTCTTGATTGTCTACTCCTTTTGAGCTGCACATTTGTACAAATGTGGGGTCCATATTCAACTATCTAATACCCGAAAATGAAGGAGAAAATTAAATACGTATAACATAAATGCAGAGAACTAGTCTCACCGAGTCTTCTTAACCTTTGCTTTAGATCCCTCTAAATACGACTTTACAGTTTCTCTTCCAATGACGGGTTCATTGCGAAAAACAAACACCCTCCTTTGGGGCTTTAGCCTTGGGTTCGAGGTTTGGGTTTGGGTTGAGCATTGGACTTTCCTTTGCCACTATACTTCATGCTTTTACTTGTTCTTGAAGCCGCTTTCCATTTGAACCATGTCGAGAACATGGCACGGGCTTGGATTCTAGCTAATACAACAATTTGTTTTAAGCATCGTAATGCATCTCACGGATAGATTTGTCCATTTCATTCATGTTCATAGTTCATGACAAATTATTTTTCCCTCAGGGAAGTGGTCGGGGATCAAATCGTTTGCGGCTTCTCTTGCTCAAGTAAATCGAAACTGTCGAGGTGCTCGATATAGCCTTTCATTTTTTAGAACATGACATAATGAAGCACCCTCGGCCATCTTGCAAGAGAATGCAAAATGCCTTGGTAGTCTCATACCTTTCTTGCCTTGCTTATTCTTTTGGAACATTCCTTAAGATTGAAAGATATATCACTTAAGCTTCCATATTTTCGAGGATCCTTACGAAGTTGAGAACTCTATGGTATTTGGCGTCAAGCGTACCAACATCAATGATCATTCTGGCCTTCTCGCCAAGCATTCTTTTTCGACTCTAGGAGCATTATCATTCAGTTTCCTCGGGAGAGGTTCATCCGGGACATATAGCTATTTTCTTGTTGAGAACAATTCTGATTTGAAACGATCGAGGAAGTTAGTCCCGGAAGATAAGTTTATCCTTCTCAAGAAGGAATTTGTCCTTGTTGATGACATAGTAGAATTGTTGTTGTTATTTTTGGCCATCTACAATGAATGAAAAGTTCGATAAGTATTTTGATTATAGAAAAGGATTCTCACCTAAATTAACAGCCCTCGAGAATAATCATATTAATCTAATTACAAGTAAGATCCGTATTTACTTTCGACTTTAGAGTGACTTTGGCATGACACTTAAAATTATGATATTTAGGTAGAGTAACTCTTTGTGTGATTATCTCATGCAACTCTTAGATATTGCTTATAGGATTTTGACATCATATATCCCGACATGTTTTAAATCATCTATAATACTTATTAGGCAGCGGATTTTGATAACTTCAATAAAGTTAAACCATTTTAAACATATAGGTATATAAGTACTCATCTTGTCTCTCCTTGTAATGTAACCTAATGTATACTTTGGTATAACCCACATTAAGGTGATAAAAGGTTGAAATAAGTGTTTAAATATATGGATGTCATGTTAACTTTAAATTTTATGTGAGGGATCTTGATTGATTTTAATTTTTCAATTAATAGAACTCATCATACATCACAGTATCACGTACTAAGTGTAACATCATACATAGCATCTCATACATGCATATAATAAACGTGTCCACCAGTATGGCCTTAATCTAAGATTGATCTCCATAAAGCCAATATGAAGATCAACAGTCATTCCCTAAGTAGTAATAAAGGTTGACTCCCGCTATTGTCAGTTTGGAGGCCACGGGAACTACTGGCACTTTTAAGACCTAAGCTCCTCATGTCGTGGGTTAGATTATGACTAAATGGCTTGCATTGTCTCTTGTTTTATTACAACAATTAAATAAATACTACTAATAGTAAGAATAAAGTGCAATAATAACACAAAGAAATGGCATCTGTGGTATTTAATAGTGCACGGCCCTTGTAAAAACAATAATAACACATGATCACATTGGTCGAAAGGTCATCGCGTGCGCCATGTTAAACGCTAACGTACAAAATATATCATGATATCATATAGCATAAACAATTTGCATTAAAATAAATAAATTATAATAGGCGTGTGTTTAAAACCAATTAAATTCATAAGTATTTACCTGTGAGAGAGTATTACGTGAGATTCATTATTTGATTGCCAGACCAAGGAATAGAGGCGCCTGAGAGCATATGAGTGCCTAAAACACTCGGAGTTATACTGAAGTGCATCTTACGTTCTTGCATTATTTTTGCATTTAAATATTTTTTATAGCTCAATATCTTATTAATTTTAGGTGAGTGTGAATGCTGAATTGAAATTGGTGCGAAAGGGTACATTTTTGGAAGCATTCTAGAGCGAGGATGAAAGTGCATAAAGGCTGGAGCGTCGGTAGCGTCCCCCGCGTCGTGGCCTTGGCAGCGTCGCGGCGTTGGGTCAATAATTGAAAGTCCGCGGCCCGGCGGCGTCAGCGGCGCCTCAGCGCGTGGCGACGTCTCAGCTATCACTGGCGTTGCAGCGTCGCGGCGTGGTAGCGAGTTCTATCTTCTGCCATCATTAAAAGAAAAAGGTGCGAATTCGGGAAGGGGGATCGTCACGAACTAGAGCCTGAAACGGAAAATGGCGGGTGACAGTGATCTTGAAGAAAGAGCGTGATTTGTATTTTCGCCGTTTTGGAGCCCGATGAATGCGATGTTTTACATATTACATATTGGTGTTTTCATGTCGGTATGTTAAGATTTATACCTAGGGTGCTGTTGAACCCTGTCATATTTTCATGGATTAAAGATCGGTATTTTTATATTATTCCAGTTGTTTATAATTTGTTAGCATACGCTTTATATATGTGAATCATTTACATGAAAGTGAGTATCTTGCCAACTTATCGCTTTATATATGTGAATGATCACGCTTTTCCAAAGATCGATGCATTATATTGTGAGTTGTTTATAATTTGTTAGCATCTGCTTTATATATGTGAATCATTTACATGATGATGTCTTGCCAACATTAGCGTGACTATCTTGGAGATTGAGATTAGAGATGAGGATATCCGGGGGGATCTGATGAATGACCTTAGTTGATTCGGTAAATAGAGATATTCCGAAGGTGGCAATTAAGGTTAGAACATTTAAGCATTTCGGAGTATCGAGTTGGGGTAGAGTTACACTCAACTCTACTAGCGAGATAGGCGAATACACCTCGAGAGAGGGTATTTCGTAGGCAAGATCACCCTGTATCAATAAAGCATAAATAAGTGAATATTATCTCATCTTTAAGAAATAAATCGCCAGTGACGAGGGAGACATAGCCACAACCTCCCGATACCACGATAATTCCATTCGGAGACCGATTAGTTATTGGACACTAGTAATTTTCACACAATACGTATATCCAGATAATATTGAAAAAGCCAATCTTTGTATTCAACACACCTATCCACGTGGATCGATATCGTACCATTGATGCATTACATTACTTGAGTGACGGCGTGCGCACACATGGCGTGCGTTTTACACATCCGCGATTGACTGTCAGTTTGGCGCGTTCTGTGAATGGAGTTTAGAGTGATATAAGAGAATAAAGCAATTAGATATTACTACGGAATTTTGTTTTTATTTGTTTTTTACAAGTCTTTGGTAATTGATGTATTGTTTAGTATGTGATTGCGGAGTTTAGGTTTTTAGTGAGTACATCTTCTGACGAGATCGGGTTGACCCCGACATGTTTGATCTGACCCAGAAGAACTTTACACCAGTCTGTAGGAAACGAGAGACGGAGCAGGACTAGAAATCTAGCAAACATGGAAAACAATGAAGAGCAGGATCTTAGCATTGAAAACGATCCACGAGAGGCGGAAATGGGAATAACGAGGAAGGAATCAAGCACCCGGGCTGTTTGTGATGAGCTTAAAAGTCATCTATTTTTCGATCCATTTTTACGATTGATTTTTTATAAAAGGCCGATTTATATGCAAGAATATGGAATAAACTTCACCAAGCTGGCATGCGGCGATGAATTCGAACGAATTTGCGGTAAAATGAATGGAATGTGGTGACGATCTTGATATAATTGGCTGAAGTTGCAACGGGAGCGCGAAAGTTAAGGAATTTGATGTCATGAAGCTTTACGAGAAATCAAAATGCATATTCGAGGTTGCAACTCTGAAGCTCCGGTCGCAAATGGCGTAATTGAAACAACGAAATTTTGGCGTGAAAAGAAACTCAAAGCCCGAGCAACACGAAATTGATGAAGAAGAAGACATGATGTCATTACATCGCTTGAGTCGCGACAAAATTAAACCCGATGCGATGGATAATGGGTCGCGACACAACAAGAGGTCGTGACGGAAGATACTGAAATGGGTGAACAAGTATGTCGCGATGTCTGGATGTGGTAGCGACATCGGCCGTCGGGCGATCGCGACCGACACAGCCCAAGGTCGCGTAGCGGCGGCTAGAGAGATGGTCACGACATCAGCTTCTACGAAGGAAATCAGCGACATCATTCCAGCTGATGCGACAACGATTGTAAGGAAAGAAGGTCGCGGCGACACACGGTTGTTCGCGACATCGATTGTAAAGACTTGGTCCGCGACATCGTAAGAAGATGTGGGACATCGCGTCTGAACTTGAAGGGTGGCGAGCCAAGCATCCTAGAGAGGGTGGCGACGACCTTCTGAGAGGAAGGGAGGTCGCGACCTTAACATTTCCCAGTTGTCGCGGAGCATCCAAGCTGCACTGCCAGTTAAAGATGCGGCGTCCTCCCAAATTTTATCTGCGACATCATTGCAGATATGATGCGACCAAACAAGAGACTATGAGACATGTTTGGAAGGAACTCGCGAGAGAGTGCGAATTGATAATTACTTACAGCATGCGCCGCTTGAAGCCATTTTGGAGCATTTAAGCTGCCGATCGAGTGCATCGAGAATTAGGGTCAAGCTTGAGGAACCACTATAAAAGCGAAGAGCACCTTTCAGAATGAGCGACTCTGCGTGAAAGAGAGATCTGGGTTGCTGAAGGATCCTGTATTTTAATTTTCTTTTCTTTTCTTTTCTTCATTTTTTTTTATTTTAGATTAGTTTTGTATTTTCATTCAAATTTGGATACGAGCGTTCAGCATTTAAAGTTTAAAAATTTGAATGCATATTCATATTTCTTCAAATTCTTTATGCGGTTGTTTGAATTAGAATAGTGCAGGTCGGGTTCTGATTCTTAGATTCACAGTGACTTTCTTGAAGTGATAAACCAATGTATGGTGTAATCTAATTGATTTAGATTCCCGGCTTCCATTGAATTGAAGCTATTATCGAAATTATCTTTCCTGCATAAATTTTATTGATCTTTATTGAACTCGATTTGCAAAGCTACTTGCAGTCTTGTGTATTTTACATTCGCGATCCCGATGTCGATTAATCTCATACCTGTGCATCAGGAGAATTGTCCTCGAAACTCACGGCGGGATTTCAAGGGGCCCTGCAGTGACACGAGGAGGAAGGAATTCACGAGGAAGTAATGAGCAGTTTAAAGAGGTATGAGGAACCTAGCCAATGGTGATCTAATGTGCTGTGTAATTAAATCGATAAATCTCTTCTCACTTGGAGACGAACGGTGGAGTAATTTATGGAGTTTAGGCACACGAGAGGGATTCCTACTGAATTAGATTGGCCAAATCGATCAGGTGTTAGCGGAAGTCCTGTGAGGAAAGGATGAGTTGTTCCTAATTTGGAGGAAGAGGAACCGTATGAGTGTAGATGCGTACGTGACTATATCTTAGAACTCAGTTGGAGTCCATGTTGTGGGTATGAGTATGAAAAGAAAAATACCCGAGGAACAAGGCAGCAGTTAAAAGTAGTTATTTTAACACTTTCTGTCTTTGAGAAGCTTGATGAGGTTTAGAAGATAATGAATTGGCAAGGGGTTTTAGAGAGAGGAATCCGAGCTGTACTTATTATTATATTCCTTGGACTAGTTTAAATATGTGGTTCGATAAGCAAGATGGGAGTGCATTATAGCAGGAATTGATGTTTCACAATAACATTCTTTTGATGTCTTTGCGAGAATTCATTGGAGTCTTAATTTGTTATTTTTGTATTTTGATATTCAATTCATTTTATTATTAATTGATTTTCTTAGGTTTTTATTATTTTAAGTTGTCAAAGCTAATTCAGGTGTCTATCGAGTCAATGAGTGTAGATTTTGAGTAGTCGGGGTAGTTGATTGAGAATTCTTGAGATCTGTGGGATCGATATAAAGCTTAAATCCGATTTACTACTTGTTAGGCACATTGCGCGCGACGGCATAACGGATCAAAACCACTTTCGATAAACAATTTACTCGATTGAAACGATCTTTGAACTAATCAAATAGCGCTAAGACATATCACGGTCAACAAGTTTTATGGCCCGATTGCGAAGTGTTAGACAATAGTCTTTTAGCCCGATAGTGTTATAAATTTGTACATGTCTTTTGGTAGGTCAACAAGTTTTTTATGTTAGTTGCTTGTGTTGAAATAGTCTTTTGCGATAGTGTTATAAATTTGTACATGTCTTTTGAAATTAGGTCGACAAGTTTTTGTGGTAAGCCTGATTCTTGAAGGATTGGGCAAATAATCTTTTGGCACAATAGTGTTGCCTCGAAATTTGTACATGTCTTTTGGATTTGATCCAACCAAGTTTTTATAGGCGCCGTTAAAGATCGAAAAAATTTGGTAGATTAATATTACGGCCCGAAAGAAGGAAATGCTAATTTGGACATTTAAAAGAAAAAGAACAAAAATAGTTTTCATGGCGTGGTTATTTTAATACTAACTTTTAACAAACCGTAAAAATATTTATTGCTTTTTGACTGTCCCTATTAATGTAAATTAATGTTTTGATTTCGGGAAAACTTTTAATGCATAGAGGAAATGAGAACACTCATTTGATTCAATGAATCTTGAACTAGAAAGAACACTTCCAGAGGGAAGCTTGAGAAGGCGAAAAGATTAGAAAACTTCGGCCCATGGCAGATGAAAGGCGGACCAGGAGGCGGGGATGCGAGCAGGCGGCTAGAAGGCCTCGATCAACTGTCTGATGGAGGACTTTTGGGGGAACTGTGTCGGGATGAATACTCTGCGTCCACGAATGACTGCGATTGATGCAAATAATTTTGAGCCCAAGCTAGCAGCGATTACAATGGTTCAATGACTGCAGTTCTTGGTCATCCCGCAGACCGAATGAGCATGCGGGAAGGTTTCATGTGTGAACACGATGGGGATTGAATGAGGTGGGGGCGAGAGGTCATTAAATTGCATTTATTTCCATTTTCTCTAAGGATACGGCCGACCGCATGGTATGAATCTACCATATGGATTCTACATTGATACTTAGGAGGAGCTTGTGGAAACTACTTGGGTGGGTCTTCCCCCAATCACTCACCTTAGAGAGACGGAGGGAGATAATTGTGTTCAGCGGGAAGATGAGCCTTTATGTATGGGAGGAGACCGAAAGGTTCTTGAAAAGATGTCAGATGCATGGGGATAGACTTGAAGACCCCGGGGATGGACATAGTGTATCATGCCTTGAATGATACATCCTAAAGGGCATTATTGATGCTTCATGTTATTAGACATTGACGTAAAGTCTTTGAGGAAGGCCCGAGAGATGGAGTTAGGGGACACGGCTAAATCTGCGATACAGAAAGCTCCATCGGAGTTTTCAAGGAAGTAATTGCAGGAGAGAGGAGTCATGGTGACTTGAGATATGGCGACCATGGAGGCAAAAGTTAGATGCCATCATGCATAGAATGGGTGGCAAGAGGAAGATGCACCTTGTTCGCGAAATAGGAGGCCGGTTGAGAGGAACTATTGAGAGGAAGTCTTGAGATACCCAGAAGCATTTTATGATCTTTGAGGAGGTTAAGTACTTGGGAGAGCGAGAAGTTATCAATTCAAACCAAATCTAACACACTTGACCTGCTATCATCCGGCGAGAATATGAAAATTTTTTCATATGGTGGTGGGGCCTCGCGAGGCCCGAGGCATGAAACGACATCCTCGGCAAGGATATCGGCCACCAAGGTTCCAGCGGCGACGGGGAGGAAGCAAAAATGAATATCGAGGGTGGAGGAGAGTTCCACCATGTTTGAAGATCCAAATCTTTGCAATTCATAGAGAGACAGCAAAGCTGTTAAACCTCCATGAACAAAAGTTTGCGGGGTAGGCCTCAAGATGCCAATTCTCAAATTTTTAAGACCACTAATGCTTCTCTTGGGAGCACAGAGAACACGAGATAGGAAACGTATTACTAGCTTTCTGAATCGGATGAAAGATACTTTCAGTGACACAAGAAGAATCCGAAAGATTGTATATGGCGGTGCGGCTCGGAAGTGGGGAAAGACTTGGAGAAGAGAAGACCAGGAAAAGATGAAAGCAACAAAGGGAGATGAGAGCCCAGGAAACAATGCGAAACAACTGGAGAAAGAAAGAAAGAAGGAGCAGTATCTCAGGAGAAGAAGAAGTAAGAAGAAAACCGAGCAATCTGCTGCGATCCCATTTCCACGAGAGAATTTACTTGAGAAATCGAAAGATAGAGGAAACCGGTTGCAAGGTTCTTGAAAACCTTTACGGAAGGTAGAGATCGGCATGCCTTTCACGAGAGTGGTTACTTAGATGCCACTTTATCTCTGAATTTTTGAAAGACATCTTGAGCAAAGGAAGAATTCTTCGAAGAAGGAATTGTGAACATTTGCAACTTGCAATGTGTCAAAGGAACTACGAGAAAAGATGAAGGATCAGGGCTTCACCATTCCACTCATTGGAGAGTTTGAGTTTGGGGCTCACGTGAGCTCGAGAATTACTTGATGTCAGGTTACAATGCCACTATTCTGTTGCGCGAAGTTAAGTTTGAGCTTACTCCTGCCTCTTTGACTACTCTCGAATGAGGATGGAACTACTGTGAACACGAGAGGAATCATAGAAGATAATATTTGATAAGGTGGGAACTTTTATTTTTCCGATGAACTTCATCGTGCTGGATATGGAGGAAGATTCACAAGTCCCTCTGCTACTGGGAAGGCCATTCCTTGCAATTGGAGCATCTCTAATCTACGATATGCAGGAAGGGAATTCTCTCGAGTTGGAGAAGAGACGGTGACTTCAATTTGTCGAGTTTGAGGAGTTTAGACATAGAGAGGGAAGATGTAAAGGTCGATAAGAAGATGTATGTGTCAAACAGCTTTGGATTTACACTATGATTATGTACTTGTTTTAATCAGTAGAAAAAGAGATGAATTCAGTATCTTGAAGATTTTAGTTCATATTTTACGCACGTCAGTTTACGATGCGCGAGAAAGTGATGAGTCTTGAACAAGGCGAGGTGAAAATGACCAAATTGAAGAAAAGGAATTTCATCAAACCGGTGAAGAAGGGCTAGTTTAAAGGTGTTGCCAAGTCATTTAAAGTATGCTTACACGAGGCTGCCCGAAAGAGTAAACCGAGTAATAATTTCTCTTGCCAGACTTAGTGATCTTGAGGAGCAGGAGGTTCTTTGGAAAATTTGAGAAATCATAAGGAGTCTATAGCTTGGTCTATTGAAGAGTTAAAAGGTATCAGTCCATCAATATGCATGCACAAATACTTCTAGAAGAAAATGCATGACGACCTTTGAACATCAAAAGGAGACTTAATCAGGTAATGAAGAGTAGTCGGGAAGGAGGTACTCGAATGGTTAAATCTTTGAGAAGTTTTTTATCTATGCAGTTCGGATAGTCTATGGGTTGGCAGTCATGTGGTTCCTTTGAAGAATTGGATTCTTGTAATCACTTGTGAAGAAATGAATTAATTTATGAACGGTGATAGGATGGAGAGTATGCATTGATTACAAGAAGTTGAACACAGTAACCAGGAAAGATCGCTTCCCTTTGCCCTTCATTGATCAGATGTTGGACATATTATCAGGACATCCTCATTTTTGTTTCTTGGGTAGTGATGGTACAACAGTTGCAATTGCACGAGGACGAAGACCACGTTCATGCCCGCATGGCACCTTTGCCTTCGGAAGGATACCATTTGGGGGTGCATCTTGATGCTCCTGCACTTTCGGAGATGTATGATGTCAATGTTCTCGGGGACTTGGTAGAAGAAGTTATGGGAAATTTTTATGGATGACTTCCGCGATTGTATGGGTCAGTTTTGAGCAAACACGGAAAGCAGTACTTCAAAAGATGCGAGAATAAACATTGCTTAAATTGGGAGAAAAATGCCATTTCATAGTAACGAAGGTATTGTTCTTAGTCATAAAATTTCTTCTGGTCCCCAGAAGTGGACGATCAATTTTACATTATCAAAACCGCACCTCACCACGATAAAGGGATAAGGGAGTTTCTTGGGACATCTTTGGATTTTACGGAGATTCATCGAGACTTCTCAAAAATAGCCCGGACCAACATGCGGATTCTTGGAGAAAGACACAAAGAATTTAATTTTGATGATTCACAAAAATTGCCTTTGAAGAAATTAAGATCGGATTAGTTCGAAACCTTTGTCATGGATGCACGAATGGGATCGAGGTGATAATGTGTGTGATGCAATTGATTTCGCAATGAAATTTGTTTTGGGGCAAGAAAAGAGAAAATATTCGAGCCATATATTATGCTAAGCGGGGCCTTGATGAAAGCACAAGAAAACTATTTACAAACTGAAAAAGGAGGTGCTGGCAATAGTGTTTGCTTGTGAAAATTCAGACCATACGTGCAGGATCCCATGTTATAGTTCACCACCAACCGTACGACCCCATCAAATATCTTGTGTAATATCGAAAGGCTAAACTGAGAGGCCGATAAGGTAGGTGCTACTCTTGCAAGAGTTTGATATGGAAGTGAGAAAAGGGATGTGACAATGTGATGGCGATCGCGTCGAGATAGAAAAAGAAATCAAGCGAGGAAGAGGAAGGAGATAAGATTAAGAGAGAGCTTCACAGATGAGCAACTATTTCAATTGTCATTTCAAATGCCATGGTATGCTGATATTGTGAATTAGCAGCTTGTGGAGTAGTTCATACGAGATTAAGTATGCAACTGAAAAGAAAGCTCGGGGCGACGGCCGGAGGTATTATATACGGGATGACCTTTATTATTTAAGAAGGGAGCTGATATGATTATAAGAAGATGTGTGCTAGAGGGTGAACAAAGCAGAATTATGAATGAATGTCATGCATCATATATGGGGCATTTTCTGGAAGAGAAAAGAAACGACTCATAAGATACTCAATCGGGATTTTATTGGCCAAAAATTGTTTTCGAGGGCGATCGCGAAGTAGATTGAATTATGTGATAGATGCAGATTGGAAACATCAGCGCGAAATGAAATGCCCCCTACGGGCATATTGGTGGTGCAAATTTTTTGATCTTATGGGGGATAGATTTTTATGGGACCCTTTCCCTGATCATTTGGAAACATATCTTTGCTGTGGTGGGTTATATTTCTAAATGGGTGGAGCTTGATGAAAAGCACCCAGGAATGATGTTAATACGGATGTGAGTTTCTATGAAAAGAACATATTAGCTGATTTGGAACACCGGAATTTATTATCGGTGATGGGGGAAGCCACTTTGCAAACAAGGAATTTTCTCAACGCTCATGAGAAGATATGGGATCAGACATATAATGAGCCTAGCTTATCGTCCCGGACTAATGGGCAAGCGAAATTTCAGCCAGGGAGGTTAAAAGGATCTGGAAAGGCGCAAGTTCCAGCGGGGAAGGATTGGTCTTCCAAACTTGTTGATGCACTTTGGGCTACGGGTGCATTCAAAACCTCCCATTGGGATGTCCTACAGATTGGTATTTGGCAAGCCATGTCACCCTCTTTCTTGAATTGGAATACAAGGCTATGTGGGCCATCGAAGCTGAATTTAGATTTCAAAATGGCAAAGGAAGAGAGATTGCTTCAATGAATGATTTGGAAGCGAGAAATGAAGCCTATGATGTCTTTGAATCTCTGAGCAAGAGACAAAAGGGAAATGCGCTTGATCAAAGGATTCTTAGGAAAGAATTCGAGGAGAAGGGGATCAGGATTACATTATTTAACTCCAGTTAAGATTGTTCCCAAAGAGTGAAATCAAGGTGGAGTAGACCATATACGTGGTGTCAGAGCACTACACTTTTGGGCGCGATAACACTCAGTGATCTTTGGGGAGGAATTTAAAGTCAATGGACAAAGACTGAAGCATTATCAAGCGGGGAGGAAGAAAGAAGATTTACATTTGGTTCATTGAGAGATAAAGAAAATCAAAGCGACCAAAATCCGGTAAGGACTCAAGCGAGCGTGATGGGAGCGACCCGTAGACTTTAATTTATGCTTTTAGACTTTGAAAAATATATATATATTTTTTTTTAAATTAACTCCTTCTCTAGTTATTATAATGATTAGTTAGTACTTGAGATTCAATTTTTTGTTTAATTGAATCCTTCTTGTATAAATGTTAAGTACTTATGCAAAAATGGCTCATCTGAAAAAGAATAAACTCAGCTGACTTACGAGAGAAGATAACGACATGAAAAGGGAGCATTCACTTTTCCCACATATATAAATTACATTGAAATTTAGATAAGAATACATTCTTGAATTGCTGTGTGAAATTGGTTGTTCATAATATATGAATTTTATTTCTGTTTTATTTTAGTTTCTGATTTGGGAATCAATTTAATAATTCTATTCAATGCAAAATAAGAGCGAGTAATGACGATTTAGTGAAACATAAATTGCGATTTAGTTTGAATTTCTTTGATAAGTCCCGAGGATAAGGAAGGTTATACGATTGGAAGGAACAAAACAATTTTTCTTGAGTTTGTGGTATGAGCATTGAGTCAAGGAACACATTTGGAAATAACATCATCTAAATTCTCATCATTTGATATGAGTGAGAAAAATCCTCGGGGGTTAGTCACAGTTAATCAACCCGATTTCTAGGAGCTTGTTAGATTAGTGATCAGAAGGCGAGTCTAGTGATACAATCAGCAGAGGGGAAATGATGCGGGCCATCCTTGGAGAGTTTGAGCCATTCTAGCCATCCACTATTCATATGCTAATGCATACACTTGATTCGAAATTGAGCCAAAACAAGCTATTTTCAAAATAAACCAATGGAACCTAACCACGTCCTAAAGAATCAATCCTCAAAGAACACGTAATGATTTTAAAGAATTCAAGAGAGAGGAAGAAATGAGTTTGAAGTGTAAATTTTTGAGAACTCAAGGAGAAAATCTGAGAAAAAGGGAATGAAGAGAAAAGATCTACATCGGGGAAAATCTGATGGAAAAGGCTCAAGGGAATAGGTTTGTCTTGTGGCTGACTCTCTTGAGCAGGTAAGTTCTTGGAGTGTTTCAACACCCCTATTTTCTAATGTACATCTCTGGTATGGAGTTCTAACCCCAAAGGATCCATTCTGAGTGTTAGAAAACCTAAGAAGGCAAAACATTGCACTATTCACGAATGGTGACAGAAAAGAAAATCTGATTTGAATTATGAATGAGAAATGGGAGCATACGATTTGAATGAAATCTAAGGAATTGGTATCCCGAGCCACGAGTTTGGAGGAGTTTGTCAGGGAAATTACAAGGAGGAAAAGGACGGATGAGTAAGAAAGGAAAAAGAAGAGTATTGGTAATCTTAACCTAAAAATTCCATCCATCTACCATACCCAAACCTAACATTCACGACTGAAGACCTGAGTGATCTAGAAGTTTGGCGATCACTACAGTAAAGTGGAGATCAATATGAACAACAAGCCTATGGAATTACGAAAAATCGAGAAAAGATGTTGTGAACATCCTACAGGGTTAATTAACTCGTAGAAAATGAAAAGAGAAAAACCAACTTACATTTCAGCGGAAGTCAGTGTAACTATCTTTGTTTGTAAAAACAAATTCAACAATTTAGATTATGTACACTGGATTTAGTGAAATTAACATATACGGACTTGGTGAATACGCAGAAGCGATCTGATTTACTGGTCTTTCGAATTAAGTGGTTACAGTACCAACCAGAACAAGAAAATGTCTCTTTTTGTTTGAGGAGACAGACAAATCTTTTCTTTTCTTTTGTTAGGACAAACATGGGGTACCAAGTTGGAGGATTGATGAGCTTAAAGGCATGCATTTTCAGTCCATTTTACGATTGATTTTATATAAAGGCCGGTTATATGCAAGAATATGGAATAAACTTCACCAAAGCTGTAATGCGGCTGAGGAATTCAAAAGCATAAGAATTTGATGCTTGGAGCGAATGTGTGGCTGACGATGCGTACCAATTGGCTGTGGAAGGAAGTGCGGTGGGAAAAGCTGAAGAAAAGTTAAGGAATTTGATGTCATGAAGCTTTTACAAAAATCAAAATGCATATTCAAGTTGCAACTACAAAGCTCCGATGCAAAGCTGAAGCGTAATTGAAATAGCTTGAAATTTGCGTGAAAGAAACTCAAAGGCAAGCAACCAAAAGTGATGAAGAACGCGATTAATAAGCTACATCCTTCCAGGAGAATTCGCGACCAGAATTAAACTCCCGATACCGGTGGATAATGAGGAATTCGCGACACCCGACAAAAGTCGCGGCGAGAGAGATAAACTTGATGGGTGAACAAGTATGTCGCGACATGCGGATGTTGTCGCGACATCGACAACGAATCGAGCGGTCGCGACATCAGCTTGCAAAGGAAACTAAGGAATTCGCGACAACGGCGGTAAGAGATAGTCCGCGACATCAGCTACCTGAGAAAGAAGTCGCGACATCGTGTGATTGCGACGGTTGTGGGAAAGAATTAGCGGCGACGCACGGTTGTCGCGAGCATCGATATGGGACTTAAAGATCCACGATCAAGAAGATGTTGGGACATCGTACAAAGACCAAAGGGTGTGACGACATCGAGAGGTCGCGGCGGTACTACGAGAGAAGGAGGGTCGCGACGGCATTTAGTTGTCGCGACGTCAAGTACACACGATTAAAGTCCGCGACGTCAGCAGGTATGACATCGGCTACACCAAGACAACGTCGCGACCAGAGCAAAGACTGCGACATGGTAAGACACGGTCGCGAAAAGAATTGATGTTGCGAGCATCAGCAACCAAAGCTGGGCCATTTTAAGCTGCGGTCAAAGTGCATCGAAATTAGAATGACGCGGGAACTCTATAAATGCGAGGCTGCTCGTGAGCGACTCTTGGCAATGAAAGAGAGATGCAGGTTGCTTTGAGAAGGCTCTGTATTTTGGTATTTTCTTTTCTTTTCTTTCTTCGTTTTTTATTTTATTTTAGATTAGTTTGTATTTTTCGTTTCAAGTTTGGATGAGCGTTCCTTTGTTAAAGTTTAAGGTGAATGCTGCTGAAGGTTTCATACTTTCTTCAAATTGCATGCAGTTTGTTTGAATTCCGGACAAATTAAGGTCGGGTTCCGGTTGCCGATTCTGACGGATTTCTTGATCGGCCAGAGCGATGTATGGTCACATCCCCAGTGATTTAGATTCCCGAACCATTAGATTGTGTATCGTCGAAATTATCTTTCACTGCATAAATTTTATTGATCTTTGGTGAACTCAGGTTGCAAAGCTTACTTCAGCTGGTCTTGTGTATTTTAATTCACGATCGATGTAGGTGTCGTATTGCAGTAAATAGAATTGTCTCGAGCTACGATTTCCGAGGCCCTACGGTGACGACGAGAGAAGGAATTCACGAAGTAGTGAACAATTTTTACACAGAAGAATTATGAGAACCTACAATGGTGATCTAATGTGCTCTATTAATAATTAAATCGATAAATCTCTTCTCGCCTGGGGCGAAACGAGGATTGAGCAATTTATCGATTTTAGTATCTGAGAGAGTTCACCTGATTCGATTAATCAAAATACAATCCGTGTTAGCGGTCCCCAATCAGGAAGGATGAGTTGTTCTAATTTGGAGGAAGAGGAATGGAACCAATATAGTGTAGATCACATTGCAATGACTATATCTTAGGGGCTCATGTTCTGAGTCCATGTTGTGGGTATGAGTATTGAAGAAAAATACCGAGGCAGGGAGCAGCCCCGGATTAAAAATGGTTATTTTAACACTCTGTCTTGAGAGAAACGAGTGAGGTTTGAATATTGAGATTATTGGGTTTTGAGGATCCCGGCTACACTATTATATTCCTTAATTTAGTTTAAATACGTAGTTCGATAAGCCAGATCCGATTACGTTACTGCCGGAATTGATGTTTCACGAGTAGCATTCTTCAATGTCTTTTGCAGAAGCTATTGGAGTCTTAATTTGTTATTTTTGTATTTCAATATTCAATTCATTTTATTATTAATTGATTTTCTTAGGTTTTTATTATTTTTAAGTTATCAATAATTCAAATTGTCTATCGAGTCGAATAATTGTAGATTTTGAGTAGTCGGGGTAGTTGATTGAGGAATTCTTGAGATCTACGTAGGATCGATATGGACTTAAATCCAATTTTACTACTTGCTGGGCTGTTGCGCTGCGGCATAACGAGGATCGAAACCACTCGATAAACAATTTAGGCGTAGTTGATTTCAAATTCTTGTCGATCTACTATTGGGAATGATACGGACTTACATTTAGATTTTCTTTACTTGCCCTTTTGGCACGTGCATGCCGTTAATGTAGACTGAACCCATTTAAAAATCCACGAACACCCGAAGGTTTGTTAATCAAGCGATTTATCCAAGTGAAGCATGGGCAAGAGAAGTGTAAGGCTCTTATAACTATGTGAATTTGAGGGGGTTTTTAGTCTACCATAACTGGAAAAAGGCAAGCTGATGCTTAAAGTTTCATTTTTGCTTAACTTCTACACACTCTCACTAATGGCGATCAAGTTTTTAAGCGTTCTTAGGAATATTTTTTCACGATTTTTTGGCGATAAAGTGGCCCAATGACTCTAGGGACGAGGATTTTCTGAAAATCTCGAAAGTCAAAAAATATGGCTTGAGCTTAGTTCAAGACAAAATAAATTGAGCGAAAATAAATAAATTGTTTGGGGGCGGCTTGGACCGAATGAGAAGTCAGACACATGGTGCAAGGTGAGCCATGTATCCAAACTTTAAAAAAAAAAAAAAGGAAAGAAGAGTCAAATAAATGTGAAAAGACTACATAGGGAGGCGAAACTTGAGGAAAAGGGAGGAGGAAAGAAATTTAGAAAGAGAAAGAGCTCTACCTTCTCTTTAGATCCTACGGAATCGGGCGATGGGTCTTGTGTCGGAGGAAGGAGTAAAGTCGATTCGCATAGCTTGAGGAGCTGCGGGTACGAAATCTAAGGGTTTCGTCAAACTCCAAGAGGTAGAGAATTTTCCTACTTTGATTATTTTTAGCCAAAAGGTCATTTAATGGCATGGCGTTCTTAGCGCTGGCGTGTGTTTTAGTCCCAATTTTGGAATTTGAATATTAGTACAGGATTGATTCAGAAGCGGGTCTGGACTATGTTGAGATTTGTTTTTTATCCAGGAATAAATGTCTTCCAAGTTTTGTTGAGGTTTTTATTATCACGGTAATTTTGTTGGGTCAGCCAGAAAAAAGCGAGTTCATGGTTGTGAAGGGGCCAAGTGGTGCCCTGTTTATTAGTCAGAGATTTGGGCCATTTGTGTATTATTATTTGGAAAAATAACATCTTTATTGTGTGTAAATCATTTTAATATATATTTGCTTGATGTATTATAACATGAAATTATGATGAATGGAAATTATATATAGAAAATATAATTATCGGAATTTATAAATGTTACATGTCATGACGCTAGCAGCGAAATATTTATGATTGCATTTCATATGCACGATCCGCATCAGCGTCAGTCGGGTGTGTGTGCATGGTATTGGTTATTCACCATTCTTAGTGAATGTGTATTGAGCTCGAAATTGGGCGGCGTCAAAGAGGGTTGATTTCCATTGATTTTGCAAATAATAATAGGCTGTGTGTTTGGGGCAGAAGCAGAGATGAGGTAGGTCCCCCCTCCCCCCCTGGGGTGAAAGACCCAAATTTTATTCTTGGTCAGACATATGTATCAAGCGATGAAAGTTCGCGAAAGTAAAGTGTCGGAAGGTGTGCGAAGCCTGCGGTGAGACCTCGAAAATTCACAACCTAAATAAACACACGGGATTGGATAAATTAAAATGAATATTTGAGGGTTGTCCAATGGGTTAAGTCATTGGGTGAAAACGCGATAGTAGTTTTTAGCGCTTGGCATTTACGTAATGTGAGGGTAGGTCGAGGACTCGGGTTATGGGCATGGGAGTATAATCCTGTTGCGACATGAAATATTTCATATAGGATTGCATTTTCTAAATGGAATGTGGTTTGATATATTTATGCCATTCCATGTGCATTTAGGTGGGGAGTAGCCCTTGTAGGAGAATTTTCTACTATGCATTGCTCTTGCATCAGGTGTAGTTTACTGACTTTGCCTAAAGCAGGAGATCAGTTGAATACGATCAACCGCGGAATACTTGTGAATGTCGGGTGAGCAGAGCACCTATTCATGAAAATCGAGGCGGATCTCCGCATGCGGGGGGCTCTAAGAAAATCTCTTTGTCGGTCTTTGCTCAAAACATAGCGTGAGTAAAGCGGTGGCCCAGGCGTCTGGCCTTTCTTTTATCGATATCGTCATTATATCTGCCAGTTTTGAGAGTTAAAATTTAACTCTTATACAACACATATTAAAGTTTACAACATTCTAATACATGTATCGACTAGGAACCTGCAGCTTCCTGACAGGCTTTCTTATATATCGGCCTTTAGGATGGCGTACTCCTCGTCTTGCTCACAGCCTGAAATAATATAAATTCCCTCGACGAGGGTAAGCTAATGCCAGTGAACGGAATCACCCTAAATGAGTTACTCTCCACTAGTGCATATTGATGCTCCGATGTAAGCACACATTCAAGTAAATGCATGATCTCTTGAATGTACGTATCATCCCCATGTCCTCGAGTCCTCACCCAGACTCCCTCACACTTGCCTAAGTGGTGTATGAGAAAAATAATCATTTTCAAAACAAAACTACATTGTTATTGAAAATACACTCTGGCGTGTCGGTAAAAAATATGGGACTACCCTTCGGCGAATGTGTTGGAGAACTTCGGCAGATCATGGTCCTCATCAGAAGTGATACATTGGGCGTATCTTGACCCCATTCTTCGGAAAATCATCTGTGAAATTCCTTTCGCCAACCATTTTCATTTTCGAGGAAAATCCATGTCATGCACACACACTGGTTTCTAGGTGCGGTGCATATGAAATGCATTATGCTATTTCAACACATTTCATATAACACATGCAAATATATCATCATGCATATATTTACAAATTTAATCACACAAGCATATTATGCAATTTACAGAATCCATTACACAAAAATTGTTGTCACGTGGGCTGAATTTACATACCACTGGCTGTGGTCGATTTAGTGCTCAACCAAACACATTTTCTCACAATTTATTTTGTGAACACTATTCATGTGAACAGTGAAACCCTCGGGTTATTGATTCACGACATATCACCCGACATCGGTTCCACTTTGAATCAAATTTCATAACCATTTAGGCCTCATACACATCTGTCTGATTTGTTTCACAAATTACTAACCTGGCTCACCAAGAAACAGCCCATAAAGCGTTACGGACTGCCTGATTAGGTTTCACATAAATTTATATTACACTGGGTTCGAATTTGGGACCCGATCAAAGCGACAGATTCGAGGCCTCCAACCCAACAAAACATCAACAAGCTCTTAAATCAGAGTAAAACAAGTAGGATGAGCCCACACACTCGAGGGTTTGTCGAAAACTCCAAAAGCTAGTACCAGCTGGCGTTGTCCTCCACAGGTAGAGCAGGCTTCCTTCTTGGCCGACGATGCAACGGTCAGAACGGGAATCCTGGGAGAAGTTGCACACTCTCTCTCTAAAATAAACTCCTTTTTTTTTTATTCTCAGCTCTCCAACCCCTCCTGCCCGTTTCAGCTCCAAAAGTGGAGAAGAAGCTCTCATTTTGGTCCCCCCTCTTGCGACATGGCTGCCTTGAGTGGCGTTGAGAGGTTTTCTTTATGCTTCGACCAACCACTTCTGACCTTTTCACCCCAATGACATCATGCCATGTGTCATCACGTGTGATTTACCTTGAGAACTCAGGTCGAAACTGAACTGGGGCTTACGACTTTTGTGCACTGTGTTCGCTCAAATTTCGTAAGTATGTCCTATCTGGCCTTTCGTTTCCTCGAAAACGTGCAAATTTATTTATCTGGGTCGACGAATCGACGTGGTAGCTAGATTTGAGGCGATTCAACGGTGAAGTCAGTTTAGATCATCAGGATAAAATTTTGGATTTTACCATGGTCACGATTTTGCCATTTTTTGAGAAAATTGAATTTTCTCGGGGTTTTACACCTTTTAAGGTCTGAGGGGGTGTCTGAGAAGGCAGCTTAGACTTGAGGCGTGATTATGAAGGAGGTCGTGTGGCCTTGAGCATGGCTTACCCCCTTTGAGTAACATTTTTGTAAAAATATTTTCTATAAAAGAATTGTAACTAAATTCTTTTGGGACTATTCTCTAAATAGTTGGGTATGTAATTATGGTAAGATGGTCGTGATCGGGCTACGGAGGGGCTGTAATTGAGCGTTTTATTTTTCATATTTTAGATTTAAATGTGAATGAATAGGTCTGATAAAGGGATGTATATTGGGAATATAGACCCAGGATGAGTAAGTAATGGGAGCGTCTTTTATATGTTGAGACCTTGGATGGGTTATAATTATATTGTTATACAGGTTGTATGTTGAGTAGAGTTCCTTGAATAAAGGAGACTCTACCCAATTTTTGTGAAAATATGGATCCTGATAAATGGGACTAGCGATGTGGTATTGGGTCAAATCCTCGGGAGCTGCTTAGGGTTACGAAGCGGGTTGTTAATGGGAGGCCCGGATTTGGGGCGTCACATTTTTTTGCCATTATTGGCATGAAATTATCCCTCTACACCTCTTTCCATAATTTTCTTCCTTCAATAAATCACCTTTCTACACATCTTTCCATCATTTTCTTCTTCAATAAAGTGGTTATTCCACACATATATGTTCTCATTTGTTTTTTCATAATTTAGTCATCATTTTGGTGCAACATGTCGCCTTGCTAAAAAAGGTGATTTTTAATTGAAGGGGTAATAGAACTTTAAATTCAAAATTGTAAAAAAAATTTCTACATGAAATAAAACAATATAAGAAAAGGTTTCCCCAATTATAAAAACACTCAAAAAGAAATAAAAAGAAATAAATTTATATTTTGATTCTTATCATCTTTTAACTTTCCTTTATACAAAAAATAGAAAGAAAACACACAAAAAAAAAATTTATCTCATGGATTTTTTTTACACATTAAATGCTCTTTATTGTATTCTTATTCGAATGATATTTTTTATGATCAATATTTGAATGATATTAGGAATAGCGAAACATGAAAATTATAAAAATCAATGGTATCATGTAAAATGAGGTAAAAAATATTTATAAGCATAATGAGGTAAAAAAAAATCACATAAAATTGATAGGAATATAACATAAATAAATAACTAATGAGATTAATTAAGGATATTGAAAGCTACATTATAAATAATATAATTCGACATAGTTTTAGTATGTAGTAGTAAAAATTATTAGTATGAGATTTTGCATTAGAACCTATTAAATGATTTTGCATTAGAAACCTATTAAATGAAACATAATTTAATTAATGAAAATGAATATTACTATTAAATCATGAACTGTGACGCCCCAAAACCCGGGTGTCCGTTGATCCACTATCAACTCGTGGAAATATCCGTGGATGTCGCATAACCAAACACAACACCACTGAGTCCCATGATAAGGACCCATGATTTAACATACAAGGTTATTATACGATAATCCATAAGAGTTTAATTACCACTCCATTACATCATATACATGCTTGAACTAGTTTGTTCCAAACATTTAATTTACAAAAATCTTCCACAAGCCACATGTTGGCTTTTTTTCATATTTGTGGTCCTCGATGAGAGCCACCCGCTGGCGCTTGCCCCGCACCTGAAATGTTTTTCTTATATAGGGTGAGCCACATCCAGTAGAGTAAAATTTCTATAAAGGCTACTTCCCACCTAAGTGCGCATGTAATGCTTACACTTAACATTTCACGACACTAAGCTATGACATTGGTATAAGACATACAAGCCCTAGGTAATCGTATACCTATGCTCGATACCAAGCTGTTCTGATATCAAATCCCATCAAGCTCTAGGTTATCATATACCTATGCTCTAATGCTAAGGTATGCTATGGAATGAGGTGAGATTCATCCATGCACCATACACTAAGTCTTTGCAAACTCTCACTACATAGTGTAATGCCAATGTACACCTTTGGCAATTTACATTATCAATAACAATTCCAAGTAAAATGTGCAATTCTAGATTGGAACCCTACATGCCATGCTATGGAATGAGGTGAGACTCATTCATGCACCAAACACCAAGTCTTTACCGACTCCCACCACACAATGCAATGCTAATGTGTGATCTAAATCCATGCCATGAAATGAAATGAATACTCACTCATGTACCATTCCCGGAGTCCTTACCAAGTCCCTCCACACAGCGATCGATGTGAAAAATCGAATCGTGAGGATTACATCGATGATCATTTTCAAAACAAAGTCTTTTGTTTATAAACGAAAGCTTCGTTGGCTGTTACACCCCAAATGACATTTCATATACAAAACTCATGTGTCTTTTTGTGGTCGCGGTGGTAAGGGTCCCACCACTCATGACTGCAAGTCTTTGACACTTTTGGATTTTCATGAACGGAGTGTTTGAACCAGTCCGAGTCTTTTACTGAAGGGAGAATCTACCCTTTCTTGCTATTACCCGACACAAGTTTTCTTTCCTTTTCATGCAACCATGCCACTTTGTTGGACTTCGTCCAACTATATTGAGCCCACCCATCAAACACCAATTGAGGTGTTTGGTGCAACCATGCTGCCACCGTGATGGCATACGTATTCTGAGTGCATAATGCAATGTGATGCACCACTGCATGTCAATGCCATGCCCCATATGTGATGAATGTCATATGGACACTTAACTCATACATTATTACACGCATATAATTTCCATCCAACAACCATTACAATGTCGATAAATAACACACATATCAACATTTAATCAAGCAACAATATCCAAGCATGTTATTATAAGGACAAGTAATAACATCCTTCACCTTCAAGACCCATTATGGCATGTGTGATGCCCATAAAACAGTCCACATAACCACTAGTAATCAAGCCATACAACCCCAAAATAGGCTCCGAGCCCGGCCATAACTTGGGCACAAACAGGCCATGACAGGCCTCAACCTTTGCCTAGGCAAAGCCCACCTTCGCCTAGTCGAAGCCTCCCTTCACCTTGGCGAACTCCTTTTCCGAGGCGAAGCTTACCTTCGCCTAGGCGAAGAACGTCGGGTTTTGGGCATTTTTATGCACAAACATATCCATAGCACGTCCCACCATTTTAACCCAAAAATCAGTAAAAATATGGTGACTAAAACCAAAGTAGGAAGAATCTCCACCTCTTGGAGCGTTGATGAACGGGCAAGAAGCCTCCTAAACCCGACAACTTCAATTTCCCCGAATTTCCCTCCTTGGATATTCGGTGAAACCTCTCGTTCTAGGTATCCACACTTACCCCTCGTCGATGCGATAAACTTTTGTCCTTGGCCCGAAGAAATCAGACCACCAGAGCTCCGTAGATTGAAGAGAGAAGCTTGGTGCTCTCTCCCTCTTCTCCCTTCTTCTCTACGGCCAAAAATAGGAAAATGGGCTCTCTTGTGCCCTAATCCCCCTTTTGTTCTAACTTATCCTTATGTTAAAGGGTTAGCCCACGTTGCGCCACATGTCCACCCTTGCTTGGGTCCGTCTCCACACCGTAACAATTTATTTTTCCCCGATTCAAGTTCAATCTATTTTAGATAAAATTTACACTAGTTATTTGTCAAAATCTCGTTTTTGGGTTCATTGGACACCTGACACCTTGAAAATCGTAAAAATCTGACTGTCTCAAAATTAAATGAAATTCGCCTAGGTAACTAGATTTTGTGAGACGAATCCAATGGTGATGTCCATTTTGTCATCTGAGATCTAGAAAAATTTTAGGTCTGCAGCCTGTACTATAATGACAATTTACCGTTTTGCCATTTTTTGGGAAATTTCAAATTTACCTGGGTTTTACATGAACAATAATGAAATATTTACATTTTACACCATGTTAACCACGCATCATTTTCCCAAGCATATTTAAAAATAAATTATCTTACATGCTTTCCTTGTAAGTTTCTAATTTCATCTATTTTATTTCACAAGTTTCTTTCATTTTCAAAAATATTTTTTTATTTTTCAAAAATGTAATTTATCCTTTTTCTTTCAAAAGAAAAGGGAAATAATGTTAAAAATTAAAATTAGTTTTTGATATCCCAAATATATTATTTGATATTCCACTTCAAATCGTAGAAAATAATTGTTTAATATTTCTATTAAAATAATAATTTGTATTAAGATAAAATATAATAGTGTTATGCAAATAAGGCGCATCTCAAGTGATTAAAGAACTGAATGGGCATGGGATGACCAGTGGTACAGGTTTGAGGAGTCTAACAGAGGACAAACTTATGAGGAACATATTACTATGTTGTAATGCAAAGTAAATAATTGTAAAATAAAAAAGTGTTCGAATAAAATTCTTAAGGTCTCAAAATGAAGATTTAACTAATTTATATATAGCTCAATAAAAAATAATATATATTCGAATATCAAATTCTAAGACTCAAATCATAAATATTAGTGAAAAATAAAATTTAAAGAACAAAGAAAAATAAAAAACATGAGATTATAAAAATGAGATGTCAAAATTCCTTTTTGGAATGATAAAGTTGGATAAAGAAAAATAAAAAATTACAAAAAAAAATATATGATTAAGATTATTTTTTTTGACATCTATTCACTTATTCACTTTGCAATACATCATAAAATCGAACCTTGGACACTTCTACTCCCTATACCTGTCTGAACTCTTAACCACTTGAGGTAGATCTTATTTGGCTCTGAAATATTTATTTTCAAAATATAATAGATGTGTAACATTTATTTTCAAAATATTTATAGGTCCGAAAATACACCTTTCGTGATCTTATTAATCATTTTCTTTAACAAAAAATGTGATTTAATGTTGGATATTCAATCATTTTGATATTTATTATGAAAATATAAAAAATATGTAATATTTCATGTTGTTAGACATTTTAATTTCTAATTGATTCATATAATTTGTTATTGATAATTGTTATCGTCGTACCTGCGGTGATGATTAGTGTAGTATCTAAGAGACAATTATCGGGTGTAAATCCTCGTGCCGATTCATTAAAATTTAAGTATTTTAGTGTGTTTGTTATGGGTAAATGTCTTAATAAAAAGACATTTAATAGCTAATACTCTTCTCTTTCACGCATTTAATGAGTAAATGTCTTAATAAAAGACATTTAATATTAGCCAACTCTTCCTATTCACACTTTATATATATATATATATATATATATATATATATATATATATATATATATATATATATAAAGGCATAGAAAAACACACAGCTTCCAAAGGGGTTTGATTCAGAAAGTCAAGAATCAATCAAGTCCTTATATCATCAAAGAGCGATTTTAAGTGTTACGGATCTGGCATAGGAAAAACATATATATACTATTACTTGGGATATTCAATTATCGTGATGGACTGTAGTAAAGTTTCTTTTCTTTTTAATAAATTATGTCATGATTGTTAAATTGGTTGATTTAATTATTTCTATTAGGACCAAATTGTTAAATCGTTTCGAAAATTTTCAACAATTTTGGTATCGGAAATATCAATAGAAATTCAATTACCAATTTAGGAGTTTATAAAAATTTGGTATTTTCTCAATTAAAGTTAATTGTAGTTAGTGATATTTTAAATCAGCGTTTATGGCATAATTAACTTGGGTTTTAATTTTGAATTAACATTTAGGGTTAAATATTTGAATTGATAGTTCGGCATTCATGGAAATTGTGGTCAATTGTTCTCCAGAATTGTGATTTTGAATAGTTTTATATATAAATGTTGCTACTTGGTTTTAATTGACCAATTGTCGATTCAAGTGTGATGAAGTGAATTCAAGGCGTCATGCGTCATCAATATGAGTAACACATTGAATGCATGCTGTCACGTGAAAAGAATTATTAAGCATGTGCATATATGACTTGAAATACCAAAATTTCGAATTGTATATGCAAATCTTTTCACATAAAACCAATTTAATAATGAATGTTATATATTATTTGAGCTTTAAGAAATAGGTTAATGAATTAGAATAAAAGATATTAAAGAAGTGGTGCTTTGTTATTAAGCTTAATAATTTAAGTTTTATATGATTTAAATCTTTAATATTTTAGTGAGTGCGTTAGTCACTAAAGTGGCCCACTCGAATTTCATTAAATGATTTAAATAATATTTATAAATGTTTATTTGATATAGCATCATAAATGACATTTAAGAATAATAAACATTTATAGTTATTAACATGTAGTTATACGATTACCCAAAGGTAGATCTTACTCATGTTAATAACAATTGAAATGGAAGTTATGAACCTTATTTAATTAATATATAATTGTGCACATCCAAAAGATGACTTATATGTTAAAATTAAGAATTTTGTGATTGACCTTATATATGTTATATATGAATAGCCTTATATTTGTTGATTGTTAGTTTGTGTTTAGATTTAGCCCAAAGGTGAATTTAAATGCAATGTTTTGTATATATATTATAAGTAAGTTGTGGTTTTAAATTCAAAAGTAATTAATATGTGAAATGTAAATGTTCTGTGATCTCTAATGTATTGTCAATGGTATCAAGTTTAATGGACGGAACTATGATGGCCCAGTTGAATATGTCAAGCTAAATGCGGCCTTTTGGGACTCGATTCAGCAGTTATGGATGAACCGCTAAACCGGCCCGATACTAGTTTGGAGCGGGACCAAAATGTGGGAGGGGTGGGGAGGAGGGTGAATAGACATGATGGGCTTTCTTAAGCAGCATAGCGCCTAATGTTAAGCCTTCCCGATGGTAAAATGTGAGGTTGTGGTGAAATTAAGAGAGTGTGCTATGACGGACATTGTGGATAAGTCATTGTTGCTACTCTTATTAATGATTTATCTAATAGAGAGTATGCCGTAAAGCTCAAGGTGATGGAGGAGCATGTGCGCATGGTGAATCATACAATGAAGCAGAGTTTGGATATGGATCTTGGTGAGCAAGTGTTAGTTAAGTTTGCTGAAATCATGTAAGGGTGATGATTTCCAAGCAATTTCGGAAGAGAACACAACCAACGGAAAAAATGGTCTCTTTTCGGATACTAGGCCATGCTCTCATACTGCGAGAGGAGGCAAAGGCAAAGGGAGAAGACCTTAGAGTTAAACTTCCCCAAGCCAACTTTGCCTATTATGGTAAATCAAATGCTGGTTCTAGTAGCGGCCAAGCTCCAAGTAAATGGAAGAACAAGGCGGCCATTTAAGGTGCAGCCGGTAAAGAAGCGAGGAAGAGGTTGAAAAAGATTACGAAATCTTTCTTTTGCAACAAACACGGGCACGAAGGCTGAGTGCCAAGGAAGGCATGGTTTGAAAAGAGAGGTATACATTTTGTTCAGTATGCTTTGAATCAAATGCGATTGAGTTTCTTCTAATACTTGGTGGCTTGACCTTTGAGTGCAACCACTCATGTTTCTAATGTTGTCTGAGGTTACTGAAACTTCCACCCAATCTTGAGGAAAGTAGAAAGCTTTCTATTTATGGGAAACGAGGATGACTAGAATTGAAGGTGTAGGGACATATATAGAATTGTGTTAGATACGGGCTATTGCCTTGATCTAGAGTGTTTATATGTTCTACGATTGCTCCACAGAAATCTTGTTTCTGTTTCTAGATTGGATGTTTAGGATTTGATTTTAGGATTGGACGGTTTGTTTTCATTTGTATCATGGAACAAACCTTTGTGAATCTTCAGTTCGTTGTCGGATACTGCTATATTGTTTCAATGCGAATTCTACTTTTTGTTAATTCCTGTTTAATGTTGATGTTAAATATGATGTTGGTATGAAAGAGTGCACTTAATGAGTCTTACGTGACTTGTGGCATAAGGCTCGGTCATATATCAAAAAAGAAAGGATTTTGAGACTAATTAAAAGCGGATTTTGCCTCAATTGGATTTACCGATTGGGAATAATACTTGTGTGGATTGCATTAAGGGTAAGCAAACCAAGCATGTATCAAAACAAGACGCCACAAGGAAGTAGTGGATTACTTGATTTAATACATACAGGATATTTGTGGTCGCTTTTCGATGTACCATCTTGGGGCGGTGAGAGGGTATTTCATCACCTTCATTGATGATTACTCTGGGAGTCTTGTTACCTTTATTTGCTGCATGAAGAACACAAATCGGTTGATGTCCTTGAGACATTCATTTGAAGGGTTAGAAGCGATTAAATAGAAGGTTAAGATGTCTTTGATTAGATAGAGGTGGTAGATATTGTGGAAAGACATCGGAAGTTGGACAAATTCGAGCCCATTTAAGAAACTCCATGAGTCCAAGGGCATTTATGCCGGTGTATACAATGCGGATCGCCACAATGGCATACCCGAAAGGCGAATCGCATTGATGGAAATGGTAAGGAGTAAGTGGTGAATGATAGTTTTGTACCCGCTTTCATTGTGGATGCATGCATTAAGGACAGCCGCATACATATTGGGGTTAGGGTACTCTAGTAAAGCAGCTCCTAAGACACCTTATGAACTCGCACATCTAGGAAGCCTAGTTTAAGACATCTTCACGTGGGTCGCTGTCAAGTGAGATATATAATCCACATGAAAAGAAGGATTCCGTGACCTATTAGTGGTTATTTCATTGATGAACCTAAAAGGTAAAAGGGTATAGATTCTATTGTCCCAACCATAGTAATGAATTGTGTAGTCCGGAATGCTTCGTCATTGAAATGGCAAAGTGGCTCTGTGGGAAAGGAGCATGATGATGAGATAAGAGAGTCACTGATGGACCAAAACCCATCAAATGATCCATCTCAAATTGAAGTTCCTATTATTGTAGCACAGCCACAAGGCATGAATATGGAACAACAACAAATGGATGCTCCAAGCCCAATTATGGATGCCATTGTTCAAGAAGATGAGGAAAATGCTCAAGTTAATGAGCAAGTGCGACCTCAAGAAGAAATAGTATCAAGGAGGTCTACTAGAGAGAAAAGATCGGCTATTTCGAATGACTATATAGTTTATAAAAATTTGAGCATGAAAGGACTTGAGCATTGATAATGACCCGGTCTCTCTCACTCAAGCCATGAGCGTGAAAATTCCGATAAGTGGTTAATGCATGAAGGAAGAGTTGAAATCCATTGATGACAAATAGTTTTGGGAAATGACGGAATTGGTCAAGGATTCTAAAAGAGTTTCACAAGTGGGTCTAAGACTCAAGCGAGACTCTATGGGCAATGTCAAGAGGTACAAAGCGACTTGTTGCCAAAGGTTACACTCAAAAAGGATGGCATCGACTACAAAGAGACTTTCTCCGCTTGTAGCGACTCTTTAAGGATCAGAATGGCTTTCGTGCCCATTTTGATCTTGAGCTTCACCAAATGGATGTTAAAAACGCCTTCTCAATGGATTTGGAAGAAGAGATATATATGATCAACCTCAAGGTTTTGAGACCACAAGTAAAAGAAACTGCATGTAGGTTGAAGAAATCAATCTGCTGATTAAACAAGCCTTAATAAATGCAGGCTTAAGTTTACCGATACCATATTGTCATATGGATTTGTGAGAAAATGACCGTTAACCTGCATCTACATGAAGGTTGTGGGAATCTATAATCCTTGTGCTTGTAAGGCGTAGATGATATATTCTTCTTGCCGCTAGTGATCGGGTTATTGCATGATGTTAAGAATTAATTTTCTAGTAACTTTGAAATGAAGGGATATGGGTGCGAGGCTTCCTATGTGATTGGGAATAGAAATATTTTGGGATAGATCACAAGGAATTTGGATTATCTCAAAAGGCTTACATCAACAAAGTTCTATAGCGATTTTATGACAAATGGAATCATGTACACTTAGTCCGCTCTATCCGTAAAGGAGACAATTTCGCTTATCCCAATGTCCTAAAACGATTGGAGCATAAAGAAATGGATAATATTCTTATGCTTCTTTTAGTTGGGAGTTTGATGTATGCTCAGACCTGTACTAGGCCGGATATAAGCTTTGTGGTCGGTATGTTGGGTCGTCAACTCAAATCCCTGATTATTTCTATCGAGAGTTGCAAAGAAAGTTTTGAGGTACTTGCAAGGCAATAAGGATCACATGCTCACATATAGAAGAACTAGTAACCTTGAGATTGTTGGTTACTCGGACTCAGACTATGCCGGATGTAAGGATACCCGAAAGTCCACATTTGGCTATTTGTTCCTTCTAGCCGATGAGCTTATTCAATGGAAGAGTGGTAAGGCCTCACATGCTTACTTCCACTATGAGGTCGAATTTATAAAGATGCTTTGAAGCTAGCAGTTCAATTGCTGTGTGGCTGCGCACCCCTTTAATGGTTTGCTATCATTGGTACCATTGCTAAACAAATGAGGATTTATTGTGATAATGCGGCAACTGTATTCTTCTCTAAGAATGATAGATACTCCAAGGGTGCCAAGCATATGGATCAAAGTATTCCATTCGCTAAAGAAGATGTGCAAAATCAGCAGTTCAAATAGTGCAAGCCATTGGCACCCATGATATGATTGCGGATCCGTTGGACTAAAGGACTAGCTCCTAAAACATTTATCGCTATATTTAGTAAAATGGGAGTAGTCAAGTCCTTGTATATTTGGATATTGGTCATACATGTATGAATTTATGTTTAGCACGTTTATTTATTTGATACCTAGATATCGATGTTTGTTTGAATTCCTGCTTATCTAAGTGATTCATATTTCCAGTTATGCATATTTTATTATGATTATAGATATTAGGTTTTATTTATCATTACTGCGGATAAGGTATTTTCGAGTAGTCTACCTTATCAAATTGTGGACTGCTTTGAATTGAATCGAATTTCAGGATACATGGAAGGAATCGAGACGCTTGTCGTGCCTCTCGTGGACCGCCATGATCTCATTTCTGCTTAGTTCTTACGAAGTTGTGACTTATATATAACATTTTAAGTGAGCTCAAGTTATGTTAATATGTTGTATACTAGTTGTATATGAATCAAGTGGGAGAATGTTATACATTTTAATTTCTAATTGATTCATATAATTTCGTGATTGATAATCATATCGCTGCATACACGGTGGAGCTGATTAGTGTAGTATCTTAAGAGACAATTATCGGGTGTAAATCCCTCCATACCGATTCGTTAAAATTTAAGTATTTTAGTGTGTTTTGTTATATGAGTAAATGTGTTAATAAAAGACATTTAATATTAGTAACTCTTCCTATTCCTGCCTTTTTATATATATATATAAAGGCATAGAAAAACACAGCTTCCAGCTGTGGCTTCATCTGGGGAAAGCCGTTAATCAATCAAGTCCTTATATCATCAAAGGGCGATTTTAAATGTTACTGATCCGGCATAGGAAAACATATATATATTATTACTGGGGATATTCCAATTATCGTGGATGATTCTTCAAGTAAGCTTTTCTTTTCTTTTTCTATAAATTATGTCATGATTGTTAAATTGGTTGATTTAATTGTTCTATTATGATCCAAATTGTTAAATCGTTTCCGAAAATTTTCAACACATGTAGCCATTATACAACTTTCTTATTTATTAAATAGGCAAATATATGGGGTCTCTGATAATTCATTGCTTATTTTATTGAACAATTTTCCTATTTGGTAAAAAAATATAAGAGGTATGTTATAGATTTTGATTACCTTTTCTAAGCATATTTACAAATAAATCTCTTTGCACTTTCCTCTCTTTGTAAGTTTCTAATTTCATCAATTTTATTTCACAAGTTTCTTTCCTTTTCAAAATATTTTTTTTTCACAATATATTTTATCATTTTTCTTTCAAAATAAAAATACTTGTTAAAATCAAAAATCGTCTTTCGTCTCCCAAATATATTATTTGATATTCCACTTCAAATCATAGAAAATATATTTTTAATATTTCTATTGAAATAATAATTTTTATTTAGATAAAAAGAGTGAAATAGTAAAATTCTAAACGTTTCAAAATGAACATTAAATTAAATTGAGTATATAACCTTAATAACTAATTACCTTAGTTATTTGAAAGAACTAATTCTATTTTTTTAGTTTTAAATTGCGTCACCAATATTAGTTAAAATGAAATTGGAAAGAATCTATACATGAAAATCAAATTTATTTGATTATAAATAAAAATGTGATGTCCAATTCTTTGGAATGATAAAAAATATAATAAATGCTTATAACTCTCTTATATAGTTATATTTTTTGTTTTAGTAGGTAATAAATATGGTTTTACTACTTTAAAAGTATTAGGGGGTGTTTGTTTCTTTGGCTTTTTTCTGAAAGTAATTTGCTTTTAGAATTTAGACAATTTGTTTTTCATTTTGGCATAACTTATTTATAAATTTAAAAAAAAATTCTTTTCAATAGAAAAACCCAAAATATTTGACTTTTTCTGTTCAGAAAAAGCCATATTTTAAAAGGAAAAAACTATATTTTAAAATATTCCTAAAATATTTTTAAAATCTTCCTAAAATATTCTAAAATCTTTAAAATCCACACATAATATTTTAAAAGAACAATCAGGATATTTTAAAAGAACAATCTCACTGTCATCAACCTATTTTTTAAATTATTAAATTTATATATTCTATTTTAATTATATAAAATAGATAAATATAATAATAATTTTTTTAACAATGATAATAATAATTTTTTTATCATAATAACTTTATCATTTCTATTTTTTATCAATATATTAAGATGTTATACAATTATTATACAAATATTTTTCATTTTATCATTAGAATAAAGTTAAACAAATATGTTAATTGTAAGCATATAAAAAACAAACAACTTAATACTTAATAGAAATACAATATTAAAAAAACAAACAACTTCATAGTTAATATTATTAAGCCTTAATTAGCTAAATAAAAGTTCTATTCAATATTAAGTAAAAAAACAAAAGTCATTTTAGTTTTTGTAAGAAAATAAGAGAATTGAGTTCAGGTGAATCATATAAAAATACTTATGAATTATAAATATTTTATTTTCAAAATATAAGAGGTATGTAATATTTATTTTCAAAATATTTGTGACACCTTAAAATCCAAGGGGTCCCGTTAACTAGCCGTCAACCTATGAAATTTCTACCTTAGGTCGATTCATACTTATGTCTTGGCATCGAACCGACACTAATTACTCGTGGACACCTAGTTACTCGGCACCACCTCGGTATGTGTCACGCCCCTACCCCCGCCTGGGCGAAGAGTGGGGGCGCAACACAAGACTGAGACTCTTTAATCCTGCTTTTGGGACATTGGTGGGCCCCATTTCATATATAAATCCATAAGGAAATAAAACTTCTAATACTACCACCATAGTGGTATTTAAACTGTCTTGTACATATTCTTGAGTCCCATTTACTTGTACAAAAACAAATTCCACTATTACAAAAACTTTTACATTTACATTACAAAACCAAAAATCAAAACCTACATCAAGTAGACTTCTATTGCTATGTTGGCCATGTCGTATGCGGAATGGCTTGAATGTCCTCTTCAGTACCTATACGAATGAAACACCCGTGCTAAGCTTGTAGCTTAGTGGAAAACAAATAACGTATATGACCACTTGAAGTGATCCACAGATACAGGATACATATAACATAATGCATATGTCATAGTTTACGTATAATAGAATTCTATAACCGAGTTTTCATATAATATAATTCTTATAACATGATTTTCATATTTCATGTAGGAGTTCAGAGCAGAGATCTTGTACAGAAGGTACCCATAGGTACAATACAGAACAAAGCCGTACTGATTACTTATGCTTTCTTATTGTTCATTATTCATATTCTTATCACATAAATGTTTGCCTGGATAGACCACAGAACATAACTGATTTCTTTTAATTTCATGTATCATATTATTCATGTGTACAACATATAAGTATTTTCCTGCATAGACCGATAACAATGAATGAGAGGAACACATCAAAATAGGTACCCAAAGGTACGGTTGTGACGCCCCTATCCCGGGGGTCCCGTTGATAACCCGTCAACCCACGGAAACCTGTGGATATCGGGTGCCCCGATATCACACTCACATGTCTCATACATTGAGACCTATTGTTGTATAATTTTCTTACAAATAACCCATTTCTTATAAAAAATCATAAGAGTTTGATGTACAACTCTTATACACTTTTTACATGCCATAATATATTAAAACTAGATTGTTCTTATCACTAATTCATTCCAATGTGGACAAGACTAGGGAATGGGAAGGCATAAGGCCACCGAAACCCGTAGCAAGCCTTATTGAAATATTCATGCCGACTATCATACGATCACCTGTCTATACATATATATCCACATGCATATTTATAATATGCTCAGATGTCAAACATCAATAGGGAGAATAAAGTCCCGATCCCACATACAATCACAAAGATACACAAATGAACGTAATTATCTCACTACAAACATACTAATATCAAAGTACCGCGCGACACCTAGATTAAATAGACAAAGATTAATATTATTCACAGAGTACATGTAACCGCCGTGGAAGGAAAGAATTCGGCGTTCTCAAGGATCCAAGCATGAGTGACCGACAAGCATTCTAAAATAAATCGAGATCACAACCGAGTGAGTTAATATCATATAATCTATACCCACATCTACAACCAAATAAAGATATACATACATATAGAATTCAATATAATATACTTATATATATATATATATATATATATATATATATATATATATATATATATATATATATATATATATTCACTAATAAGACTATAACGATACACTCACATATGTATGCATGCACACATCAAGTTTCATATCATCACATTATCATCAATAATCGAGAACTCGAATGACCTCTATACTAATACTACAAGCCATACGGCCTCTCAAATCCAATGCGACCGGGCGCCGGGAGAAATGCTCGACTGTGGTCCTTAACTCCGCCTTGACACTTAAACCAACAAACCATAGCTGGCGCCCCGAGAGAAATGCTCAACCAGGGTCCTTAACTCCAGCAACTATCCTACCATAATCCATAGCCGGCGCCCCGAGAGTAACGCTCAACCAGGGACCTTACCTCCGGCATCCCCGAGAGAAACGCTCAACCAGGGAACTCATATACATAAACATAAATCTGCATCATAGTCTGATTATTACCGGTGCGCACGCGGTCCTGATGTAACTCATTAGGTGGTATGTCCTGCTATAGTTCCCATTACAAACATTTCACATACAATGCACAGCAATATCGCACCCAACAATATTACACCTCACATCCATCATCATAATACCATATGCGTATATATTTCATAACGAACTAAATAATTTAGCTACCATAAGAAATACAATCTCCAACGATAATAATCATGTCGTGATGATGGGTGTAGCCTAATGCCATAAAATGCTATGCCATGCATGCAGTATGATGTGTCAGAAACTATATGATATCAACTCACCGGCGGCGTTTGATCTCGTAATCGCCCACGCCAGCCGCTCCGGGCGGAGTCATTGACAATCTAAAATGGAAAAGACGTTATTGATAACAAGATTAAGATTTAAATATACTCTAGACTGACGTAAACTCGCGTGACTAAACCGAAGAGAAATCAGACTTATGTTCTACCGAAATTCGCGTAACCTCCCTAAAACTGACTTAACTCCTCGTAAACAGTCCAACCCGATAAAATACACTTCTAATATCCACAATTTATCCAATGCCGAGCCGGGCCACAATTACGTATAAATCCACGGCCTGACGCGAATCCAACACAAAGGTCAGAATTCTGCTGAGCAAATACAATGATACAATTTATAGCTTCTGAGTAATCAATATATTTATACATGAGTTAACTCGATACATCATAACACGTTAATCAAAATCAATCATGCTCTAATTACATAGGATAAGATTAAACACAACATCGTACCGAAGTGAGTGTTTCAAGGTTACATCTTTCAAACACAAACATGAGCAATTAAACGATAACAAGGCATTTTCACATTAAAATAACTTTGTACAACAATTAAAATAATGACATCAACAATTATACACTAGAGCCGCACGCGCTTTAGGGTATAGGATTCTTTACCGCTCGACGCGAACCGACAGTCCCGCCGAATCACCTTAACTGAGACTCGACGCTCGCTCCCGCACGCTTTCCCGAGGTCCGCGCCGACGTGGCCGGAAATTCAACTCGCCGGAAATTAAACTGAGGGTACCTAAGCGTAGATCGGATTAGGGGAGTCCAAAACACTTTTTCATAATTTTTAGACGCTTAAAACAACTCAAAAACGCATAAAAACGTAATTTTCTTCTTAAAGTTTATCTCTAAAAATCACTACGATTAAAGCTTGAAATGGCGAATCATACTCCCTAAGGTTTTTGGGTCCTGAGCTCGAAAATGGCCTTTGTTTGGCCAGAAAACATGCCCAAAAGGGCTGTTCTAGGCGAGAGCACCACCTAAGGCGCGAGGAGTGACGCGCCACCGCGAGAGGAGGAAGGAACGGCGCCTGCGCGTGTCGAGGAGCTTCTGGCTTCTGGCCGAAGAGGTGGTGGTGGCGGCGCGACGGTGGCTCAGCGGTCGGATGAGTGGCAGCAGCCGGAGTAGTTGTAGTTAAGGAGAAAGAAGAAGTAAGAAGAGGAAGAGAAGAGGACGGGCAAAGTGGAGGAGAGAGCCTGGGGCCCTAAATTTGGTCTCTCTTCCCCTTTCCAAAATAGTAACCTAAAGTCCCCAATTATTTTTACTTAGGCTTTAATCTTAAAATTAAAGCCAAATTAGTGATAAATTTATATACTAAGATATTTCTATACTTTTTAACATTTAATTTTAATCAAACTAATTATTTAAATAATTTGTAAATGTAAACTACTATATATATATGAGTAGCAGTATATATATATATATATATATATATATATATGCCCAAAAATAATACTCTAGGATCAATAAATATATATAGATAATTAGAAAATAAATTAATAACCCACTTAAAGCACGCTAAAAATTACGGGTATTACAGCTCTAAAGAATATATTTTACAAAATGCTTCAATGCCACAAACTACTTTCGTACTCGGCCACGGACCGAAAGAGCATCGCCTTCCTCGTACTTGAAAGGGGGATCCCATGTTGGGGTGAGCAAATCCTAGTAGTGATAATCTCCTATAAGGGTTACTCCCCACATAAGTTGTAAGACCCGAGAAATTCCAATTTCTGGAATAAGGGCAAAATCGTAATTTTGATTATAAAATTTTAATTACGGTTAAAAGTCCATAATTAATTCTCTAGACCTTTGATTATTTAAACGATTGTACCGTTGGACTCTGCCTCAAGGAACGGAAGTGTTAGCACGTAAAATTTCAATTTGCTGGAGACAAATGGATTCGCACGCTTTTCTCGAGGCATCGCGTTTCGGGTGCCGTGAAATGGTTTTCGACGTGACGAAAGCCACATATAACATGTACTCAGGTACCATAAGTGGTATGAGTAGAGAAGTGTTGAAAATGGACGACCGAAGTAGTGCCGAATATCAAATCTGGTAAAAGAAGGGAATTAATTGGATTAAATGAGGGGCAAACTTGTAATTTTGAGAAGAATAGTCTTCTTCTCCACTTAAACAAAAACGTGGGGTCATTTGGGGAGATGCAAAGTAAGTTGAGAGCCAGGACCCGGCGATTCTGCAGGAGAGAGTCCTCCACTCTCTCTAGAAATACACGCCGATCGGACCGTTGGATTCGACGGAGCAAGAATGAACGCTCTACGCTGAGCAGCTACGCGTGACCTCGGTTTGCGAAGTTTTTGACAACCCCAAGAGGTAGGATTTTCCTACTCATGCTTTATTCCCATTTTAAGGGTTTTCGATGCTGTTGCCTGAGGCCGCGAGTAATGGTTGATCGGTCCCAAAACATGGGACCGAATTGTTAGAATTTCTTGGGGATTTTTCCCACCATCCGAGACTGCCCAGAAATTAGGGGCTGTTTGGGTGTCTTTAATTCCAGAATTTTGGCTTTAAATCATGTATTTGTATGGAAAAAGGCCGGGAATGGGCCGTAAGATCGGTCCCAAAACATGGGACCGAATTGTGGAATTTTGGAGATCTCTGTCAACCGTGACAGTCCGTAAACTGTTGTGGGCTGTTGTGTTAGAATTGTATTAAATTCTATGTTGGTATGCATGAGACCGAATAGGCTATGGAAATCGGTTTCAAAAATTGGAACCGATAGATGAGGGCTGCCCGTGGATGTACCGACTTCCCTATTTTGGGGACTGAATTGGGTGTTTTGTGATAATTTATTGAATAAATTATGCTTTGGTGATTAGGAGACCTAATTGGAGATTGGAATCGGCCCATCAAGAGGAAATCACCGACAGGGAAGTGTGGCTGCCCGTGACGCCCCACTCTTATACTGCTTTGGGACTCGTAAAAAATAGTCCCGCAGTTTGTGTGAAATGGATAGGAATTGTCCATGTTGTGTGCTTGAAATGGTATGAACGAATGGCTTGATATGTAAACCAGATAGTTAAGACATTATTTTAATGTGTTAGGTTCAATGACACAATTACATGGAATTAAATTGTGTTATGTCAATGGAAATGATTATGAGTTGCCCAAGTGAGCTACATTGGGTGATGATGATGTGTTAAATTACATGAGTGTAATTGTAGTTGATTGGTAAATATGTATATTGTCATATTGTAAATGGTTTCGAAAATGGCATAATGTATTTTCATATGCACTGCAGAACCTAGAGTTAGGTGTGAGCATTACGACAAGGTATTTTATAAAAACGGATATGGCTGCGAAAGAATTTCAAAGGATGATATTCGAGAATCATCGGGAGATGGGCCAACAGATCACTCTCGATGAGGACCATGACCGCTTTTAAAGCTCACCAACCACTCACCTCTGAGGGTAGTCCCACATTTTACCGAATATTTTCAGTATATTTCAAGAACAAAAGTTTTGTTTTGAAAATGATTATTTTCATACATGGCTTAGGCAAGTGTGAGTGAGTCGGTGAGGACTCTCGTGGACACAAGGTGATCATGTAGACATTCAAGTAGGATCATGTATTTACTTGAGTGTAAGGTTTACTTTGAGCATCAGACTCGCACTTAGGTGGTGAGTGTACCACTTAGTATGATTCTCCCATCGAGCTTTAGCTCACCCCAATGGGACCCCTTTATTTCAGTACAAGGAGCGCTGGGAGGAGACAAAATCATTTTGAGGTTGGATTTTGAAGAAGCCAAGCCAGGCTTGATGGTTTTTTTTGGACATAACATGTATTAGGAATTTGTAGATTTTAATATATGTTTGTATAAAACAAAGTGTAATCAACCATGTAATTATTGGGAGATAATCGGGTGAATAGTTGTGATATGTGTTTTAATGAGTATTAGTTATGGGCCCAAGTGGCCGATTGGATATATTGTATATCGGATTGTTCGGGGACAGTAATTAGCAGTATCAGAGCCTGGGTAGAGCCCCCACAAAGGAGACTCCGCCCGATTTTCGAAGTGGTGTCAAGTAAACCACATCCACTTGTATTCCGCGGGTTGACGGTAGTCAACGGACTCCCGGGTTTTGGGGCGTCGCATAAGTGCTCATGCAAGATCAAAACACACACACATTCAAGTAAAATATGCACATTCCTACTTGAATGTCTAAGCATGCCATGGATGAGAATGTGACTCAACCTACGACGTCCCAAGTCATCATCAATTTCACACATGCAATTTCCATATGTGGAAATTTGTTTGGCTGGTGTCACCCAATGACTCCATTTTTCTTTTTCAAGACAAAAGATTTTTGTTTTTAAACTTGTAACTCCACTGTACAACCCCAATGTTCATTTGATTTGATCAATTGTGGTGTTTATGCATTTGTGGGCCACGGATTTTCAGGATTACACCACCAGGCGCTATGCACCTTTCCGACATTTCCTTTGACGGGCTTTCACCGTCGGGTGATCATGTCTAACCTCACCAAATTTGGGTCTTTCACCCCTGGGGAATTCCACCCCATCTTGCTACCCAACACACGTATATTTATTTTCTTTATTTTCATACCACCGTGAATTTACTAGACGGTGTCCGTTGAAGCCTCTCGCCACATTCACCAAGAATGGTGAATTAATCGTTTCTATGCACCCACACTCGACTCGACGCGATGTTACTATGCACATGCAATGATAATGTCACTGCAATTTCTCATGTTACATGTATGATGCAAACACTACATGAATCATTCTCATTAGTTTTACTTCAAATCAATCACCATGCAACATATATCACAAGCATATAAATTTCATATACTTCATGCCAATATATATATATATATATATATATAGTATATATATATATATATATATATACACACATCATACTAAACATATTAGCATTCATCAACTACGAATAAAATAAATGTCATACACCCTCCTTAAAGTTAACTCATGGGCATACTCCACTTTACAACAAATTTAAGTAACATGCCACATACAACGCCATGTTAAAATCCAGCTATTCACTTCGACACAATCGAGCAACCTGCACACTTGGTGAAAAACATAGATTTCAGCAAGGTTGCGTCTAACCAATGTCCTCAACAGGCATATGGCTATAATCTAGACTCAATAGGATTTCCATAGAGTCTAAGAATTACTCAAAACTGAGTTCGACTTAGTTACGACCGGTCCGGTTGGAAGTCACACATGAATAACTAAATTTTAGCTTCTACCAACAGCCCTGAAACATAGATTATAGAAGGTTATGATCACCTACTGCACTCCACATGTACATGGATGGAATATTGACTCAATGGGATTTTCATTCGTCCGTTGCAGGCTCTCGATTAGTCGCCCAACCCCTAGTCATCGACTCTAGCCGAGTCGACCTCTCGCCGAAATGAATTCTAGTCGAGCTGACCTCTGGCCAAGCTAACATTTGGCCGAGCTGACCTTTGGCCGAGCTGACCCCAGCCGAGCCAACCTCCGGGTCGGTGAGCCGACCGGGTCGGAAAGGCTCTCACCGAGATGACCTTTGTCCAGCCGACCGTCGACTCGGGCCGAGCCGACCTTAGATCGTCGGCCTCGGTCGAAGCCGACCGCCGAGCTAACTTTCTAGCTGCCGACCGCCGAGCCACCCCAGCAAATAACCTCTAGCAAAGCCACTTAGATTGTTCGGGGTAAACGGACCATAACTTAGGCTATGAGGTCCCGATTGGGTAATTCTGCTTATAAGGCTACAATTTACTCGAAGGACTCATCGTCAAATTCCCTTATTTCTCACCTAAAAAAATCATCCCAAGTCCGCTAATGCGTATGATAAAAAAAGGGTAACTTCCTTGTCTAAAAATGCAACCAAACACTCTTAGGGAAAGATTACACCACCACACAACCCCTTGAGTGGTAGAAAATAACCAAAGTAGGAGAAGACCTACCTCTTGGAGTTTGTCGAAACTCCCATTTCTGGTCTCTACTGGAAACTCTCTACGCGGGGAAGCACTTTTCTTCTTGATCCGCCAGGAACCGCCGGTCCGATCGCTGGGAAAACTAGAGAGAAGGTGGAGCTTCTCTCACTAAGATTTCTTCTCCCTTTTCCTTTCTCTCCCTTTTCTCCTGAATGAAACAGGTCTTAAGGTCCAGTTTGGAGAGTACTTTTTGCCACATGTCGATATCTCATTGCTCTTTGGATTATCCTTATCACCTTATCCATCTACCTTGGATTTCTCTCCAATCATGTGTTGCCACATGTCTCTTATAAGTCCCACTTGAGCTCATGCTTGACTAGCTCTCCACTTGACATGTGTCTCATCTTAAGGCACTCAAATGCGCCAAGTGCCCCACACTACTCTTGGTGCCTCAAAAAACGTGAAATTCCAATTGTCTCGGAATTTGACGAAATTCGACGTGGAAGCTAGATTTCGTGAGACAATTCCAACGGTTAAGTCCGTTTTGTCATCCGTTTAGATCTAGAAAAATTTTCTGATTTTAAACCAAAATTACCGGCGACTTTTTTCAAAAGTTAGAATTTATAGAGGTTTTACATTCTTCCCCCCTTAAAAGAATTTCGTCCCGAAATTCCGCACAATCACAACAAATCACATGCATATGCAACGTGCATTATGTCATGCATGTAAAATAATCATTTAATTATTAAACGACTAAACTGCGTACCTTCATCCCTAAACAAGAAGGGATAGGTGACCCACATCGTGTCCTCGTGCTCCCACATTGCCTCCTTTACTCCACGGTGTTGCCGCAGTACTTTCACTAGCCTCACGGTCTTGCGTCGCAAAACCTGATCTCGGCTATCCATGATGCACACTGATCCCTCCTCAAAGGTCCCATCTATGTCAACCGTAATCTCTCCCCAATCCACTACATGAGCTGGATCTAGAGTATACTTCCGAAGCATGGAGACGTGGAACACCCATGAACGCTCACATACCACGCAAGAATGTCAATCCACTCTACCGTGGCCCACCCTCTCAGCATCCTTCAAAGGCCTCCCGGGCGTGAACTCCTGGGCGAAAAGCTTTTCCGCTGCCGAACTTGACCAATTCTCCGTAGCATCACCTTCAAGAAGACGTGCTCACCCACCTCAAACTCTAGAGCCCACGCCTGTCAACGTAGCTCTCTCCGCTCGACTCGGCAAATTATGCAGGCCGCTCTTTTATCAAACTCACCTCTCCAAGGTGTTCTAATCAATCTCGCCAAACACGGGTTCCCCTTCCACCTCCCGGGCCTCAAAATAAATAGTGATCTGCACGGCCTTCCATACAAAGCCCAGAGTTGATCCGTATACCGCATAACCGTTGTTGTAAGCGAATTCCACTAAGGCAAGTGCACCTACTACCCCCTATGATCCTGACATGCTCAAGCATGTCCTCTTAAAATCAGATAATCTTCTCCGGTTCCGACCATCTGCTTCGTGAGGATGAAATGCAAATGCTCATGGTCAATCAGCATTCCCATGGCCTTCTCTCGAAGCCTTCCCAAAAGTGTGTCAACCGATATCTATCCTACACTATGGACACTAGCACTCCATGTAGCAGGACAATCTCTCGGATATACAACCGACAGAATTCCTCTAGTGTGAAGGTCATCTGCATGACTAGAAAATGTGCCGACTTTGTCACCCTGGCCTCCCATAATCACCTATAATCAGATCATGTCTCCGCTTGTCCGTGGTGCTGGCCTACAAAATCCATCGTGACATGGTCCCACTCCAATTCTGCAAACACCTCCAATGGATGGAGTAGCCTTATCGGGTTTCTAAAGGTTTCGCAAATTTTTTAACCCGCGACATGTGAGGCATCGTCGAACAAAGTCCCCGACATGTCTCTTCATCTCGCTCCAATAATACTGGCGACGAAGATCATGATACATATTCGTGCCACCTAGATGCATAGCAAATCAGGAGCAATGGAACTCCCTAGGGATCTCCTCTCTCAGATTTTCAACTGGGGAACCACTACCCATCCTCCATACCGAAGACTACCATATGTGTGGATGATCCAAATTTCACACCCGTGAGCCCGATCAGATCAGTCCCCCGATGGACACTCATCTCTAATGTCCCACCCTGGGACTCGATCACTCTGCTAAATAGGGACGGCGTAGCTACCAAACTCCCCAAAGTACCCTGAGCCTGCTCGCTACACTGTAGTCCAAACTGCCCCACAGTCTCGAGCATCTGCCACTCCCGGGAAGCTATACTAACCAATGCTCCCCTTGACTTCCAACTGAGTGCATCAGCCACCACATTTGCCTTATCAAGGTGGTAATACAAAGTGAAGTCATAATCCTCTAAGAACTTCGTCCACCTGCATTGCCTCATATTGAGGTCTCGTTGCGTGAAGATGTACCTTAGACTTTTGTGGTCTGAATATGCCTCAAATTGTTCCCCGTATAGGTAGTGGCGCCAAATCTTCAAGGCGAAGACTATGGCCCCCAACTCCATGTCATGTGTGGGGTAGAAGCTCATGATTCTTCAACTGACGGGAACCATAAGCTACTACTACCCTCCCTGACTGCATTAGAACACATCCAAATTCTGCCTTCGAGGCATCACAATACACTATGTACCTCTGCCCCCTCTCTAGGACTATCATAATAGGAGTTGAAGTAAGCCTTTTCTTCAATTCCTGGAATGCCTTCTCGCACTAGTCATTCCACTCGAACTTGACCTCCTTCCGGGTCAGTCTCATCATAGGTGTTGCTAGTTGGGAGAAATCCTTGATGAACCTCCTGTAGTACCCTGCCAATCCCAAGAAATTGCGTATCTCGAAGACTGACTTTGGCCTCTCCCAACTCATCACAGCCTTGACCTTCTCGGGGTCCACTAACACGCCTGAAGCCGACACCACATGCCCCAAGAATCTCACCTCAGTAAGCCAAAACTCGCACTTACTAAACTTAGCGTACAGTTGATGGTCTCTCAAAAGCTATAGAACGACCCTCAAATGATCCTCATGCTCCCTCGACCGGGAGAGACAAAATTTCGCCTACAAAGACCACGACAAACTGATTTAGATAGGGGTTGGAACACCCTATGCATGAGATCCATGAATGCTGCTGGCGCATTCGTCAATCCGAAGGGCATCACCATGAACTCAAAGTGCTCATACCGTGTCCTGAACGCTGTCTTAAGGATATCAGTCTCCCTAACCCTCAACTGATGATATCTGGTGCGAAGATCTATCTTGGAGTAGACTCGCGCCCCTCTCAACTGATTGAACAAGTCATCAATCCTCGGTAAGGGATACCGATTCTTGATCGTAACCCTATCCAACTATCGATAATCAATGCACAATCGAAGGGTCTTGTCTTTTTTCTTTGCAAATAGAACCGGAGTGCCCCATGGTGAAGTGCTCGGTCTAATAAATTCTTTATCCAACAACTCCTATATCTGGACCTTGAGTTCCTGCAACTCAACTGGTGCCATCCTGTGTGAAGTCATAGAGATGGGCGACGTGCTAGGGTGTAACTCAATACAGAAGTCTACATCCCTCTGCAGAGGCAATCTCGGTAGCTCATCTAGAAAAACATCCTCATACTAGTGGACTACCCGAGGGAGATCTAAGTCTTGTCTCACCTCGTCCTCCAGGGTAAGGCTTGCTAGCCAACCCATCAACTGTCTGTGCCATCTAGAATTGTACATGGTTTAGAGCAAGGAATCGTGCTTGTCTCCCTGAAATGTAACACGAGTACCATTTGGTGTGTAGGCTGTAACCCTCCTACGCTAACAATCGATGACAACTCGGTATGTCGCCAACCAGTCCATCCCAAGGATGACGTCAAACTCTGACATGTCCATAACCCTCAGGTCCATTGTGAGTATAATTCCAGAGATCTCTAACTCGCAACCCCGACATATCATATCCACACTCACTCTAGTCCCTAGGGGAGAACTCACATATAGGGGCTTCTCCAAGGTCTCAACCTCTAAGCCTAACTCTCGCACACATGATGCAGCGATGAATGAATGTGATGCAGCGAAGAATTAATGTGATGCACCCGAATCAAATAATACCCTTGCCCATAGGCGAGATAACATAAACATATTCTGTATAGTTGACTGATATGCTAGCCCAATCTAAGTAGGATAGCGTGACACCAACCCTTACGTCCCGACCGCTGGCCCCGTCCCGCCCCCAACCCATGCCCCGGCCTCCGTCTATCTCGTACGGCAGAGGTGCCTCGCATAACACCTGGGAGCATCGGTTCCGACCCGTACTAAGGGGTGGAGGAACAACCAGGTCCGTGCTCGCCCCATTGATGATCGGACTGCATTGGGTTCCTAAAACCCAGGATCTCGCTCCGGGGCAATCCGACTCTATATAAGTCCCAAATGATGACAGAAGTAACAAATCGTCTGTCTCACGGTGAACTGGAGCCCCGTCCGACTCGCCCCGATGGTCACGCCTAAAACCTCTTAATAAAAGCCTTGCCTTCTTTCCCGAACCGGGAAGAAGATTGACCTCCTTCCTCCCGCCACTAACACCCGCATCCCAAACTCTCCGTGCACCCTCTATCTCCTCCATGGCCATCACAGGTCCTCAATTCCATAGAACTTATGTCTTATAAGGAATCCCATATTCTTTGCCCCTACGGACAACTTCAGACCATCCTCAAACCTCCTCACCTTGGCCATGTCTATCGCCAGATAATCATCAGCAAAACGGGCTAACTTAATAAACTTAGCCATGTACTCCATCACCTGCATTGTTCCCCGCCCTCGCCTATGAACTCTCGGGCCTTGCACCCAGCAAAGTACAAAATACTTGACCATGAAGAGCTCATGGAACTCTGCCTAAGTCATTGCCTCTATATCCCTAGAGGTCTTAACCTAGTCCCACCATATTTGGGACTCACCCTCTAGCTGGAATGTAGCTAGTCTGATCCTTGTCACATCGGAGGTAATCTCTATAGGCTTTAGTACCTTCTCGATCTATCTGAACCAATGGTCTGCCACCATCGGATCTCCTCCCCTTGTGAACGTCGGAGGATGATGCGACTTGAACCTCTGGAGGTTACCGCACCTCCCGACCCCAGCTAATTAACCCGTGCAAATTGGCAAATGCGCCGCTCATGGCCTCCTGGAAGCCCGATCAAAGACAAAAAGCCTCGATTAGCAGACCTCAGCTCTGACGACCCCACGCCCGACCTCGACTTTCCATCTACACATGTCAAACGAAAAAAGAGTTATTAAATTTCCATGTTCATTTTGTTTTCCAAACCTCTAAGGTTATGTTTTCCAACCCTAGTGTTCCTTATTTTCCATATAACTTATCATATAAATGATCACACAAATGATGCACATATCACACACATCAATTCATCAAAATGCACAATGAATGCTTGTTCTAAACTTGTGCCCCATAGAGTCCAAGGTATTCGTGTACCTAAACAATCGAACCCAGCTGTGTAGCGAGTATCATGACCATGCGTATAGACCCCACACCCGAGCTCCCTAGGTAATCGTTTACCTAGGCTCTGATACCAAGCTATGACGCCCCTATCCTGGGGGTCCTATTAACAACCCGTCAACCCACGGAAGCCTGTGGTTATTAGGTGCCTCGATATCACGCTTACATGTCTCATACATTAAGACCTATCCCGGTATAATTTTCTTACAAATAACCCATTTCTTATAAAAATTCATAACAGTTTGATGTACAACTCTTATACACTTTTACATGCCAAAATATACAAAACTAGATTATTCTAATATATTTTACAAAAATGCTTCTCAAGGCCATAACCCAACCTTCTTCTCAGACTCACTCTACTCGAAGGAGCATTCTCTTGTGTACCTGAAAGGGGGATCCCACGACGGGGTGAGCAAAGCCCGTTGATAATCTCCATGCGTTACTCCCACCTAAGTGCTCATGCAGTAATCAAACACACACATTCAAGTAAAATATGCACATTTCTACTTGAATGCCCATGCCAAGGCGGATGGAGAATCCGACTCAACCTATCCCATGGGAACCCTGCAGTCCTCATCGACTCCCCACATATGCAATTGCAATATGGGAAAACCTCGTCATTGGTGTTTCAAATCTAACACCCATTTTTTCTTTTTCAAAACAAAAGCTTTTTGTTTGTAAAACTTGTAACCCATTGGACAACCCCCAATGTTCATTTGATTTGATCAAATTTTGTGTGTTTATGCATTTGTGGGCCACGGATTTTCAAGATTACACCACCGGATGCCGTGCACCTTTCCAACATTTTTGACGAGCTTTCACCGTCGGTGATCATGTTTAACCTCAATAAATTTAGGTCTTTCACCCTGGGGGGGATCTACCCCATTTTGCTACGCCCAACACACGTATATTTATTTTCATTTCATACCATCGTGAATCTCAATTGGACACTGTCCGTTTTGAGCTCCCCACACATTCACCAAGAATGGTGAATTAACCGTTTCTATGCACCCACACCCGACTCGACTCGATGTTATTGTGCACATGCAATGATAATATCACTGCAATTTCTCATGTTACATGTATGATGCACATTACATGAATCATTCTCATCAGTTGCACTTCCTATCAATCACCATACAACATATATCACAAGCATATAAATTTCTTATACTTCATGCCAATATATATATATACATCGTACCAAACATATTAGCATTCAACATTCCATGACTAAACAATAATGTCATGCAACCTTTCTTAGGCTAACTCATGGTAATTCCATAGAGTCCAAGAACACCCGAATCGGAGTTCGATGAGTTAGCTATGGCCGTCCGTTGAGGTCTGCATGAGTCACGCAAATTTCTGAAATGACCGACCTCCAATCGAGCGCACTCCGCCGAGATGACCTCTTGCTGAGCTGACCTTTGGCCGAGCTGACCTCTAGCCGAGCTGACCTCTAGCTGAGCTGACCTCCAACCGAAATGACCTCCGTCGAGCTAACCTCTCTAGCCGAGCCGACCCCAGTCGAGGCCAACTCGGTCGAGCCGACCCCAGCCGAGATAACCTCTGGCCGAGCTGACCTCTAACCGAGCTGACCTCTAAGCTGACCTCTAGTAGGCTTTCACTTAGACTATTCGGGGTAAATGGACAATAACTTGGGCTATAGAGGTCTAATTTAGGTAATTTAGTGTCTAACATCAAGTCTCAATCGATGAGGCTAATTTAATTCGGCTGACCCACCGCCAAATTCTCTTTATTTCCCACCCAAAAATCAGTCCTAAAGTCCAGCTAATGTGTATGATAAAAAAAGGGTAACCAAACACTTCCCTTGGGACAATACGCCACCACACAATCCTTAGGGTATAAAATAACCAAAGTAGGAGAAGACCTACCTCTTGGAGTTTGTCGAAACTCCCTGTTTTTGGTCTCTACTAGAAACTCTCCGTCAGGAAGCACTTTCTTCTTGACCAAGTGGAAACTGCTCGGTCCGATCGCCGGAAAAATTAGAGAGGTGCTGTGAGCTTCTCTCACCGAGCTTTTCTTCTCTCCATTTTCCTTCTTTCCTATCTCCCCTTTCTCCCGAACCTTGCCCAAGGTCTCCGGCTGAGTACTTTTTGCCACATGTCGATATCTCATTGGCTCCTTAGATTACCCTTATCACCTTATCCATCTACCTTGGATTTCTCTCCAATCATGTGTTGCCACATGTCTCTTATAGGTCCCACTTGAGCTCATGCTTGAATAGCTCTCCACTTGACACGTATCTCATTTTGAGCCACTCAAATGCGCCAAGTGCCCCACATTACTCTTGGTGCCTCAAAAACGTGAAATTCCAACTGTCTCGGAATTCGACGAAATTCGACGTGGTAGCTAGATTTCGCGAGACGATTCCAACGGTGTAGTCCGTTTTGTCATCTGGGATATAGAAAAACTTCGGATTTTGACCGAAATTACTGTTTTACTCTTTTTCAAAAAATTAGAATTTTCTAGGGTTTTACAACAAAGATAAAGATTAAAATGTAAAGACATGCTTGCCCACGCAATGTATGTCGCGAAGACTAGCAGGAGTGTCGAAGCACTGATTAGAGACATGCTTGTTTGGTTTCTACTGGAGATTAAGCATACATACACAGTAGAAAAATTAAAAATTTCGCCTTTTTCTAACCCGACCAGGGATCCATGTGATCCGATCAGATGATTCAAGGATAGAAGACTACCTTATTCTCACTGGAAGATCCTTGTATTGCAGCTTTGTGTGTGCATCAAACCCTTCTTATTGAACTGAAAGGCGCATCATATCGCTCCACCCTCTATAGCTATCCACACGAACGAGCCTTCTTCGGAAACCGAGAGAAACGAGTGTGCTAGCACCGGGTTGAGTCTCACGAAAACCCCTAGCCGCCTCTCTCAATTGTGAAAAACGAATGAATCAATCTCGCATAGGGATCCTTTGATTTTAAATACCAATTTTAGGCTCAAGGGCTGCCTGTACCCCATTCTATGTGTGGTGACTTTCGTATAGGTCCACATAATGTTGGGCAATGTCTCAAAGCCCATTTCGATTCACGAATCATGTTTAGCCTCTAGCAAGGCATTATGACCACCCAAATTATGTGGATGTCAATTTCCCGACATAGCCTAATCCATAATAAATGTCGTAGTCCCTTTGTCTCACGATATACTAATTGAACACAAGGCATAGACTATGTCTCCCTTGTAAAGTTCAATCATGCAATTTTCTCAACCTCCATGTAAACTGATAATACAAATGACATTAATAACCCTTATTAATTCATTTGACCATGCAATTTCTAGTCTCACTTGTCGAGGGCCCAGCTGGATATCTCTAAAATGAGGGACAAACTCCTTTCATCCACTCCACGTCCCTTTCATGATTTATTTTATGTCCAACTATAGTCCTGTGATACCACCCTATTACGCAGATGATGTTGAACTTGGCGTCAAAACATAAGCTCTTCATGTAAGTGGGACTGTGGTGGCGTTAGGTCAAGGACAAAAGAAGACACACATTATAAGAAGACATGGACTTATAATCCATGTAGTATTCTCATGATGTCGATCCAGCATACGTTCACCAACATGTACTTATGAGCCGACTTAATATCATATATGCATGACGCAGAACATGATCATTAGTCAAATCCATACTAGTCTTAATTCACTATTGCTCCAATTAATAATGAACGGCATCATGACAATTCTAGGAATAGTATTCCATTTCCAGTCTCGTGTGTTCTACTATCAAGTCACGCACTTGATGACCATAAGTGGAATATACTATTCATGGAGTAAATCACCAAATTCGAAATGTAAGATGATAATGAAAATGCCTCTTTATTATTGAAATATGAAAGTAATAACAATTACACTATTGCCCTAACGCACATCACTAACAGTGTCTGCCAACGTAATAGAAGTGTCGTAGCACTAGCAGGAGTGTCGAAGCACTAGAAAAAGTGTCGTAGCACTGATCAGAGACGTGTCTGTCCACGTAACAGAAGTGTCGTAGCACTGATAAGAGACGTGCTTGCCCACGTAACAGAAGTGTCGTAGCACTAGTAGGAGTGTCGAAGCATTGAATAGAGGTGCCTATTCATTCACTATTCGGTCTTAAGCAGACATACAATTATATGTGTTACCGAGTTTGTTATATCATTCTTAATTACATTATCAAATAAGGGCAAGAAACAAGTTCGCCTCTAATTTATAGAGCATTTTTTCTATATAACTTTTATGCATGTACTCAATCTCTTCATTCGGGAATTAACTATCAACAAGGCAAAAACAGGGTTGCATGATCGGTACTCGAACCTTAAACAACTTTGAGTACTGGTACTAACTTTCGCATCGGTATTCACCTTCAGCACTAATAATTCAACTTTCACTGTAACTCAACTTTCAATAATCGTACTCACCTTTCGCACCGGTACCAACTCTCACACCGGGTACCTCACCCTCGCTGCACCAACTTCAAAGACGGGCACTCAACTTCGCATCGGCACTCAACTCTTTAGCACTGCACCACTCTTCAAGACCGGCACCAACCGATCGTACCACCTTCAGCACCCGCATTCGAATTTCAATACCAAAGACTAACCTTTTTAGCACCTAAGACTCAAGATCCCTCTGTGACCCAATCACTTTGAGCATCTGCACTCAACTTCAAGACGATACTTAACATCCTTCGACCAAATCTCGGGCCTTTGAGTTCCGGGTGCCTCAACCTTCGCCATGATCGATACTCAACATCCCCAAGCTAAACCACATTAAGTACCTAGTTTCCTCAACTTCAAGACGACACTCACCTGTGATTTCTGCATATATGGCCAATTCTGGCCATTTTCATCGGAAATCTTCCCACCAAACTAAACCAACTCAAAACCAACCACAAAACTGACTTGAACCAACCAAAATACACATGTATTGAAGAGTTAGGGTTTTCCTAACCCAAACATAGACAAAGAAAGAGTTATGATAGTTTCCTAACCAACAAATTCATACATAGGTTCCATACTAACAAATACAAGAGTTCTAAACCAAAGTTCCAAACATGAATTCCATACATTGATTTCTTCTCTTCTTCTTTTCCTTCTCTTTGCGTGAATGGAAAGCCACAAATGGCTTCTTCTCTTCCTTTCCACCGTAACCCTAGCTCTCCCAAATCACAATGAGAAATTATCTTCTCATAAGACCATGTTTAGTCTTATCCTCATTTGAGTCAAATGTCCATTTTTGCTATTTGGTCCTTCAACTCCCATCTATTTGCAAATGAACTTATCTAAATCCCTACAATAGCATATAATCTTCTTGTTTTATGACCTTTAAGTCCTTAATTTGATAATTACCATTTTACCCTTAGCACTTAAATTTTTGAAAAATAAAATTTTGACTTTTATTATACCCTAAACATGTAATAAACTACTATGGTATAATTTGGGGTGTTACAACTCTCCCCCCCCCCTCAAAAGAATTTCGTCCTCAAAATTATACTTGAATCAAAGAGTTGCGGATACCGTGCCCTCATTGTCGATTTTGGCTCCCAAGTTGCTTCTTCCATACCATGGTGTTGCCAAAGCACCTTTACTAGAGAGACTTGTTTGTTCCACAGTTGTTTTACTTCACGATATAGAATAGATTTTAGCTCTTCATCAAAAGTGAAGTCTAATTGCACTTGTATATCTTGTATTGGTAATATGTGAGATTCATCATAATGGTATTTTTGAAGCATTGACACATGGAACACATTATGTTATTTGGCTAACTCCGAAGGCAGAGCCAAACTAAACGCTATTGGTCCAATTATTTTCTAAAATTTGGTAAGGGCAGATAAACCTTGGACTTAGTTTTCCTTTCTTTCCAAACCGGAGTATCTTCCTCCATGGTGATACTTTCAAGAAGACCTTATCTCTGACTCCGTACTCTATGTCCTTTCTTTTCAGATCTGCATATGACTTTTGTCTATCACTAGCAGTTTTTAACCTTTGTTGAATGATCCGAACTTTTTCTTCTGTCTCTTTCATTATTTCAAGACCAATTACTTTATGCTCATTCAATTCTATCCAACATACAGGAGTTCTACATTTTCTTCCATACAAGGCTTCATAGGGCGCCATACAAATACTTGACTGATAATTGTTGTTATAGGCAAATTCCATAAGGGGAATATACCTATCCTAACTTCCAGGAAAATCCAGCGCACAACCCCAAAGCATATCTTCTAACACTTGAATTATTCTTTCAGATTGTCCATCTATTTGTGGATGGAAGGTTGTACTAAAATTTAGCCGAGTACTCAAGGCAGACCGTAATTCTTCCAAAACCTTGACGTAAACCACGGATCACGGTCAGACACTATTGATAGTGGAATCCCATGCAACCAAACTATCTAGTTCACATATAACTTCGCTAACCGATCCATGGAATAGTCAAGTCAGACTAGCAAGAAGTGAGCAGACTTTGTAAGCCTGTCAACGATTACTCAAACTAAATCATGTTTCACTTAGGTGAGGAGGAAACTAGACACAAAGTCCATAGTTATATTGTCCCACTTCCATTGTGGAACTAGGATGGGATTTAACAGATCATACGGGACTTGATGTTCAGCTTTTACTTGCTGACAAGTCAGATATTTGGATACATACTCTACTATATCCTTTTTCATCCTCACACCAATAGTAATCGCTTTCAAATCCTAGTACATCTTGTTACCTCCAGGATGCATGGTAAATACGGTATTGTGGCTTTCATACATCAACTTCTTTCTCAATTCCGGGACATTCGGTACACATAATCTTGTCTTGTAATACTAACCTCCATCTTTTTCTATAGAATAATTAGTCGAGTCTCTATTTTTGACCAATTGTACACTTTGTTGTAACTTGACATCATTTTTCTAAGCCTCAATCATCATTTGCTTCAACTCAGGCATAACTCTCAATTGAGCTAACAAGGCTCCATCAGACTCAAATCTCTATGCACATTCTTTCAGGGACAAACCAGAAGTCATTTTTCTACTCAAAGCATCTACCACCACATTATCTTTTCTTGGGTGGTAATAAATTATGCAATCATAGTCCTTGAACAATTCTAGCCACCAATGTTGCCTCAAGTTCAGTTCCTTCCGAGTTAATAGATACTTAAGACTCTTATGATCTGTAAATATTCTACATTTTTCACCATATGCAATGTCTACATTAAAGTTTAATACTACCACGCTAACCCTAGATCATGTGCTGGATAATTTTGCTCACTAGCTTATCCGTCTAGAGGCATATGCCACTACTTTTCCATCTTTCATCAATACACATCTCAAGCCTATCTTTGAGGCATCACTATACAAAGCATATTCTCTACCCGAAGTAGGCTGAGTCAACATTGGTGCTTTAACTAGTATTTTGTTTAACTGATCAAAACTTAACTGACATTTGTCATCCTAAACAAACTTTACCCCTTCCGGGCAACTTAGTATGCAGGGATGCTATAAAGAGAGAACTTTATGAACCATCGATAGTACCCTGCTAAACCTAAGAAACTTCTCACCTTTGTTACATTTTGAGGTGGTTTCCAACTTACAATTGCTTCAATTTTTGCAGGATCTACTCTAATACCCTCTGCAAATACAATATGACCTAGGAATGACACTTCCTTAAGCCAAAAATCACATTTACTTAACTCAAGTAAACAACCTTTCTCTCTCAGGACTGTAACACTCATCTTCAAATGTTGTCGCTCATGCCCTTGTGCATCCTTAGAATACACTAGGATATCATCTATGAATACTACGACAAACTGGTCCAAATAAGGGTGGAATACCCTAATCATCAAGTCCATGAATGTAGTTGGTGCATTAGTAAACCCAAATGGCATTACTAAAAACTCATAATGACCATAACGAGTTCTAAAGGTTGTTTTCAGGACATCAACATCCTTTCGTCAAAGTTGATAATATCCCGATCGCAAGTCTATCTTAGAAAAGACACTTGCCCCTTTCAACTGATCAAAAAGATCTTCTATTCTCGGCAAAGGATATTAATTCTTTACTTTTACCTTATTTATTTGTAAATAATCAATGGACATCTTGAGAGTGTCATCTTTTTTTTTAACAAACAAAATTGGCGCACCCTAGGGCGAAATACTAGGTTGGACGAATCCCTTATCCAACAGCTTTTGTACTTGATTCTTCAACTCTTTTAGTTCAGTTGGAGCCATACGGTAGGGTGCTCTAGAAATAGGAGTCGTCCCAGGTAGAACTTCAATAGAAAGATCTACTTCTCTTTCGAGTGGTAAACCCGGTAATTCCTCGGGAAACAAGTCAAGAAACTCCTTTATCACTGGAATATCTTCCAGATTTACCTATCCCCTCTTAAAGTCAAGCACCAAAGAAAAAAGGCTTCACAACCTTTTCTAAGAAAATGTCGGGCTTGCATAGCGGAGATTGCATTTGACATTGAGTCAGATCGAATACCATGTACAATTACTTCTAATAGGTTAGAATATTTAAGCACTAATGTTTTCTTATTACAATCAACTATAGCTCGATGTTTGGATAACCAATCCATGCCCAAAATCAAATCAAACTCATGGAAAGGCAAAGCAATCAAATCAATTGTAAACTCTCTATCATGAACCATTAGAGGATAGTTCTTATACACTCGGTTGACTCTAATACTATGCCCCAAGGGACTGGTTACAAGCATGTCGTATGCTAACGGCTCTACTGATGGCAATTTATCACTCAATTGTTCAATGCATATATACGAATGTGTAAAACTAGGATCTATCAAAGCATGCATTTCAATGTTATAAAGAGTGAAATTACCCACAATCACCCCTAGTGCATCCTGATCTTCACAGCCTCCTAGCATAAGCTCGAAGCCGGGTCAGAGGTAGTAGGATATTTATTGTTTCTAAGGCAATACCTCTTCTTTGTTGTCCTGAACTACCTCGCCTTCTACCTCTAACATGAGTCAATGGAGGTACATTTGATCCTCCTTGGCTACTTCCTTGAGGATTTCTAGAAATCCCCGAGCCTTGCAAACAATTTGCTATCAGATGGTCTGGGCTTCCACATCGGAAAAACCCCCCAGTTATTCATCTGCAAATACCAACATGATGCTTGTGATAGTGCGGGCATTCAGGTCTTTCATCTTGTCCGGTTGAAATGCCTCTACCAGAACCCTGTGTCATAGTAGGACCTCATCTCCTACCTCTTGTAGCTAAATCATGTAATTCGAGTCCACTAGACTCTACCCTTTTACTAAGATGAACTAAATTTGTGTTAACTTTCTCTGATTCCTTTCCCACCCTTCATTTCCGATTTCTCTATTTTCATAATTGCTTGCACCAGCTGATAAAAATTCACTATTTGCAACGATGTCACAACTGTGAGGTACCTCTTTATGGATTCCTTTAGGCCATCCTCAAATTGTTTACATCGGAAAGTTTCCCTAAGAACTAGCTCTGGTGCATACTTACTGAGGCAACTAAACTCTTTTTCATACTCGGCCACTGTCAGATTCCCCTATTTCATATTCAGGAATTGCTTCCACTTGTTTTCCTTATAGTCATCAGTGACATACTTTATCTGAAATTCTCGGACAAAGAAGTCCCATGAAATTGGTTCTAGAAGCAATGGATTTCTTAGAACTAGCTTCCACCAATCATAAGCTGCACCTTGTAGCAATGAGACCACACATTTGGCCATTTGTTTAGGTGGACATTTTACTTCGTCCAAAGCTCTTTGTAATTTCTCAAGCCAAAACTCGGCTTTATCAGACTCTTCTAAACTTGTACCATGAAATTCTTATACTCCATGCTTTCTTACAAAATCGATTGGCACTCTTGGGGCCGTGAGTCAATCTAAGACCCTTGTCATATCCTCATAAATTTTTACCAACACTTCGATTGAAGCATGTTCACTTCTAGACGACCCAGACGGACTAGAGACTGATGGATCAAGATCCATAGGGTTGACACTTTCAGCTATTTCCTCCATAGCTTCCTGGGCTTGATCCATTTTAAACAATAGATAAAATAAGGACATCTGCATAAGGCCAACACAATACTATGTAGGTACATTTTTAACCTAATAGTTTTCCAAAAACGCCTAAACCTAGGCTCTGATACCACTAAATTGTCATGTCCTTACCCTCTCTTGGGCGAAGAAAGGGGGCGCGACATGGGACTGGGACTCTTTAATCCTGCTTTTGGGACATTGGTGGGCCCATTTCATATATAAACCCATAAGGAAATAAAACTTCTAGTACTACCGTCTTAGTGGTGTTTAAACTGTCTTTCACATAATCCTGAGTCCTATTAACTTGTACATAAACAAATTCCACTATTACAAAAACTTTTATATTTACATTACAAAACTAAAAATCAAAACCTACATCAAGTGGACTCCTATTGCTGTGTTAGCCTTATCGTATGCGGAATGACTCGGATGTCCTCTTCAGTACCTACACGAATGAAACACCCATGCTAAGCTTATAGCTTAGTAGGAAATAGATAACATATATGACCACTCGAAGTGGTCCACAATTACAAGATACATATAACATAATGCATATGTCAGAGTTTACATATAACAGAATTCTATAACCGAGTTTTCATATAACATAATTCCTATAACGTAATTTTCATATCTCCCGTAGGAGTTCGCATCGTAGATCTTTGCATGTAAGGTACCCAGAGGCTACTACGCGTAACAGCGTAACTAATTACTTATGCTTTTTATTAATTCACATTCATTCTTATCATATAAATGTTTGCTTGTATAGACCATATAACAAAACTGAGTACTTTTAATTTCATGTATCATATTATTCATGTATACAACATATAAGTATTTGTCTGCATAGACCGATAACAATGAATGAGAGGAACACAACACAATAGGTACCTGAAGCAATGGTATCAGCGTGAGGCCAAGACCGATCGAGACATGCTTGCCCACGAATAAGTGTCGTAGCACTAGCGTGAGAACAGAAGACTTATCGAGACGTGTCCTACCATCACGTATGTCGAGCACTAGCAAGAGTGTCGTAGCATTGATCGTGAGACGGTCCTAGCTTCACATACAAGAAGGTCGTGAGCACCAAAGGTATGCCGAAGCATTGGAACGCAGGATCCTATTCATTCACTATTCGCCCCAAGGTGCATCCAATTATATGTGTTACCGTAGCTCATATCATTCTAATTACATTATCAAATAAGGGCAAGAACAAGTTCGCCTACCTACGTAGCATTTTTCATATAACTTTTGGTGCATGTAATCGAATTTTCATCTCGGAATTAACGAACGAATAAGGAAAAAACAGGGTTACAGGACCGGTACTTGAACCTTAAACAACTTTGAGTACTTGTATGAGTACTGGTACTCAACTTTCAATACTGGTACTCACCTTTAGCATCGTAATTAAACTTTCTCGCAAGATCGTACTCACCTTCACCGTACTCAATTTTCAAGACTAGTACTCAACTTTCGCATCGGTACTCATCTTCAAGATCGACTCAACTTTTAATACTAAAGATTCAACTTTCGCATCGGTACTCACCTTCAATACGATACTCAACTTCAATAATCGTACCACCTTTCAATACTGCACTAAACTTTCAAGACTGTGACTCAACATCCTCTCTGGGACCTTAAATCACTTTGAGACGAGACCAACTCTCGCGCACCTGCACTTCAACATCCTCTAAACCACTCAGCTTCAGTACCGGTACTCAACCTTCAGTACCGGTACTCAACATCCTCTAGGCTAAAAACCTCATTGAGTAATGGTACTCAACTTTCAGTGCTGGTACTTACCTGCGATTTCTGCATAAATGGCCAGTTCTGGCTATTTTCACAGGAAATCTTCCAACCAAACTAAACCAACCACAAAACTGACTCGAACTAACCAAAATACACATGCATTGAAGAGTTAAGGTTTTCCTAACCCGAACGTAGACAAAGAAAGAGTTAGGATAGTTTCCTAACCAAAAAATCCATACATAGGTTCCATACTAACAAATAAGTTCCAAACCAAAGTTCCAAACATGAATTCCATACCTGGATTTCTTCTCTTCTTCTTTTCCTTCTATTTTCTTGAATGGAAACCTAAAAATGGCTTCTTCTCTTCCTCTCCACCGTAACCCTAGCTATCCCAAATCACAATGAGAAATTATCTTCTCATAAGACCATGTTTAGTCTTATCCTCATTTGAGTCAAATGTCCATTTTTGCTATTTAGTCCTTCAACTCCCATCTATTTGCAAATGAACTTATCTAAATTCCTACAATAGCATATAATTTTCTTGTTTTATGACCTTTAAGTCCTTAATTTGATAATTACCATTTTACCCTTAGCACTTAAATTTCCGAAAAATACAAATTTGACTTTTATTATACACCAAACATGTAATGAACTACTATGGTATAATTTTGGGTGTTACAATACGTCCCTTCACCGGGACCCATTCATTCATATTTAAGTTAAAAATAAGAAAATACTACACTTGTATACAATCTGTAAGAGTCCGATCACGACCCTCTTACCATTATTACAAACTCGACTATATTGGAAATAGTCCAAAAGAATCGACTACAATTCTTTATACAAAATACATGCTAGACTAGCTCGGTCTCCAAGCACTTTTACAAAGATTTATCAAGGCCACATGTCGGCCTTCTTCGCAATCACGACCTCGTTTGAGTGCCGTCCACCAACGTAGACCCTGCACCTGAAAGGGGGTCCCACGATGAGGTGAGCAATGCCCAGTAAGGATAACTCTTACAAGGGCTACTCCCCACCTAAGTGCACATGCAATGTTCACTCAACATTCCTCATTCACATTCCAATAAGAACATGCCACTTATATGGAATCCTACATGCCATGCCATGAAATGATGCGACCCATCATGTACCAGCGCCTCGACTCCTCACCGACTCACATAACCTTCTAAGCCCATGTGTGATAAACCATCATTCCAGATGACATCCAATGATCATTTTCAAAACAAATTTTATTTGTTTATAAACCAAAATCGTTTTGGATGATACATCACAATGATCATTATATATTTAAAATTCTTGCGCCTTTTTATGGGTAGCGGATTTTTGGTGTCTCACAATGGGCTCCGCAAACCCAAACACTTTTATGGCCTTTCACCCCTGGGGACTATGTTTGAATATAAATGGGGAGTTTTTCACCCAAGGGAGGATCTATCCCTTTTTGTTGATACCCGACACATATTTTCTTTACCATTTTATTCAACCGTGCGACTCTGTTATACGTTGTCCCATTTACCGAGCCCACCCAATCAAACACCAAACATAGTGTCGATTTACCAACCATGCACTCACACCCATTTAATGCGATGTCCCTATGCATATGCAATGCAATATGTCATTACATGTTATATCATGTCACATGCATAATGAATGCTACATGAACAACACAATCCACACCACTTATCGGTGACATGGACAATCATATCACCTGCATATGACTTCCATAAATCATTTCATTCATGTCAACCTACATGCAAACATATATCAACATTCACATTCAACATGTCATTCTATGATCAATGACACACAAGAAAGCCATGTAATGGCCATCAGACATAACACCCATCATACGCCAAAATGCCGGAGTACACATATTGACATCCAAATGTGTCACTACATTACTGGCAGTGGCACACTCACAATCGAGCCATGTCATGGCCATTTGCACATATAAACTCATCTTATGTCAACATGTTAGAGCACACATATTGACACCCAAATACGTCACTCTTAGTCAAGCAATGACACTTGATCCTCAAGACCAGTTGTGGCATAGAGATGCCCACAAAACATTCCACACAACAAGCCATCATAGTGTGACGCCCCAAAACTATAAAATTGTCTCTATAAAATTTATACATATAATACAAGGTTCCAGAAAATGTTAACACTGCACTGGAACAATCCCAAAACTAAATTTCTATTACAAGATTCATTATTTACATAGAAAAAACTGGGAATTCAACCCAGAACGTTACAAAATATAATTGACTAGGCCACAATCCGGCCTTTTTCACAACGAAACTCCTAGATCAATTTTGGCTCCCAATGTACCTCCAAAGACTGGTATTTCAAATGGGGTGAGCAATGCCTGAAAATCTCCACAAGGGCCATTCCCACCTAAAATGCACATGCAATGGCACATAAATATCCAATCACATTCCACATAAATAATGTTATCCTATATGGAATGTTACGTGTCATGCATGAGATATGACTCCTCATGCTCACAACCTGAGTATCGACCGACTCCCTTACACCTACACTCCAAGTGTGGAAAAACTATCATTGTTGTTTCACCCAAAAACTTCAACCATTGGAAAACTCTTTAATTTTTTTAATTTAGTAAATTCTATGTGTTTGTTATGGGACACGAATTTTTCGGGGTTTCACCGTAGGATTGTTGTACGCCTTCCGACATTTTTACGAACTTTGCACCGACGGTGATCATGTCTAATTGCAATTGATTTGGGTCTTTCACCCTAGGGGGAGCGGGGGATCTACCCTAACTTGTTTCGCCCCAACACACATGATTTATATTTATAATTATGTCATACACTCGTTAGTCTCAATTTTGGACGTAGTCCCATTTTCAAGCTCACCACTCATTCACCAAGAATGGTGAATAACAGTACCATGCACCCACACCCGACTCAACACGATATAACTGTGCATATGAAATGCAATATGTCATTTCATGCGATGTCATGCTACATGCACTATAAGCTACATGCAACATTTAACAAACATGGATAAATATATTTTCTATATATAATTTTACATCCATGAAAATAGTATACTGTAATTTAAATATTTTCACACTCAGCATGTTATTCTATCAAGCAATAACACACAAAATGGTCCAATCTTGGACCCACAAAAATAGGGCACCACATGGTCCCTTTCACTATTTTGGACCATGCTTGGTTTCATCTGTCAACAACTCAAGAGAACATCAAGATTTACACTAGAACCGAGAACATCAATCCCAGGATCAAAACCAAACCTTCAAACACATCCGAGACCTGCTCAAACCAAATTCCAAAATTTTCTAATATCCGGGCCCCAAAATTTGGGATCAAACACGTGCCTAATTCGCCCTAAAGACACCTCTATGCCATTAAATGGCCTTTAGGGCTAGAATAGTCTAAGTAGGAATTTCACATTACGGAGTTTGACGGAACTCCCAAGTTTTGGTACCCACACGTAGGCCTCGTCGCATGGACCGACTCGCTCACTCGCTCTAAGCAAAATTGATGCCAAAACGAACTCCGTAGATCTTAGAGAGAATATAGAATCTCTCTCTCTCTTTCTCTCTCTACACTTTCTTCCTCTCTTTTTTCACGCTCACCCCTCATTGCTCCGCTTCCCCTCCCCTTTCTTCCCTCGCTTGTTCCATCTTTATCTCATTTTCATTTCTTTCCAATTTCTCCTTCATTTTCTCTTCTTATCTCTTCTTTTCTCTTGATCACTCTCACACGTAGGACTGGCTGGGAAACTTCCCTCACCTTCCCTCCTGCCACTTGTCAACACCATGTTTATTATCTTATTTTTCTTTATTTTTCTTTATTCTATTTATTGCATCATGTAACACATGGCTAAATGTGAGCCATGAATTTCACTTGCACCACATGGATTTTGCCATGTGTCACCCGACCCCTATGCCTCGACTGTCTTATAATTTAACGAAATTAGACATGCTTGCTAGATTTCACAAGACGATTTCAACAGTAAAATTCATTTCGTCATCCGAGATCTAGAAAAATTCTGGATTTTTGACAAGAATTACCGTTTTACCCTTTCTTAGAAAAATTGAATTTTCTCGGGACCACATAATAGTTCAAAAACTAGTCCTGTAATAGTCCCAAAATCTGGACACAAACCATTAAACAACCTAAGGTGTAGCAATCCCAGGAAATGGTCCATAACTTGAGTTGTACAGATCCAATTTGGGTAATTTAAAAGCCTACATCAAGTTTACAGATGCAGCTATAATTTCCATGGAGAACACTAGTCCAAATTCCCTATGTTTTCCAATAGGAAATCAGTCCCAAAATCTAGATAGTGTAAGGGTCAAAATAGGGCAGCCTGTGGCAATCTCGGAAAATGGACCATAACTCGAGTTATAGAGGTCCAATTTGGGTGATTAAAAACCCTAACATCAAGTTCACTGATACAGCTACAATTTCTATGAAGGACACTAGTCCAATTTCTCCATTTTTCTTGACTAAAAATCAGTCCCAAAATCTTGACAGTATGTGGGGTCATTTTCACATCGCATGTCAATACAAGAACACTTGGTGCAACAATAAAATTTTTAGTAAATATGTGAGTACCAAATTCCATCCACCAGCAGATGGTCAGATTCTATACTCAAAGAGCTTTCCATAGAGTCCAAGAACGTGCGAATCGGAGTTCGGACAAGAAAGATATGACCGTTCAAAGTTGGAGACTTAAAGGGGGGGCAAGGCTACGCAATTGCGTGCCAAAGAGCTCCTTGGCAGCTCCAGTACACGCCATGTTGACCCGAAACCATCCCGGAACATCCCATTTTCCACTAGCCACAATATCCTCCCAAATAAGGCCACAAAACATGTCATAAACATGACATAAAACCATCCCACAATCAATCCCAAAATTAGCCTAAAAGTAGGAATAAAACCAAAGTATGAAGAATCCCTACCTCTTTGAGCGTAGTAGAAACCATAGGAAACCTTAAAACACTTCCTAAACTCAAAGCCCTTGATTTCCCGAAAACCCCTCCTGTGGATCTTCGGTGAAATCCATCATTTTCGATACTCATGGGCAGAGTCTCGTCGAGGCGATGAACTTGCCCTGCCCGACGTAAACCCGTGAACCCGAAGGAAACCTTCTTCTCTACGCCTAAAAAATCGTGAAATGGGAGATCTCTCTCCCAATTGAGATATTTTCCCTTTTTATACTTTGGATACGTGGCTCACGTCGCGCCACGTGTCCCCCCATTGCTCGGGTCTATTTTTGCCCTAGAATAATTTATTTCATCCCGGTTCAAGTTCAAATTATCTCATATAAACTTTCTTTAAATTATTTTACAACGTCCAAGATTTTCTTCAAAATCTCGTTTATGGGGTCCATTGGACACCAGTCACCCCGAAAAACATGGAAAATTTCTACTATTTCATAATTTAACAAAATTCGTCCGAGTAACTAGATTTTGCAAGACAATTCCAAATGTGAAGTCTGTTTCGTCATACAAAATTTAGAAAATTCTGTGTTTTCAACTCGTATCACAAATGCAAATTACCGTTTTTGCTCCTTTTTAAAAATTATCTTTTTCTTGGATTTTACAATATTTATGGGTTCGAAAATGCATCCTCGCGATCTTATCAATTTCTTTAACGGAAAATGAGATTTAATGTTGGGTATTGACTAATTTTTCTATTTATTATGAAAATATAAGAGGTATGTAATATTTCCTTGATTATGCAGTCATTATTTCTTTGATTATATAGCCCTTATATAATTTTCTTATTTATTAAATATGAAAATATAATAGGTATGTGATAGTTGATTATCTTATTGTTGAATAATTTTCCTATTTGGTAAGAAAATATGAGAGGTATGTAATAGTCTCAGGATCTTATCAATTTTTTTTTTTAACGGAAAATGAGATTTAATGTTGGGTATCTACTAATTTTCCTATTGTAATATTTCCTAGATTATGTAGGTGTTATTTCTTTGATTATGTAGTCCTCATACAACTTTCCTATTTATTAAATAGAAAAATATAAGGAGTATGTAATAATTGATCGATTATTCTATTTGGTAAGAAAATATAAAAGGAAGTTGTCGTTATACCTCCTACGATATTTTATTAATTATATATAGAATGAGATACCTTAAGAAATGCTTTACTTTCCAAATATGATAAAATATCATAAAATGCAAAAAAACAAAAAAAAAGGTAGTTGATTATGTTATAGGATTACTTTTTTTCCAACATTTATGATAATAATTTAAAAACTTAAATGATGCCAATATCATATATGGATTATTTTTTTTTTCCTGTAATGACCTTTTTATAAGAGAAGTGTCTTGATCTTGAGAAGTTGGCTTTTTTCATTTAGCATATTTCATATAAATGGGTAACATGTAATCATTTTGGAAGGATTCATTAATTAGTTAGATTTTTTTTGTTTACTTTTTTCCATCCAAAATCTCAATAAAACTTGAATTATGATTTTGAATATTATTACTTATTGTTCCTAAATATAGGTTTTAATTAAATATGGTCACAAAGTCTCAAACTTTGTAGGAATCAAATTTAGAAAAGAAAAAAAAATATTTATATTTTAAAATCTCTAACTGAATTTTATCATTTTAAACTTTTCAAGTGATATTCTTGAAACCAAAATGAAACACTTTTCCTTTTGAAATCTCAATGAAGCCTCATTTCACCCTGGGTTACAAATTTAAGTGAATCTCTATAAAATTTAGTTTGTAGATGTTCAAACAAAGTAATTAAAAAAAAAACAAATGAACTCAACAAACCACTAAAAATGCAATGCAATTTCCACAATAGCTCAATTGAGAAAATACATTAAAATGAAATTAGACTCGCTTATAGGATTGCAAGAATGAACAAATGTGAACACGGAGAAAAAGGAAAGAAGAACAAAATATGTATAAGAATAATAATAAAGAAAAAGTTGTAGCGAAGAAGAAAGATAATGTAGATAATGAATTGTTAACAAACTATCATTGCATTATTGTCCAAAATAATAACTAAGAGCCAATAGATAAAATTTTCCGCCTGTGGCCATTCATAGCCACTATAATATGTCAATCATGTGTCGTGTCAGATTCCTTTATCAATCATTTGTTGTATCAAATAATTTCTTTTAATGTTTAGATGCAATATAGACAATCAACAATTAATTAGATTATACTTATACTTTAACAAAAAGGGTAGTTTTGAAAGAAAAAAGAAATGTAAAACACTTATACTTTTATAAGTAGTATAGATTACACAAAAATATCCTATTTGTTTTTTGTCATTTTTGATCTGAAGTCACTCTAAATCTTTGTATTTCATTTTCTTATTTAATAAAGTAGTTCTTCCACGAAGATTTATATTTTTTTTTGTTTTTTGTGTTATCGTCGTTTTATTAGCATTTGGTTTATTGTGTCGTTTATCTGTGTTTGGTTTGTCATCGGCTTGGTTTGTCATCGTTTTATCTATGTTTGGTTTATCATCGGCTTGTCATGACGTGATGTTGGTCATTGTCCTATTGTGACATTTTATCTGTGTGGAGACGATTTAAATAGGCAAAACAAATTTGATTATATATTCTAGTCACTATATTAACAAATCAGGCACTTTTACTTTTATCATTTTTATGCTTAATTTTTTAAAATAACTCATATCTTTTAATTTTAAAATAATAAATATATGATTAAATAAAATTTAAATGATAAATACAAAAATGAAATTTTAAATATTTAATATATGATTATAATGGATAATTTAATATATGTTTATCTAGTTGGTTTGATGTAAATAGGAACCTTATTTATTAATTATTTTAAAAATATTGAATTTTATTTATTATATTTTATTTTTATAATTTACTAAGGCTTATTCAATTGTGAAATCTAGAAATAAAAGACATGTTAATGATATATGGATGAGTAATATATGAAGTTATAAGTATTGAATAATTTCTTTGATATAGATATTATGGTAATAAAAAGCATAATATAAAAAGAAATCCAAAGGAATAAAAGAATAATTTGCCGTTCATAAAAAGCAACAAAACAATGTAAATAAACAATTTAATATTTAAATATTTATGAAGAAAACTTAATGTATGAACTGAAAGCAAAGAATCCAAAGTTTTACAGAATCAGACACCAAATATTAGAGATTAAATTGCTTCAAGCACAATAGTAGGCGAGTGAAAGCTTATTAAGTATGAAGATACCTAAAAAAGTTTAGCTTTTATGTTTGATTTATTATAAATATAAAAGTTATTTAAAGTTATTTTTGTCTAAAGAAAATAAAAAAATTGTGACGAAAACTGAGTTTTAAAATCAAATTGTGATGACTATCATAGATTTTTGAAAGTAACAAAACATCTCAAAACTGTGTTTAGACTTAAAACATAGTTTTGCTACCTCAACGCAATTTTAATCACAACCCCCAACAAAGCCATATAAAGAGAGGAAAATTGGAATGATTTGTCATATTTTAAAAACAGAAGAAACGGAAAAGTAAGGGAATATGTTGGAGCTATTGAACCCTAATCACAGACAGTGAAAGCAAAGCTCAATATAATAAATTATGTATAAATTTTATTTTATTTTATAATAAAAGTAAACAATAAAACATGAGTTCCATCGGCTATTTTTATTAAATAAAATGGTAATTCAACCAATTATTGATAACTGTTGCAGAGTAGCTAGGATTATTACATTTTTCTGAAGAAAGAACGGCTAAATTAATGGTGGTGCCGGTGGAGGTGGACAAACAATCTGACATAGGCAGTAGTGGTCAATGTAAAGCGATTGGCATTCACAACTCTGAACCTTGATACTTGGACCGTATTTTGATGCTATCTCATCTGAGCAACCGGACGGTTCAGATCTACATGCTCCCTCAAATATCTCAATTGTTTTGTACAACTTTATTTCTACAATAAGAAATAATAATTATAATAATAAATTTTAGATAAATCTTTAAAAAATATTGAATAATGAATAGATTAATGTTTTTAAAACGTTTGTCCGTGTAACTAGAAAATATAAGTGCTTCTAAAACAATTTTTTTAAAAAACATAAAATTGTTTTTTAACCTAAGAAACAGTTCTTTTTGTGTTGAATCTTTCTTGATTTTTTTTTTTAAAGGATAAAAGTTGTTTGTAGGTGCTTTCTGAAACAATGAAGTATAGGTAACACTTTTAAAATCCTTGTCGTAAAGAATAGAAGAACAATTTAAAAAGAGTTTGCATGAATTCATTTTAAAACTGTATTTATGCATTATCTTTTAGGAACTATTTTCAAAAGCATAAGAAAAGAAATTTTAAATTTTGTTTTTGAAAAATGTTCAAAATATTTTTCTTAAAAAAATGGTTTTTTCTCATATTTTGTATAGTTAAGAATAAACTCCAACAACTATATAAATATTATTTTATAGTTCAAATATCCTTTTCTTTTCATATTTGTATTAATTTTGAGAAACAAACGAAACAATTTTTAGAACCCATGCCTTTTTAATAGACAATTTGTTTTTTTCTAATTTGTTAAAAGTGTTTCTTTATTTTTATTTTTTTTGAGAAAAGAATATATCATGCTATCATAATTCTACCTACATCATCAAGAATGAATTGGATTTTTACACAATTCAAGCTACCTCAAAAAAAAATTGTAGATCAATCAATATGTTATTATATTATTATATTTATTTTGTGTTTTCTAGGATTACACTCAGGCTTTCCTTAGGATTGTAATTTGTATTTTTCTAGGGTTGTATAGCCTAGCCTATATAAGGTCTTCTCTTATACTTATAATTTATAGTTTTTAATATAAAGACTCAAGTTTTTTTTCATGGTATCGTGAAAGCAGTTCTCTGATTTTTTTCCGTCGCTCTCACCGGCTTGCATTACACCCACTCGATGCTCTTCTTTTTCTCCGACGAACACCACCGTTTGCCACCGTTTCCTCTCGCGCTTGTTGTCCCCTGACCTACGCCCGTTGACTTTGCCACATCATCCCGTTGACTTTGCCATCATTAGCTGGATCATGGACTGCACTCAATTCTGCGCATTCCCGACTCCTATTTCACGCCCCGATTCCAATTTTTACTGCCCAGGTTTATCCAAATTTCCAATATGCCAAAAGTGATGAGATTTCATCCGATTCATGCTATTTTTAATGGAGATAATTTCGTCTGGTCCCATGCCATGCGTAGTTATCTTATAGGGCCGCAAGTCAGGCTTTATGTCTCCTGGGTAGACCGTCCTATTCAAGAACAAGTGGACAAAAGAAACTATCGCTTATGCCAGCCCGATTGGAGGATTTGGAAAGTGTTAATCATCGATCATCGCTTGTTTCAGAATATATCTATTTCATCCATTGCTGATGAGTTTGACAACATTGATATTGTCAAAGAAGCGGACTTAGCCAAAGCATTTCCTGTGATAGTCGACCGAGTGGTGTTTTCGCAACTCTGCCTTCACACGCTAACTTATCGATCTGGGCCAGTGAAACTGTGTGAGCGATCATTGTATATCACAAATTTACGAAATCTATTTGGGATCAATTAATTTCATCTGAACCAGTTCTCTCCAATTCTACTTACACCAAATTGGTCTATGTTCACTGTGAACAAAGTATTTAACGCCGGCGAATGGGCTGTGATGAGCTTTGAATTAGGCGTAAGCCATATTTCCATCGATCCTTTACTAATGGGCCACAAGCTATTCATAAGTTAGTTGAGCATGAGACCGGCTTTCATATCAATCAGCTTCATCTGCATTCACTATTCTCTTACTCCAAATGACTAAGCCAGACTATTTTTCCTTCGTTAGTTCACTCCATCTCCTGCTTTCCAAAGGTGTGGAATACTGTCGACGACATAACAATAATAAGTCCTTCTTATCCCGGGCAGCTTTTGTAAGAACAAAGGTCATTCTCGTTGAAACCCGCACTCGTCACGTATTCTTCATAACACCGCTTCTCAATCTAAACTTGAATGATCGCCAGACTCCCATTCCAAGTCTGGTCCTACCTCATCTCTCTCTATAGCAGATCTACAGGATATGGTTAATAAGGTTCATCTTCCATCTTCCAGTGCATCCAACACTGCTCTTTCTACGATATCAGGTACATCTCCTACGTGGCTTTTTTATTCTGCTTGCTGCAATCATATGACTTCTTCTCCTAATGTTGTACCTTCACACACTTCTACTTCTCTCCCTACCATATACACTGCAAATGGTTCTCCTATGCATGTCTCTCATCTTGGTAATGTTCCCTACACCATCCGTTCATTTCCATGTTTACCATCTCTAAACTCACTCATAAATCTTCTTTCATAAGCAACTCAATCGAACTTGGTTTTTCTTTAACATTTTCCCACTGGGTGGTTGTGCAGATTCCTATCGACAAATCGTTGGGACTGCCTGCAAGGCTCCAAGGTTGTTTCGAGCTCATCTTTCTTCGCTTACTTGGCCTCTCGCCTCTCTCGTCATTGCCTCGCAATGCAGTACTTCTTCTCGCTATGGCATTCTCGCTCGTCATGTATTTATCTCTAGAGTTAAACAACTAGTTTTCTGTGGGTTTGTTAGGTTCGGTTTCAAATAAGAGTTTTGATTGTATGTCTTGTCAATTTGGCAAACAAAACTACCGTACCATTTTAATAAATTATGCGCTTCATGCTCTTCTCTTCTTTCTTGATCTTATTCATTTTGATGTGGCTGGGCCCCTCTCCCATTTCATCTCGGTGGGTCACATTACGTTGTTATTTTTGGTGGATGATTTTCCGATATACTTGATTTATCTTCAAAATCGCTCGAACTTTATCAAATATATCGTGACTTTACTAAAATGATTGAAACACAATTTTCTAAACCTATCAAAGTTTTCAGATCTGATAATGCCCAAGAATATAAAGCCCATGAATTTACATCTATTCTACATCAATTTGGTATTGTTCCTCATTCCTCTTGTCGTGCACTTCAGAAAATGGCAGGATGAGCGCAAACTTTGTCATGTGTTCTCATGTTGTTCCTCGTGTCTTACTATTATTGCCGCTTCTACCTCTTCTCGCTGGGGAGTCGCTTTATCATTGCCATACTCATCAATCGGTGTTCTTCTCCCCCATTGTTCGTAATCAAACTCTTATGATATGTCGCTTGGTTATACTCCTCCTAAGACTTACTTATCTTTGGATGTGTCCTGCTTTGCTCTTCTTCATGATCATGAAAGAAGCAAACCGCCTCGCTCTTCGCTTGTGTTGTTTTCGTATGGAATAGGTCAAAAAGGTTATAGTGTTATGATCCTGCATTAGCAAACGTCTTCATGTTTCATGTGGTCTTTGGGAACACAAAATGTTTTACCAATCACCTCATGCTCCTATTTCCCTTTATTCCCCCCATATCGATCCTCTCCCACTTTTCTCCCCAAGAGTCTCCCACCTCTCTATCCGAGTCTCCCCTTCTATTACTCGATGTTCCTTCCTCATGCATCCGATGAGCCTTCCCACACCGATCATCTACTGCTCCATTGATACGCCTCCCCAACCGTGGATCCTACCGGTCCTTCTGACTCTCATATACTTCGCTGTTCCCGTCGTAACTACTCTTCCTTCTTACCTTCGTGACTTTCATTGCTTTTCTGCTCTCTTCTCTCTCCAGGAACCTCAGACTTTCATGAGACTTCCTCTAACCTTTTATGGCAACAAGCTATGAAAGAAGAGTTGGATGCACTGCATAAACTCGGGAAAATTGATCTCGCTTGATCTCTCTCGAAAACTGACATCGGGTTAAATGGGTTTATAAGATCAAGACTCGATCGGATGGCACTATTGATCGCTACAAGGCTCGCCTTGTTGCCAGGGGTTTTACTCAGGAGTATGGGATTGATTATGAGGAGACTTTTGCTCCTGTGGCTCGAATTTCTTCTATCAGGACTCCTATTGTCGTTTTTGCGGCTCGCAAATGGCCACTCTTTTAGATGGATGTCAAAAATGCTTTTCTTAATGGTGAACTCTCAGAGGAAGTCTATATGAAGCTTCCAATTTTAGTTACTTCCACCGGTTCCTCTTCATAGAGTATTTCACTTACAAATAGCACTTTATGGGCTTAAAACAAGCTCCTAGCATGGTTTGCAAAGTTCCGCCTCTACTATCTCTCAAAGATGGTTTTTCGTACTCTTTCTGACATACCTATTTTTATGAGACAAATTTCCTGGTCATGGTATTACTATTCTCCTCTGGTATGTCGATGATATGATTATTACAGGTGATGATATGCAGGGTATTAATCGTCAATTTGAAATGAAAGATCTCGGCCCTCTTAATTACTTTCTTGGTCTAGAAGTTTCTTCTTCCTCGTTGCATGATTATTATCTTACTCAGCTGGCATACTTCCCGATCCGGGACAGCCGCATCACCATAGCAAGATAGTCGACACACCTATTGTTATAACCTGCGCCACCCCTAAGGATGGCGTAATCACTATTTGATACTACTCTACGTATAGCTTTGTCGGGAGTCTAATCGCATTCTAATCGTTACTCGCCCGATATTTCCTATGCAATGCCGGAGCTCACGGGCTTTATGGCCCATCCCCCACATACCGCTATTCTCGCATTATCTGGAGTATCCGAAAGGCATCATATTTGATGGTCTTCATTTTTCTTTCCATTCTTCATTAACTCTTCAGGCATATTCAGATGCAGATTAGGCAGGTGATCCCACTGATCGTCGATCTACTACAGGATATTGTTTTCTTTTGGGTGATTCTCTTATCTCTTGGAGAAGCAAGAAACAAACGGTCGTTGCTCGTTCCAGCACTGAAGCATAATATAGAGCACTGGCAGCTACTACAACTAAACTTATTTGGTTACGTTGGTTACTACAGGATCTTGGTGTTGACTGTTCCACTCGCGAATTCAAACTTCACCGTGATAATCGGGCGCGATCTGTCTGCTCATAATGATGTCTTCCACAACGATTCAAACATATTGAGACATTGTCACCATTCGCCATCATCCGGCTCAGGTATACTCACACTTCGCCATTTCTTCTCAGGATCGGCTAAATGATATCTTCACCTCAAACCACTTCCTCTGTAAATTTTTCGAGTTTTTTACTTTCCAAACTCATAATGGTTTCTTCTAAACCACCATGAGTTTGAGGGGGAATGTTAGATTATTATATTATTATATTTATTTCAGGGTTTCCTAGGATTATAATTTGTATTTTCCTTAGGATTGTAATTTGTATTTTTCTAGGGTTGTATAGCCTAGCCTATATAAGGTCTTCTCTTATACTTGTAATTTACAGTTTTTAATATAAAGACTCAAGTCTTTCTTCACAATATACCATTATAATTTATGATAGTATATTCGCTATTTTTAATGATGTAGGTATAATTATTTTCAAATTCATAGTCTAATACATACTTTTCCCCTTTTTCTTTCTTGTAGAGGATATAAAACTAGTTTTTTTTTTTTTTTTTACCTTCTTGTGCTTGAGCTAATGCAAGCATAATTGAGAAGATAACAAAAGAGAGCACGGGAGCGACTCGCCATCTTCTTCTATCATTTCTTTACTTTCCAATCCTTCCGATCACGTAGCAAAAAATAATCAATTTAAATTACACACATAAAACTAAATACCAATTATAGCAATAAGTTGAATATCATCATTATTTCTTACTTTGTTAATCTTATGTAAAAGCTTACTATTATTATCTGATTTTAAAAATAAGAAATAAAAAATCGTTTCTGATGCAAACACTAAAATGATCTCTGTATCTTGGATTGCAAATTTCGATATTGATATTTGAACTCCTATAAAGAACTTGATTTAGATGAATAGAAGAAAAACAGAGTTCAAACCTTTATAGAGAACAAATGGTTGGACTTGTTAATTAGTTTTTTATAGTAATATTAATGGTAAAAGATATGATTAATTTAAATTAAATAGATAATTATCTCAATCATATTTAACCCCAATTTAATTAGAAAGCAAATCTAAAAATTTAATGGAATATTATATGCTGATATTAATGGTATAAAAGATACGATTTTTAAACAATAAATCATATTTAACCAATTTAATTAGAAAATAAAATCTAAAGTTTAATGGAATATATATAATTTATCTATCCTTCATCTACTAAACTCACCTTGATGGATAACAAATTTTTTAGAAATATTTGAATTCTTACTTTTTGCTCATCTATATTAGATAAATATTTTTTTAATATCTCTTTTTGGGAGAATTATGTATCATGCACCTAATTTGAAAATAAATGTAAAATTGGTATGAAAAATCCAAAATCAATAGTTCAATATGGTTACAGAAAAAATATTTATGTTTTAGGTAAGAAATGAGGATAAAGTTCCAAAATATACATGTTTAAGGTAAGAAATGATTGATCAAGGATAAAGTTCCAAAAATACCCCTTGTCCATTCCAACCAAACACGCCCGATAGAGCCCAACATGGAAGGCGGATCGCGCCCCATCTGGGGTACTCGGTAACGAGCCAAGCCACCCGGTCCCGCCGGTGCCCCACGGCCCAGCTCGTGAGCCTCAAACGAGCCGAGCTTGAGCGCCCACCCCAGGCCTCGATAAATCCTGCCCTGGCCACCCCGCCAGGCCCCGCCGAGCCTCATTGGCCGCCAGACCCATCCGGTCACCGGAACGAGCTCGCCGCGGTCTCCCGGCCGCAGGGGATCCGGTCTTCACCGCGATCCCGACTCGGGCGCTACCAAGTGAAATGCCCAGTCATGTGTCCGTCCCGATATCGGCGTAATGATCATCAAGCTCTAGATCCAGTCGACATGGATGGCAAATGCGTGAATCCTCACGAAGCCATTAAGGATGCGCTGAAGACGAAGACGGCCGAAGCTCGAGCAAACCTGCACGCCGTTGGTCAGGGGACTGCACTAGATCTCTCGATATGCTCTGTAGCGAAAATTGCACCTACGATAGCCAAGGTGTCGGCGACGATGTTCAAGTGTGGATAGCGTGGAAGAAGGTGCCAAGAAAGGGGACGCTTGGGAAGGATTAACATGAATGTCGGGTGGCGACCCATCGTACTGACTGGGCTCAACTCGTGTACAAGAACTGATTACAAATATGAGGGTATCGGGGCTCAAACTATGAGGTCGCCGCCATGAGCTTAGACAAGGTTTGCCGATCTTGGAGTAAGAATGAGGGCAATGCACTAATTCCACCGATACGATCAATTCAGCCTACGAACCAGGGATTTAATCTCAACCGTGGGGCACGTGGTCCCTTTCGATACCGGGTATCGACTTAACCCAACAGATTCAGCGTGGTATGGGTAAAGGCATCAAGGTGATCGTGGGGTGGGGCTCTACAGAGGAAACAAGGAGCCGACATCCAGACTACTGCAACAGATTTGCAACACGGAGTGCCACCGCCACCAGCCGTGGGTATGAAAATTGGGGCCGACCTTGGCTCGACATGGTTGCCGCATTCCTGGATCTCCCAACCATAGCTGGTGAAGCTATGGGTCTTGAAATTAATCATGCACCAGAAGTCGAGGGTGGTGGCCAACTTAAACGCATGTGCGATATTGCCAAATATTTCATGGTTACTAATGAGTTTGCTTCTGGCGATCTTTGTTCATATATTATTTTCTTTTATTTAGATAATTGATTAAAACCAATCATGTTTCTTATTCAATGGATTCTCGTGTATCTTATTTCTTCACTGTTTCTACTTGTTTCAATTCTATTTCATAATTTTTCAATGGTAAGTCAAGCTTCTGCATAGCGGGAATTCAATGTAATCTTTAAAGGGAAACAAATGTCAAGGAGGTGGCTTTACCAAATACTTTTAGCATCAATTGCTAAATCAACTAAGGTAAAACAACCTATAGAAAATTATTTCCTTAATTGATGTATTTGTTATCGATTGATTACAAAAAGGTGCAAGTATATGGACCGAGTTTCGAGGATCGGGACATAATACAAACTCAGATAGGCTCCTGATCGCTTGAGCTCGAGAAACAGCTTCCAGCCTGCCCCCATGGAAAACGAGCCTAATGTGAGCTCAAGCCGCTTTTTTTAAATCGTCGTTTGAGCCCGCATTTGCTCGCTCAAAAGCCTGCCTTGGCCTGAGCCTCACCTTACAAATTAACAAACCTAGCTCAACAAACTAGTTCCTGGCTTCGCTACTCAACTCGTTACGCCCTACTTCTATCACTCCCCTCAAGAGATTTTTATCTTAAAATTTATTTATTTTAAAATTTCGAATTTTTTGGTTAAAAGTGTCTTACTATCTTTACAAAATATTAATTATTTTTAATGTTTGCGCTCCAAATTTTTTTCAATCCATCCACTTGGAATTACAAGAAGTAATATGTTTTGAAAAAGTTTCTAACCCGGTCCCTCCCATCTCCATATTTGGCCTAGCGTTTTATTCTGTCAAGCTATAAGGTGTCTTGAACGGGTCGTGTGTGCATGGAAAGCACCTTTAAGGTGTATCATATTCAGATTAATTCTTATTCGAGCCGAGATTAATTATAAGGGCGATAAAACTCTACCACATAACATAGTTAGATTCCTAGAGCTTGAACTTGAGACCTTTGGTTAAGTTAGGATATACATCAACCATCTCACCTACATGTTTTGTGGTTTTTGGATTAACACTTTAAACCAATTAAACTAATGTCCAAAATTTTATTAGTTATGGAATAACCTTTTTTATATTTACTTTAAGTTATTTGAATAATCAATATTATTAAAAATTATGTAAAAATTTATATTATGGAAATAATTTTATTTTATATTTTAAAATAAAATATTAAAAATAAACAAAATTAAAAGAATAAATATAAAATTAAATAAATAGGTAATATAATGAATTTCTTAAAATAATATTAACAAATAAAATTATAATAAATTTCATTTTAAAATTATAAAAATATTAAAAAACATTCAATAATACAATTGAAGCTTTATTTTTTAAACGAAATATAAAAAATATATCGAAAATATCTCTATTGATATTTTAACAAAAATATCCATAAAATAAATGGTTCAAAAAATCAAAAATCATAAAAATATTTGAAATAATTTTTTATTTTTTATTTGAAAAGTACACAATTTTTATCCCCAATTCGATTCATTCCCCCTCTGATTAATGCCCCAAAAAGATTGCAATTTTGAACTATATTAGATGAGTTTTTGAGTGCTTTTTATGCATTAATCATGTCATTATACCAATTGAGTGTTAGTCTTAGTAGCACTTATGCCATTTAGAAGGGTATTTTTGGTTGTTTTGCGGTCTCCCTGTAAAATATTTAAATACTTAAATTTTGATAAAATTAACAAAAAATACATATAAAATTTATGTTATAATTTCTTTTATCGAATTACTTTTATTTTATATTTTGAAATAAAAAAATTTCTTAATATTTTAAAATAAAATATCCAAAATTAAACAAAATTAAAAGAATAATATAAAAAATTAAATAATGTGAAGCTATAATATATATTTTTAAATATTAACAAATAAAATGATAATATTTGTAACACCCAAAAACCCAGGGGTCTGTTGATCAACCGTCAATCGACGAATATTCGTGGATAGCGTATATCCTAGTACCCACAATGTCTAATTCCATTAATTGAGATCTATTCATCGAGTTCTAGGTAATCACATACCTATGCCCTAACACCATACTGTGAAGCGAGGGTCAGAATTATCTATGGATATCGTGTGTCTCGATACGACATTGTCCAATCTCATTCACCGGGATTTGTTTAGCCACATTCAATAAACTTTTTATGTTATTTTCAAAACATATTACTAAGGAACAAAATTTCCGAAATTTCGATCGAAATATCGGCGAAATTTCGGTTATCAGTGGAGATCGATAAGATATCTCCACCGATAGTCGATTATACCAAAATTCCCTGATTTTTCGGCGAAATTTTCGATTTTTCCCCAAAATTTCCAATTTTTCTCTCCTTTTGTTCCTTGGCTGCAAAAATCTGATAAAAAAATGCTTTTGAAGGGTTCAAACCCACCCATAATGCATGGAAGTGGCACCCTCCAACCACCAAGCCAACAATTGCACTTATTATATATAGTGCAAACTTTTTTTATATTCTCTTTTTATTTATTTGTTCATAATTCCTTCAACCTGATTATAATATTTTATTTTATTTTTATTTTACATTATAACTTATAATATTTTTAATTCAAATATTAATTTGAAAAGGAAAATAAATAAATAATATAATTTAAAATTTTAAAATTATAATATACAATATTTTGAATCTCCTCATTATCTACATAATATTTATAATAATAACGAAAACAAATAAATAATATATCTTTAATATAATAATATCTTAATAATATATTAAATATAACATATTTAATTTAATAATTACTAATCCATTTGATTTTAATCTACCTTAATTAAGATATGAATAATTTCTCATCATCTATATAATTAAAATATGAAAAATGTAATCAGGCAGATATTTTTGTAATAATCTATCGATATTTTAAATTAAAATCCAATTACCAATATATCCGTGTTTACGATATTTTTGATCCATACATGCCGCTATAAGTTTAATTAAGAGCTCCCATTACGCCTGCGGGCATATGCTAAAGCTGTGATTTCTTTCAAGTTTTTCCAAAAATAACTATACCAACCACGGGTGGCTTTCTTCAACCTCTTGACCGAATGAGAGTCATCCCATAGATAATACCCTGCATCCTAAAATGTTTTGCAAGGGTGAGCCACACCAGGTAGAAAGACTTCTACAAAAGGCTATTACCCCTAAGGTACATGGAATGTTCACTTAGACACACACACATACATACATACATACATACATACATACATATATATATATATATATATATATATATATATATATATATATATATATATATATATATATATATATATATATATATATATATATCAACTTCAATAGAATGATGCAATTCTAATGGAATACAACATGTCATGCCATGAAATGAGATGAGACTCACCCAATGTATGAAAAGTCCGAGTCATCACAGGCTTCTATCACACAATGCGTAGCCAATGTTTGATAACATCCATCGTCGATGAATTTCATCCAATGATCACTTTGAAACAAAATCAAGTTTTTAGAAATAAAAACTTGTGGATGTGCACTTTAGGATAATTTTATTAACAAAACATGTGTCTTTACGGATGAGTGAATTTTGGGTTTTGCCACGAGCTTATACGCCTTCCCTGCGCTTTCATGAGCTTTCACCGTTGGACACATATGTATAACCAAAAATATTGGGGCTTTCAACCGAGGGGGTATCTATCCCTGCTTGCTACTACCCGACACAAGTTTTCATGCTCTATGAATAGTGGAACTCTACTGAACTTTGTTCAACGGTACTCAGCCCACTCATTAACCACCAAGGACGGTGTTTGATGGCACCATGCACTTACACCCATGAATGCGATGTTTCAGTGCATATGCAATGCATTATGCCATTGCATATCAATTTCATGTCTCATATGTAATGAATGTCATATGGACAATAAATCATATATCATGGATAATTATGTCAAAAGCATATAATTTCCAAACATTTCATCAAATTGGCAAAATATTAAAACATATATATCAGCAAGAACAATTAAGCATGTTATCACAAAATCAAACAATAACACCTTAAAACAATTCATAATTTCAAACCTCGCAAGTCGACCATATCAGACTACCAAAACAAGGCACAATCAGTCCCAAAACAGCCTTGAAATAGTTCCGGGTTCAGGCTACCAATCGATCGTTAGTAGACCACCAAAATAGTCCATGAAGTCAACACGAAATCTACACCAAAATCAGTCCAAAAATCCGGACATAACAAATAAACAGCCCAACTGTGGCAGTCCCGAGAAATGGACCATAACTTGGCTGTAGAAGTTCGATTTGAGTGATTCAAAAGCCTACATCAGGATTCAGCGATGCGGTTACGAAGGGACTGATCCGAAGTCATGAATTTCCCACTTGAAAAAATCAGTCATAAAATCTTCGATATGTAGGATCAAAAATAGGCGACATTCCCATATTTAAATTATTAACTGGTGCAAGGGCAAGACACAACCCCACAACCCTTATGGTGGAAAATAAACCAAAGTAGGAACAATCCCTACCTCTTAGAGTGTAGCCCTTGTCGAATATATGGACTTTACTTCTTGGTTTGACTAGTTCCAATCGTCGGAACGCCGATTTCCTTTCCCCCCTCTTAATTTCTCTCTCCCTTTCTTCTATTTCTCTCTCTTTTTTTCTTCTGTCTTTTTTTTTCCTTCCTTTCCTTTTTGTTGCTCTCCTCCTCTACGAACTGATTTCCCTCCCCTTTTTATAGCCTTCTCCATTGACATGCATGTGGACACATGGCTTGCCATGTGTCAAACTGACATCCGTTGCCTCGAAAAACATGAAATTCTGATTGTCTAAGAATTCAACGAAATTTGCCTAGGTAACTAGATTTCGCGAGACGAATTCAATGGTGAGGTCCATTTCGTCATCCGAGATCTAAGAAAATTTGGAGTTGTCAGCTGTATTATAGCGAAGCAAGTTCGTGTTTGGCCTTGCCGCCCCACCCCATTTTTTTTAGAAAAAAAAATCAAATTTACCCGGGTCTTACATTCTTCCTCCTTTAAAAAAATTTCGTCCCGAAATTCACACGCATATATACATACAATCACATGCATATGCTACAGGCATTTTTTTTATTATCAAATGACTAAACAACGTACCTTCATCCTAAAATAAAGAAGGATAAGTGGCACACATCGTGTCCTCATGTTCCCATGTTGCCTCCTCCGCTCCTTAGTGCTGCCACAACATCTTTACTTACCTCATAGTCTTGAGTCTCAAAACCTGATCTCAGCTATCCATAATATGCACAAATCCCTCCTCAAACGTCTCATCTGCATCAATAATGAGCTCACCCCAATCCACTACATGAGTTAGAGTGTACTTCCGAAACATGGAGACATGAAATATCGCATGAACACTCGATAAACCTGGCAGTAACGCCAATTGGTATGCAACTGTACCTACCCTCTTGAGTACCTTGAAGGGTCCAATATACCTTGGCGATAGCTTTCCTCGCATGCCGAATCTGATCGTTCCTCTCTTAGGCATCACCTTCAAGAAGACATGATCACTGACCTCAAACTCTAGGGGTTGCCACCGTCTATCGGCGTAGCTCTTCTGCTAGCTCTTAGTCGTGAGAAGTTTCTGAGGTGTATTTTACCAAATCCGAACCTATAGCGGCTCTCTCTCCCACCTTCGTCCAACAGATCGAAGATCAACATGGCCTCCCATGTAGTGCCTCATAGGGTGCCATCTGTATACTCGCCTAATAACTGTTGTTGTAGGTGAATTCCACTAAGGGTAAATGATCTTCCTAGTTACCCTTAAGATCCTGGAAGCATGCCCGTAGCATGTCCTCTAACGTTTGGATGGTCATCTCGTGGCCAGTCAGATGCGAGATGAAAGCGGTGCTCATCATCCAAGTTGTCTTATTAGTGCTTAAAAAAGTGCTATTTTAAACCCTATTTAAGATAGGTTCTAAGTACTTTTTGTGTACTAATCATAATGGTCGCCGATTGACACGTGCGAGTGCTGGTACTAATGATTGTATTTTGAGGTTGTTTGTGGTAGTTTCTGAGTTTCGGGGCTTATTCTTTCATGTCAAGCTAAGCATATAGAGTTGGTGATTACATCGAGTTCATATGATTTATCTTCGGTGCATCAAGCCAGGAGTGAAGGAGGTAAACCAAAACAGCGAGGGAAATATCGCTCCGAGGAGAGAGAAAATTCGCTCTGATGGCAGGAATTTCGCTACAATGTAATTTTCGCTATGTAGTGAATTTAAGCTACTTGTGGGAAATTCGCTACATAGCGAATTTTCTCTGATGGCAAAAAATTCACTAAATAGCGAATTTTTAAGCTCTTTGTGTGAAATTCTGTTCCCTGTTTTATTACAAACGACCAGTTTTGGTTAATTTCATTTCTACCCTCACTGTAATTATACTAGTTAGGTTAGATTGGTATTTTCACCTGTTTTAAGGCTATATAAGCCATTTTCTGAACATTTTGTAACCTAACTTTAATTCGAAGTATTCTCTAGTACGGGCCCTGTTTTTTGCCTTCACTTTCTCTCTTTTCTCTCCTCTTTCTCTCACTTTCTAAGCAACAAAACACACCCTTTGAGGATGACAACTCAAAGGATGTTTGGCTAAAGCCTCTAAACCTTGAAGAGGAGGGTTGCTAGGTAGGTTGATATGTTTGCAGGTGTTCCTCTGTATTTCACGAAGCAGGTACTGCGTAGTTATGTTTCAAACTTTCAAAACTAGGTTTTAAAGCTATTTGATGTACTTTCTTTGGTTAATACTTGGCAAGCTTTTAGGGTTGATCTGTTCTTAGTGTTAGATCTGCCGACATCCATTAGTTGTCATTTATGAGCCATTGGAAGTAGGTTAAATGTGTGATTTCAACTTCAGGAGCATTGAATGCTCAGTAAATGCTATGTTTCAAAGAGAAATGGTATTAAGGGTTAGTTTTAAAAGTTAAACAAAGATCTGGTTTTGGAAATGACTATAGGTCATCTTCCCTAATGCGAGGAAATAACCCGAGGACACCTTTGCAACCCCTATCTTCACCAAACTAGTGGCCCAAACTTCAAGGACTTATTTTTATATCTTGGCTTCAAGCGCCTTAGTTAGCATAGTGAACAATATATTTTTATACAAATCCAAAATCAAACAAAAGCCTGCCCATTGTGACTCATTACAAAATCATTTGTAAGACGAAAACCCATCTCTGTGTTCGATCCTAGAGCAGCTATCTTGCGATAGTTATGCTACGACGGTAAGTAATTTAGGTATAAATATTGTTGTCCAGGAACTTTCTTGCGGCCTGCGAATCAGATAAACGTCGTTGCCGAGGGGATGGTGCCTTACTACGAATGATGAGTTGATGAGTCTTGTAATCCTCATTACAAGTATTGGTGACCTTTAAGCGCCAACTTTTGAATTCCATTGTTTAGAATTTCAAGTTTTTCTCTCAGCAGTCATTCTTCAATTTGTTTTATTTTATGAATAACGGTCATTTTATTTTGCAGCTAACAACGATCTTTTGGCGAGCCATGTTGTTGTTCTTTGCTTTGTCTCTTTTTGTTTCCACGGTGTTTATGTACCACTTTGGGATGAGATATATCGAGGTGGAGTGCGAGTTAGTCGCCCAATTGAACAAGGTTGTGAAGTCAGTGTACATAGTGGCTTAGTGGATCCTACTGAAGAGCAATGAGAGTCGTGAGGCCCAAATCTTACGGCATATGTCCAATGAGGGACCATACACCCTCCTAGAGTGAGTGCACCTTCTGCATCATACCACTGGCGATGATGTGGTAGTAAAGATACATTTAATGCCCTGCTTCCCACTTTCATGGAATGGAGATGAAAGGATCCTTATCGCATATACGGGAGTTCGAGTTTGCCTGAATTTAAAGAAGGTGTACGACATGGACTTGCTTAAGATGAAAGCATTTCCATTGACAGCGAAGAAACAAGGCGAATTTGGCTCAATTCACTAGGCCGAGAACAATTAGAAATTGAGCCGAACTTATTTGAATTTTGAAGAAATTTTTGATCTGACCAAGACCAACGAGTTTGAAGAGGCAAATCTACACTCGGCCCTACGATAATGAGAAGTTGTATCGGTGTTGGGGAGGTTCATAAGACCATCGGTGCATGTCCACACCATGGTTTCGATACATGGATGCTTGTGAATCACTTCTATGATGGTATGTATAGGCCGCCCCAAGCAACCTCTTTGGAAACCATGTGTGGAGGGAACTGCGAGCAAGCACCAAATGAAGCCATGGACTTTTTTGAACTATGTGGTAGAAACCTCCAAGGCATGGGACCGAGCGGGATCAGAGAAGTGAAAAAATGGGGCCTTCGACCCTGAAGGGGAGGCATTTATGCACTTTCCAAGACACGGAGATGAAAGCAAAGCCCGACCACTTTTGACGAAGGTTGGAAGAGCTTGGAAAATAAGAAACGGCATGAAGTGCAAGCGTGATTGGATTACGCATCTCACCCGGCTGTTTTAATTGTCGATCAAGTAGCCATCTTGGGAGCATTGTCGATGGTTCCTTCGGTGAGGATTTGATCACGAAGCATGCCCGTGTCTTAGGTCGAAGCAAAGCTGAACAAATACTCCGTGTAGCGCACCTATAACCTAATTGGGCCATCAGAACCTATCATGGAAGCCAAAAACCCCTGCATATGCTCCCCAAGAGACACAACAGCAATTCGCTCCACCTCGACCCTTGAGAAGCGGCAGCCTCCGCCTTTCTCTGGTGAAGCGACAATTCTAGAGATTTAAAAGCAAGGTAGTAGGTACCTTTGTGGAGGGAACAAAGGTGTTGAATGTTCAAACTAATGGAAAATTGAGACAATAAGAGCTCACTCAACAAGAAAATAGAATAGCCATTACGAGATCTCCAACAAATATGACAACTTGCAAGTTCCATTTTCGAGGTTGTCCCCGGCTCCGAGTCTGAAAAGGAAATTTCCTTCCCGGACCACTGACAAAACCCGAGGGGAATGCATGAGCTAGGCTCCGCTAGTGATCCCAATGCAAGAATTGATGAAGTCAAAACAATAGTAACATTGAGAAGTGGTATAGAGGCCCGAGACCCGGCGGAGTCCGAGCCAGCCCGAAAGCTCCCGCGGTGGTTGAACCACTAGGAAGAATAACCGACGGGGAAGAAGGTAAAACCACAGTGTACCCCCTCCTTTCCCTGAGCGCCGAAAGGAAAAAAGTCGATTAACCAAACTAAAATTTTTAGAAGTACTCTGACGGGTGAAGGTTAACATCCCTATTCGATATGATCAGCGAGTCCCCACGTATGTAAAGTTTTTGAAGGACATGCTGCACGGTAAAAGAGAGGCCTTAATGTTAATAAAAGGCCTTTTGTGAGCAAATGAATATCATCGTGAGTGCAAGACTCCCGTGAAGTATAAAGTTAGGGGTGTCCTACAATCTCCGTTAACATGGCGGCACTTGTGTGGAAAAGGCATTGCTAGATTTGGGGCGAAATGTTAATTCTTGCCTTTTCCATGTATAAGCAGCTTGGGCTAAGCTAACCTAAGCCAATCACTATCACTTTGTCTCTAGCCGATAGGTCCATCAAAATACCAAAGGGGACAATTGAGGATGTTTTGATTCGGTGGACAAATTCCTCATCTAGTGGATTTTCTAGTTAGCGATGCCGAACTGACAGTGGGGGCTAACCATGTGCCAATCATCTTGGGAAGGCCATTTTTGGCCACTTCCAATACGATCATTAATTGTCGGAATATGGGGTGATCACGGCCCAACCTTTGGAAAATATGACCTTAGAGCTGTTATCTTCCATTTGAGCAAAAAGCACATGCCTGGCGGGAGGATGACGGTGAAAGAGGTTTGTGCGATAGAGAGGTATCCTTGAAGAACAAGCAAATGGTACGCTTATGTAAGTACTAACAGGGGAGTTGGTTAGCTGATGTGAAGACCAACGGGGGCTTCATAAAGTGAGCGATTGCATGGGCGTGGAGAAAGAAAGGTTGAAGTTTTACCTCCACTTCACTTGGAAGTGAGGGACATGGTCCTCAATAGTTAGATCTTAAGCCCCTACCTATTGAATTGAAATATGCATTTTTGGGAGGAAAAATGCATTGTCCAGTAGTGATTTCTTCACTATTGAGCAATCCACAGGAGGTTAGTTTGCTTCAAATCCTCCACAGAAGAAACCAATCGGATAATTCCGGAATTTGAAGGCATCGGCCGGCCAGTATGCACCCATCATATCTACTTAGAAGAGAGTCGACAGTTCGACAACCCATGAAGAGAGCGAATCCGCATATGCAAGGGTGATCGCAGTGGAGTGTTGAAATTGCTGCAAGGCGGCATCATATACCCCATATCCAATAGCTCTTGGGTAAGTCGGCCAGTAGTACCCGAAATCGGGGGTTACTACGATTGCTCAACGAGAAAGGAGAAATGCCCACCGACTTATACGGGTTGGAGGGTATGTATGTCGACTTCAAAGAGGTGAATGAGGTGACACAAAGGCTTTCCCTTACCCTTCATGGACTAGCTCCTAGAGAGAGTATCAGTTCATCCCTTCTCTTGCTTTTTAGATGGGTATTCATTTTCGGATCGAGATCACTTGCTTGATGATCGGAAAAGACCACTTTCATGTCTTTTGGTACATATGCCTATAGGAAGATGCCCGCCCGGTCTATGCAATGCCCGGCCACTTTTCGGCGTTGTGCCATTATTTTGATGATATGGTGGAGCTTATTATGGAGGTTTATATGGATGACATAACGGTTTACGGGGAAAGCTTTGATGAATGCCTCGTCCATTTGGAAGCGTACTCGGATCATCGAAAAAAAACCTAGTACTGGCGGGAAAAATGCCATTTTATGGTAAATCGAGGCATAGTGTTGGGGCATCATTTTCGAGGGGTGAGTGGATGAAGCCAGGTAGAAATTGATCTCGAAATTGCCATCTCCTACTAATGTGAAGACAGTGCAGCAATTCTTGGGACATGCAGGCTTCTATCGCAGGTTCATCCAAGGCTTCTCGAAAATTGCTAAGCCGCTCTACAAGCTCCTTGAAAATGATGTAAAGTTTGAATGGGATGCAAAATGCCAAGAAAGGTTCGAGGAGCTTAAAGGCGTATTGTACAGCACCCGTGTGAGAGCCACGGCGCGCGCCTTTTGAGGTAATGTACAATGCTAGTGACAGCTATCCGGAGCGGTTCTCGGACGAAGAAGTAGAGAAGCGTATGTGGTGTATTATCACGAGCAAAACGTTAAATGAAGCAGAGAAACTACACTACTACAGAGAAAGAATTGCTAGTAGTGGTCTATGCTTTAGATAAGTTCCGATCTTATTTGATTAGGTCAGATATAGTTATCTTCACAGATCATTCAACATTGAAATATCTACTCACAAAGCAAATTCAAAATCGGCTTATTAGATGGGTTCTATTACTCTGAGAGTTCAACATCGGATTAGAGATAAGAAGGGTGTAGAAGAGCGTTGTTGTCGATCATCTCTCGAATTAACCATAGCACCTGATACGCATCCGCTCCCATATTTGATGAATTTCACGAGGAGTCTCTCTCCGGCGTTGAGTATAGCACCATAGTATGCTCACATTGCCAATTTTTGGCGGTAATAGGAGAGTTACCGAGTGGAGTGGGCGACCTGAGAGCCCGAAGTTGGCACCATGCGAGGTTTTGGTTCGTCTTATTGGGAGGAGCGTATTTGTTCAAGTATTGTGCTGATCGGATAATAAGGAAATGTGTGCGAAGAAGAAACGAGGAAGGATTTCTTAGCCATTGCCATGATAGTGCGCGTGTGGAGGGCATTTAAGCTTCCTGGAAAACAGGTATAAAGTCTTTGCGTTCGGGCTTTATTGGGCGTCATTGTTAGAATGCCTACACCATGCAAGCGGTGTGATAAGTGCCAAGGCGGGAAAGATTTCCACGTCGTCACATGATTCCGCGAACCCATTTAGTAGTTGAATTGTTTTGATGTATGGGGCATCGACCATGGGTTCATTTCTACTATTCGGCTATGCTTACATCCTTGTGGGGGTGGACTACGTGTCGAGTGGGTTGAAGCGATTGCCATGCGGGCGGTGACCACAAACGGTGCTAAAATTCACGAAGGAGAACATTTTCTCTATGGGTATTCGGGTTCTGGTAGTGCTCGGTGATGGGGTTCTCACTTTTGTAACAAACCCTTTGAGAACCTCTTATCCAAATATGGTGTTAAGCACAAGGTATCCACCCCGTATCATCCTCAAACCAATGGTCAAGTGGAGCTCGCCAATAGAGAAATAAAGACCATCTTGATGAAAGTTGTTAATTCTAACAGGAATGATTAGTCTTTGAAGCTTCTAGACTCATTGTGGGCATACAGAACAGCATACAAAACCATCCTCGGCATGTCCCCGTATCGCTTAGTTTATGGCAAGGCTTGCCATTTACTAGTAGAAATCGAATACAAGGCGTGGTGGGCATCTGAGGCTGAACATGGATATGAACCAAGCTGGCTAAAAGAATGCTTGAGATTGATGAGTTAGAAAAAGTTGAGAAAGCGACGCCTACTTCCAATTCCAAAATTGCAAAGGATAAGCGAGAAGAAGTGGCGCGTCATTTCGTAACAGGAAAACTTTCAATCGGGGATCAATTATCTGTCACGATTCCAAGCTCCATACATTTCAACAAGCTCAAATCGCGATGGGCGAGCCCCATTTATCATCCATCAAGCATATCACGAGATGGTTGAGTTGACCTTATCAACCCAAAACGAAGTATTCAAGGTTAGCAGGCCTTAAGTGAGAAGCCTATCTTTGTTAGCCACTCTATAGAAGGAGGAGATATCCCTCCTTGATCCTCCATGACTGAGATTCAAGCCAATGAGTTGGTTTGGTCTCCATTGAGAGCAAACTACAGCTCAAAATTTTGTTTTCTTTATTGGCCAATTTTTAATTTATTTTATTTTCAGTATTTTTATTTTATCTTAGTTTTTTAATTAAAATCTTCTTTGATATCATACGCCTCATATTTTTATTTTATTTTTATTTTAATTATTATTTTTTTGTTTTTATTTTCGAGGAGAATGTGATGCAAGGACAAAATTTTCACTACAGTAGTGAAAATTCGCCCCCTGTAGCGAAAATTTTTCTGGGCGGAAATTTGAAAAACCAAGGGAGGACATGGCTTTAGAAGCACCTCTT